>JASTWF010000129.1:90571-135400 GCA_030390025.1 Squalus acanthias | reverse complement strand
ACAGTACAGCACGGTTAGATACAGAGTAAAGCACATTTACACTGTCCCATCAAACACTCCCAGGGCAGGTACAGCACGAGGTTAGATACAGAGTAATCACATTCTACACTGTCCCATCAAACACTCCCAGGGCAGGTACAGCATGGGTTAGATACAGAGTAAAGCACATTCTACACTGTACCATCAAACATTCCCAGGGCAGGGACAGTACGGGTTAGATACAGAGTCAATCTCCCTCTACACTGTCCCATCAAACACTCCCAGGGCAGGACAGCATGGGTTAGATACAGAGTAAAGCTCCCTCTACACTGTCCCATCAAACACATCCCAGGGCAGTACAGCACGGTTAGATACAGAGTAAAGCTCCCTCTACACTGTCCCATCAAAACACTCCCAGGGCAGTACAGTACAGGTTAGATACAGAGTAGAAGCTCCCTCTACACTGTCCCATCAAACACTCCCAGGGGCAGGTACAGCACGGGTTAGATACAGAGAAAAGCTCCCTCTACACTGTCCCATCAAACACTCCCAGGGCAGTACAGCACAGGTTAGATACAGAGTAAAGCTCCCTCTACACTGTCTCATCAAACACTCCCAGGGCAGGTACAGCACGGGTTAGATACAGAGTAAAGCTCCTCTACACTGTCCCATCAAACACTCCCAGGGCAGGTACAGCACGGGTTAGATACAGAGTAAAGCTCCCTCTACACTGTCCCATCAAAAACTCCCAGGGCAGGTACAGTACGGGTTAGATACAGAGTAAAGCTCCCTCTACACTGTCCCATCAAACACTCCCAGGGCAGGTACAGCACAGGTTAGATACAGAGTAAATCTCCCTCTACACTGTCCCATCAAAACACTCCCAGGGCAGGTAAAGCACTGGTTAGATGCAGAGTAAAGCTCCCTCTACACTGTCTCATCAAACACTACCAGGGCAGGTACAGCACGGGTTAGATACAGAGTAAAGCTCCCTCTACACTGTCCATCAAACACTCCCAGGGCAGGTACAGCACGGGTTAGATACAGAGTAAAGCTCCCTCTACACTGTCCCATCAAACACTCCCAGGGCAGGTACAGCACAGGTTAGATACAGAGTAAAGCTCCCTCTACACTGTCCCATCAAACACTCCCAGGGCAGGTACAGCACGGGTTAGATACAGAGTAAAGCTCTCTCTACACTGTCCCATCAAACACTCCCAGGGCAGGTACAGCACTGGTTAGATACAGAGTAAAGCTCCCTCTACACTGTCCCATCAAACACTCCCAGGCAGGTACAGCACGGTTAGATACAGAGTAAAGCTCCCTCTACACTGTCCCATCAAACACTCCCAGGGCAGGTACAGCACGGGTTAGATACAGAGTAAAGCTCCCTCTACACACTGTCCCATCAAACACTCCAGGGCAGGTACAGCACGGTTAGATACAGAGTAAAGCTCCTCTCTTACACTGTCCATCAAACACTCCCAGGGCAGGTACAGCACGGGGTTAGATACAGAGTAAAGCTCCCTCTACACTGTCCCATCAATACACTCCCAGGGCAGGTACAGCACGGGTTAGATACAGAGTAGAAGCTCCCTCTACACTGTCCCATCAAACACTCCCAGGGCAGGTACAGCACGGGTTAGATACAGAGTAAAGCTCCCTCTACACTGTCCCCATCAAACACTCCCAGGGCAGGTACAGCACGGGTTAGATACAGAGTAAAGCTCCCTCTACACTGTCCCATCAAACACTCCCAGGGCAGGTACAGCACGGGTTAGATACAGAGTAAAGCTCCCTCTACACTGTCCCCATCAAACACTCCCAGGGCAGGTACAGCACGGGTTAGATACAGAGTAAAGCTCCCTCTACACTGTCCCATCAAACACTCCCAGGGCAGGTACAGCACGGGTTAGATACAGAGTAAAGCTCCCTCTACACTGTCCCATCAAACACTCCCAGGGCAGGTACAGCACAGGTTAGATACAGAGTAAAGCTCCCTCTACACTGTCCCATCAAACACTCCAGGGCAGGTACAGCACGGGTAGATACAAGAGTAAAGCTCCCTCTACACTGTCCCATCAAACACTCCCAGGCAGGTACAGCACGGGTTAGATACAGAGTAAACGCCCTCTACACTGTCCCATCAAACACTCCCAGGGCCGGATACAGCACGGGTTAGATACAGAGTAAAGCTCCTCTACACTGTCCCATCAAACACTCCCAGGGCAGGTACAGCACGGTTAGATACAGAGTAAAGCTCCCTCTACACTGTCCCATCAAACACTCCCAGGGCAGTACAGCACGGG
Organism: Squalus acanthias; assembly: GCA_030390025.1. NCBI lineage: Eukaryota > Metazoa > Chordata > Chondrichthyes > Squaliformes > Squalidae > Squalus > Squalus acanthias. Next base: position 133,112 of record JASTWF010000129.1, on the reverse strand, counting down.
TTAGATACAGAGTAAAGCTCCCTCTGACACTGTCCCATCAAACACTCCCAGGGCAGGTACAGCACGGGTTAGATACAGAGTAAATCTCCCCTACACTGCCCATTCAACACTCCCAGGGCAGGTACAGCACGGGTTAGATACAGAGTAAAGCTCCCTCTACACTGTCCCATCAAACACTCCCAGGGCAGGTACAGCACGGGTTAGATACAGAGTAAAGCTCCCTCTACACTGTCCCATCAAACACTCTCAGGGCAGGTACAGCACACATAGAACAGAGTAAAGGTCCCTCAACACTGTCCCATCAAACACTCCCAGGGCAGGTACAGCACGGGTTAGATACAGAGTAAAGCACCCTCTACACTTCCCATCAAACACTCCCAGGGCAGGTACAGCACGGGTTAGATACAGAGTAATAACTTCTACACTGTCCATCAAACATTCCCAGGGCAGGTACAGCATGGGTTAGATACAGAGTAAAGCTCATTCTACACTGTACCCATCAAACATTCTCCCAGGGCAGGTACAGCACGGTTAGATACAGAGTAATCTCCCTCTACACTGTCCCATCAAACACTCCCAGAAGGAGACAGCACGGGTTAGATACAGAGTAAAGCTCCCTCTACACTGTCCCATCAAACACTCCCAGGGCAGGTACAGCACGGGTAAGATACAGAGTAAAGCTCCCTCTACACTGTCCCATCAAACACTCCCATGGCAGGTACAGCATGGTTTAGATACAGAGTAAAGCTCCCTCTACACTGTCCCATCAAACACTCCCAGGGCAGGTACAGCACGGGTTAGATCGAGAGTAAAAGCTCCCTCGACACGTCCCATCAAACACACCCAGTGCAGGTACAGCACGGGTTAGATACAGAGTAAAGGCTCCCGTCTACACTGTCCCATCAAACACTCCCAGGGCAGGTACAGCACGGGTTAGATACAGAGTAATGCTCCCTCTAACACTGTCCCATCAAAGCAGCTCCAGGGCAGGTACAGCACGGGTTAGATACAGAGTAAAGCTCCCTCTACACTGTCCCATCAAACCCTCCCAGGGCAGGTACAGCACGGGTTAGATACAGAGTAAAGCTCCCTCTACACTGTCCCATCAAACACTCCCAGGGCAGGTACAGCATGGGTTAAGATACAGAGTAAAGCTCCCTCTACAGCTGTCCCCCATCAAGCACTCCCAGGGCAGGTACAGCACGGGTTAGATACAGAGTAAAGCTCCCTCTGTCTACTGTCCCATCAAACACTCCCAGGGGGCAGGTACAGCACGGGTTAGATACAGAGTAAAGCTCCCTGCTACTACTGTCCCATCAAACACCCCAGGGCATGTACAGCACGGGTGATATAGATACAGAGTAAAGCTCCCCTCTACAACTGTCCCATCAAACACCTCCCAGGGCAGTACAGCACAGGGTAAGATACTGAGTAAAGCTCCCTCTACACTGTCCCAACAAACACTCCCCAGGGCAGGATAAGCACGGGGTAGATACAGGTAAAGTCCCTCTACACTTGTCCCATCAAACACTCCCAGGGCAGGCACAGCACGGGTGAGATACAGAGTAAAGCCCCTCCTACACTGCCCAATCAAACACTCCCCAGTGCAGGTAGGCATGGGTGTGATACGAGTAACGCTCCCTCTACACGTCCCATCAAACACTCCCAGGGCAGGTACAGCAAGGGTTAGATACAGTAAAGCTCCCTCTACACTGTCCCATCAAACACTCCAGGGCAGGTACAGCACGGGTTAGAAACAGAGTAAAGCTCCCTCTACACTGTCCCATCAAACACTCCCAGGGCAGGTACAGCACGGGTTAGATACAGAGTAAAGCTCCCTCTACACTGTCCCATCAAACACTCCCAGGGCAGGTACAGCACGGGTTAGATACAGAGTAAAGCTCCCTCTACACTGTCCCATCAAACACTCCCAGGGCAGGTACAGCACGGGTTAGATACAGAGTAAAGCTCCCTCTACACTGTCCCATCAAACACTCCCAGGGCAGGTACAGCACGGGTTAGATACAGAGTAAAGCTCCCTCTACACTGTCCCATCAAACACTCCCAGGGCAGGTACAGCACGGGTTAGATACAGAGTAAAGCTCCCTCTACACTGTCCCATCAAACACTCCCAGGGCAGGTACAGCACGGTTAGATACAGAGTAAAGCTCCCTCTACACTGTCCCATCAAACACTCCCAGGGCAGGTACAGCACGGTTAGATACAGAGTAAAGCTCCTCTACACTGTCCCATCAAAACAATCCCAGGCAGGTACAAGCACGGGTTATATACAGATGTAAAGCTCCTCCTACACTGTCCCATCAAACACTCCAGGGCAGGTACACACTGGGGGTTATATACAGAGTAAAGACTCCTCTACACTGTTCCCATCAACACATCCCAGGGCAGGAACAGCATGGTTAGATACAGGAGTAAAGCTCCCTCTACACTGTCCCAGTCAAACATTCCCAGGGGCAGGTACAGGCACGGGTTAGATACAGAGTAAAGCTCCCTCTACACTGTCCCATCAAACACTCCCAGGTGCAGGTACAGCACGGGTTAGATACAGAGTCAAACTCCCTCTAAGCACTGTCCCATCAAACACTCCAGGGGCAGGGTTACAGCACGGTTAGAGAGCAGAGTAAGCTCCCCTCTACACTGTCCCATCAAACACTCCAGGGCAGGTAACAGCACGGGTTAGATACAGAGTAAAGCTCCTCTCCTACACTGTCCCATCAAACACTCCCAGGGCAGGGTAGCAGCATGGTTAGATTACAGAGTAAAGCTCCCTCGTACACTGTCCCGATCAAACACTCGCCCATGCAGGTACAGCACGTGGTTAGATACAGAGTAAAGCTCCTCTAGCACTGTCCCATCAAACACTCCCAGGGCAGGTACAGCACGGGTTTGATACAGAGTAAAGCTCCCTCTACAACTGTCCCATCAAACACTCCCAGGGCAGGTACAGCACGGGTTAGATACAGAGTAAAGCTCCCTCTACACTGTCCCCATCAAACACTCCAGGGCAGGTACAGCACGGGTTAGATACAGAGTAAAGCTCCCTCTACACTGTCCCATCAAAACACACCCAGGCAGGTACAGCACGGGTTTGAGCAGAGTAAAGCTCCCTCTACACTGTCCCATCAAACACTCCCAGGGCAGGTACAGCACGGTTAGATACAGAGTAAAGCTCCCTCTACACTGATCCCATCAAACACTCCCAGGGCAGGTACAGCACGGTTTAGAATACAGAGTAAGAGCTCCCTCTACACTGTCCCATCAAACACTCCCCAGGGCAGGTACAGCACGGGTTAGATACAGATTAAAGCTCCCTCTCACTGTCCCATCAAACACTCCAAAGGCAGGTACAGCACGGGTTAGATACAGAGGTAAAGCTCCTCTACACTGTCCCCTTTCAAATCACACCCCTGGGCAGGTACAGCACGGGGTTAGATACAGAGTAAAGCCCCTCTACACTGTCCCATCAAACACCTACTCAGGCAGGTACAGGCACGGGTTAGATACAGGAGTAAAGCTCCCTCTACACTGTTCCCTCAAACACTCCAGGGGCAGGTACAGCATCGGTTAGATACAGAGTAAAGCTCCCTCTACACTGTCCCATGCAAACACTCCCAGGGCAGGTACAGCACGGGTTAGATACAGAGTAAAGCTCCCTCTAGCACTGTCCCAGTCAAACACTCCCAGGGCAGGTAGCAGCACGGGTTAGATACAGAGTAAAGCTCCCTCTTACACAGTCCCATCAAACACTCCCAGGGCAGGTACAGCACGGGTTAGATACAGAGTAAAGCTCCCTCTACACTGTCCCATCAAACACTCCCAGGGCAGGTACAGCACGGGTTAGATACAGAGTAAAGCTCCCTCTACACTGTCCCATCAAACACTCCCAGGGCAGGTACAGCACGGGTTAGATACAGAGTAAAGCTCCCTCTACACTGTCCCATCAAACACTCCCAGGGCAGGTACAGCACGGGTTAGATACAGAGTAAAGCTCCCTCTACACTGTCCCATCAAACACTCCAGGGCAGGTACAGCACGGGTTAGATACAGAGTAAAGCTCCCTCTACACTGTCCCATCAAACACTCCCAGGGCAGGTACAGCACGGGTTAGATACAGAGTAAAGCTCCCTCTACACTGTCCCATCAAACACTCCCAGGGCAGGTACAGCACGGGTTAGATACAGAGTAAAGCTCCCTCTACACTGTCCCATCAAACACTCCCAGGGCAGGTACAGCACGGGTTAGATACAGAGTAAAGCTCCCTCTACACTGTCCCATCAAACACTCCCAGGGCAGGTACAGCACGGGTTAGATACAGAGTAAAGCTCCCTCTACACTGTCCCATCAAACACTCCCAGGGCAGGTACAGCACGGGTTAGATACAGAGTAAAGCTCCCTCTACACTGTCCCATCAAACACTCCCAGGGCAGGTACAGCACGGGTTAGATACAGAGTAAAGCTCCCTCTACACTGTCCCATCAAACACTCCCAGGGCAGGTACAGCACGGGTTAGATACAGAGTAAAGCTCCCTCTACACTGTCCCATCAAACACTCCCAGGGCAGGTACAGCACGGGTTAGATACAGAGTAAAGCTCCCTCTACACTGTCCCATCAAACACTCCCAGGGCAGGTACAGCACGGGTTAGATACAGAGTAAAGCTCCCTCTACACTGTCCCATCAAACACTCCCAGGGCAGGTACAGCACGGGTTAGATACAGAGTAAAGCTCCCTCTACACTGTCCCATCAAACACTCCCAGGGCAGGTACAGCACGGGTTAGATACAGAGTAAAGCTCCCTCTACACTGTCCCATCAAACACTCCCAGGGCAGGTACAGCACGGGTTAGATACAGAGTAAAGCTCCCTCTACACTGTCCCATCAAACACTCCCAGGGCAGGTACAGCACGGGTTAGATACAGAGTAAAGCTCCCTCTACACTGTCCCATCAAACACTCCCAGGGCAGGTACAGCACGGGTTAGATACAGAGTAAAGCTCCCTCTACACTGTCCCATCAAACACTCCCAGGGCAGGTACAGCACGGGTTAGATACAGAGTAAAGCTCCCTCTACACTGTCCCATCAAACACTCCCAGGGCAGGTACAGCACGGGTTAGATACAGAGTAAAGCTCCCTCTACACTGTCCCATCAAACACTCCCAGGGCAGGTACAGCACGGGTTAGATACAGAGTAAAGCTCCCTCTACACTGTCCCATCAAACACTCCCAGGGCAGGTACAGCACGGGTTAGATACAGAGTAAAGCTCCCTCTACACTGTCCCATCAAACACTCCCAGGGCAGGTACAGCACGGGTTAGATACAGAGTAAAGCTCCCTCTACACTGTCCCATCAAACACTCCCAGGGCAGGTACAGCACGGGTTAGATACAGAGTAAAGCTCCCTCTACACTGTCCCATCAAACACTCCCAGGGCAGGTACAGCACGGGTTAGATACAGAGTAAAGCTCCCTCTACACTGTCCCATCAAACACTCCCAGGGCAGGTACAGCACGGGTTAGATACAGAGTAAAGCTCCCTCTACACTGTCCCATCAAACACTCCCAGGGCAGGTACAGCACGGGTTAGATACAGAGTAAAGCTCCCTCTACACTGTCCCATCAAACACTCCCAGGGCAGGTACAGCACGGGTTAGATACAGAGTAAAGCTCCCTCTACACTGTCCCATCAAACACTCCCAGGGCAGGTACAGCACGGGTTAGATACAGAGTAAAGCTCCCTCTACACTGTCCCATCAAACACTCCCAGGGCAGGTACAGCACGGGTTAGATACAGAGTAAAGCTCCCTCTACACTGTCCCATCAAACACTCCCAGGGCAGGTACAGCACGGGTTAGATACAGAGTAAAGCTCCCTCTACACTGTCCCATCAAACACTCCCAGGGCAGGTACAGCACGGTTAGATACAGAGTAAAGCTCCCTCTACACTGTCCCATCAAACACTCCCAGGGCAGGTACAGCACGGGTTAGATACAGAGTAAAGCTCCCTCTACACTGTCCCATCAAACACTCCCAGGGCAGGTACAGCACGGGTTAGATACAGAGTAAAGCACATTTTACACTGTCCATCAAACACTCCCAGGGCAGATACAGCACGAATTTGATCCAGAGTAAATCACATTCTACACTGTCCATCAAACATTCCCAGGGCAGGTACAGCACGGGTTAGATACAGAGCATAGCACAATCTACACTGTCCCATCAAACACTTCCAGGGCAGGTACATCACGCATTAGATACAGTGTAAAGCTCCTCTGCACTGTCCATCAAACACTCCAGGGCAGGTACAGCACGGGTTAGATACAGAGTAAAGCACATTCTACACTGTCCCATCAAACACTCCCAGGGCAGTTACAGCACGGGTTAGAAACAGAGTAAAGCACATTTTACACTGTCCCATCAAACATTCCCAGGGCAGGTACAGCACGGGTTAGATACAGAGCAAAGCACATTCTACACCTGTCCCATCAAACACTTCCAGGGCAGGTACATCACGCATTAGATACAGAGTAAAGCTCCCTCTAAACTGTCCCATCAAAACACTCCCTGGGCAGGTACAGCACGGGCTAGAAACAGATAAAGCTGCCTCTGCACTGTCCCATCAAACACTCCCAGGGCAGGTACAGCATGGGTTAGATACAGAGTAAATCTCCCTCTACACTGTCCCATCAACACTCCCAGAGCAGGTACAGCACGGGTTAGATACAGAGTAAAGCTCCCTCTACACTGTTCCCAACAAACACTCCTAGGGGCAGGTACAGTATGGGTTAGATTACAGAGTAAAGCTCCCTCTACACTGTCCCATCAAACACTCCCAGGGCAGGTACAGCATGGGTTAGATACAGAGTAAAGTTCCCTCTACACTGTCCCATCAAACACTCCCAGGGCAGGTACAGTACGGGTTAGTTACAGAGTAAAGCTCCCTCTACACTGTCCCATCAAACACTCCCAGGGCAGGTACAGCACGGGTTAGATACAGAGTAAAGCTCCCTCTCCACTTTCCCATCAAACACTCCCAGGGGCAGGTACAGCATGGGTTAGATACAGAGTAAAGCTCCCTCTACACTGTCCCATCAAACACTCCCAGGGCAGCTGGAGCACAGGTTAGATACAGAGTAAAGCTCCCTCTACACTGTCCCATCAAACACTCCCAGGGCAGGTACAGCACTGGTTAGATACAGAGTAAAGCTTTCTCTGCACATTCCCACCAAACACTCCCAGGGCAACTGCAGCACGGGTTAGATACAGAGCAAAGCACATTCTACACTGTCCCAACAAACACTTCCAGGGCAGGTACATCACGCATTAGATACAGTGTAAAGCTCCCTCTACACTGTCCCATGAAACACTCCCAGGGCAGGTACAGCACGGGCTAGAAACAGATAAAGCTGCCTCTACACTGTACCATCAAAAAACTCCCAGGGCAGGTACAGCACAGGTTAGATACAGAGTAAAGCTCCCTCTACACTGTCCCATCAAACACTCCCAGGGCACGTACAGCATGGGTTAGATACAGAGTAAAGCTCCCTCTACACTGTCCCATCAAACAATCCCAGGGCAGGTACAGCACGGGTTAGATACAGAGTAAAGCTCCCTCTACACTGTCCCATCAAACACTCCCAGGGCAGGTACAGCACGGGTTAGATACAGAGTAAAGCTCCCGCTACACTGTCCCATCGAACACTCCCAGGGCAGGTACAGGAAGGGTTGGAGACAGAGTAAAGCTCCCTCTACACTGTCCCATCAAACACTCCCGGGGCAGGTACAGCACAGGTTAGATACAGAGTAAAGCTCCCTCTACACTGTCCCATCAAACACTCCCAGTGCAGGTACAGCACGGGTTTGATACAGAGTAAAGCTCCCTCTGCACTGTCCCATCAAAACACTCCCAGGGCAGGTACAGCACGGGTAGATACAAAGTAAAGCTCCCTCTACACTGTCCCATCAAACACTCCTGGGCAGGTACAGCACTGGATAGATACAGAGTAAAGCTCTCTCTACACTGTCCCATCAAACACTCCCAGGGCAGGTACAGTATGGGTTAGTTACAGAGTAAAGCTCCCTCTACACTGCCACATCAAACACTCCCAGGGCAGGTACAGCACGGGTTAGAAACAGAGTAAAGCACATTTTACACTGTCCCATCAAACACTCCCAGGGCAGATACAGCACGAATTAGATCCAGAGTAAATCACATTCTACACTGTCCCATCAAACATTCCCAGGGCAGGTACAGCACGGGTTAGATACAGAGCATAGCACAATCTACACTGTCCATCAAACACTTCCAGGGCAGGTACATCACGCATTAGATACAGTGTAAAGCTCCCTCTGCACTGTCCCATCAAACACTCCCAGGGCAGGTACAGGAAGGGTTGGAGACAGAGTAAAGCTCCCTCTACACTGTCCCATCAAACACTCCCGGGGCAGGTACAGCACGGTTAGATACAGAGTAAAGTTCCCTCTACACTGTCCCATCAAACACTCCCAGGGCAGGTACAGCACGGTTTAGATACAGAGTAAAGCTCCCTCTGCACTGTCCCATCAAACACTCCCAGGGCAGGTACAGCACGGGTAAGATACAGAGTAAAGCTCCCTCTGCACTGTCCCATCAAACACTCCCAGGGCAGGTACAGCATGTGTTAGACACAGAGTAAAGCTCCCTCTACACTGTCCCATCAAACACTCCCAGGGCAGATACAGCACAGGTTAGATACAGAGTAAAGCTCCCTCTACACTGTCCCATCAAACACTCCCAGGGCAGGTACAGCACGGGTTAAATACAGAGTAAAGCTCCCTCTACACTGTCCCATCAAACACTCCCAGGGCAGGTACAGCACGGGTTAGATACAGAGTAAAGCTCCCTCTACACTGTCCCATCAAACACTCCCAGGGCAGGTACAGCACGGGTTTGATACAGAGTAAAGCTCCCTCTACACTGTCCCATCAAACACTCCCAGGGCAGGTATACCACGGGTTGGATACAGAGTAAAGCTCCCTCTACACTGTCCCATCAAACACTCCCAGGGCAGGTATAGCATGTGTTAGATACAGAGTAAAGCTCCCTCTACACTGTCCCATCAAACACTCCCAGGAGCAGTACAGTACGGGTTAGATACAGAGTAAAGCTCCCTCTACACTGTCCCATCAAACACTCCCAGGGCAGGTACAGCACGGGTTAGATACAGAGTAAAGCTCCCTCTACACTGTCCCATCAAACACTCCCAGGGCAGGTACAGCACGGGTTAGATACAGAGTAAAGCTCCCTCTACACTGTCCCATCAAACACTCCCAGGGCAGGTACAGCACAGGTTAGATACAGAGTAAAGCTCCCTCTACACTGTCCCATCAAACACTCCCAGTGCAGGTACAGCACGGGTTTGATACAGAGTAAAGCTCCCTCTACACTGTCCCATCAAACACTCCAGGGCAGGTACAGCACTGGTTAGATACAAAGTAAAGCTCCCTCTACACTGTCCCATCAAACACTCCTGGGCAGGTACAGCACTGGTTAGATACAGAGTAAAGCTCTCTCTACACTGTCCCATCAAACACTCCCAGGGCAGGTACAGTATGGGTTAGTTACAGAGTAAAGCTCCCTCTACACTGCCACATCAAACACTCCCAGGGCAGGTACAGCACGGGTTAGAAACAGAGTAAAGCACATTTACACTGTCCCATCAAACACTCCCAGGACAGGTACAGCACAGGTTAGATACAGAGTAATGCTCACTCTACACTGTCCCATCAAACACTCCCAGGGCAGGTACAGCACGGGTTAGATACAGAGTAAAGCTCCCTCTACACTGTCCCATCAAACACTCCCAGGGCAGGTACAGCACGGTTTAGATACAGAGTAAAGCTCCCTCTACACTGCCCCATCAAACACTCCCAGGGCAGGTACAGCACAGAGATACAGAGTAAAGCTCCCTCTACACAGTCCCATCAAACACTTCCAGGACAGGAACAGCACGGGTTAGATACAGAGTAAAGCTCCCTCTACACTGTCACATCGAACACTCCCAGGGCAGGTACAGCACGAGTTAGATACAGAGTAAAGCTCCCTCTACACTGTCCCATCAAACACTCCCAGGGCAGGTACAGCACGGGTTAGATACAGAGTAAAGCTCGCTCTACACAGTCCCATCAAACACTCCCAGGGCAGGTACAGCACGGGCTAGAAACAGAGTAAAGCTCCCTCTACACTGTCCCATCAAACACTCCCAGGGCAGGTACAGCACAGGTTAGATACAGAGTAAAGCTCCCTCTACACTGTCCCATTAAACACTCTCAGAGCAGGTACAGCACGGGTTAGATACAGAGTAAAACTCCCTCTACACTGCCCCATCAAACACTCCCAGGGCAGGTACAGCGCAGGTTAGATGCAGAGTAAAGCTCCCTCGACACTGTCCCTATCAAACACTCCCAGGGCAGGTCCAGCACGGGTTAGATACAGAGTAAAGCTCCGTCTACACTGTCCCCATCAAACACTCCCAGGGCAGGTACAGCACGGGTTAGATACAGGGTAAAGCTCCCTCTACACTGTCCCATCAAACACTGCCAGGGTAGGTACAGCTCGGGTTAGATACAGAGTAAAGCTCCTCCTACACTGCTCCATCAAACACTCCCAGGGCAGGTACAGCACGGGTTAGATACAGAGTAAAGCTCCTCCTACACTGCTCCATCAAACACTCCCAGGGCAGGTACAGCACGGGTTAGATACAGAGTAAAGCTGCCTCTACACTGTCCCATCAAACACTCCCAGGGCAGGTACAGCACTGGTTAGATACAGAGTAAAGCTTCTCTACACTGTCCCACCAAACACTCCCAGGGCAACTGCAGCACGGGTTAGATACAGAGCAAAGCACATTCTACACTGTCCCATCAAACACTCCAGGGCAGGTACAGCACGGCTTAGATACAGTGTAAAGCTCCCTCTACACTGTCCCATCAAACACTCCCAGGGCAGGTACAGCACGGGCTAGAAACAGAGTAAAGCTCCTCTACACTGTACCATCAAAAACTCCCAGGGCAGGTACAGCCAGGGTTAGATACAGAGTAAAGCTCCCTCTACACTGTCCCATCAAACACTCCCAGGGCACGTACAGCATGGGTTAGATACAGAGTAAAGCTCCCTCTACACTGTCCCATCAAACACTCCCAGGGCAGGTACAGCACGGGTTAGATACAGAGTAAAGCTCCCTCTACACTGTCCCATCAAACACTCCCAGGGCAGGTGTGCACGGGTTAGATACAGAGTAAAGCTCCCTCTACACTGTCCCATCAAACACTCCCAGGGCAGGTACAGGAAGGGTTGGAGACAGAGTAAAGCTCCCTCTACACTGTCCCATCAAACACTCCCGGGGCAGGTACAGCACGGGTTAGATACAGAGTAAAGTTCCCTCTACACTGTCCCATCAAACACTCCCAGGGTAGGTACAGCACGGGTTAGATACAGAGTAAAGCTCCGTCTACACTGCCCCATCAAACACTCCCAGGGCAGGTACAGCATGGGTTAGATACAGAGTAAAGCTCCCTCTACACTGTCCCATCGAACACTCCCAGAGCAGGTACAGGAAGGGTGGGAGACAGAGTAAAGCTCCCTCTACACTGTCCCATCAAACACTCCCAGGACAGGTACAGCACAGGTTAGATACAGAGTAATGCTCACTCTACACTGTCCCATCAAACACTCCCAGGGCAGGTACAGCACGGGTTAGATACAGAGTAAAGCTCCCTCTACACTGTCCCATCAAACACTCCCAGGGCAGGTACAGCACGGGTTAGATACAGAGTAAAGCTCCCTCTACACTGTCCCATGAAACACTCCCAGGGCAGTTACAGCACGGGTTAAATACAGAGTAAAGCTCCCTCTACACTGTCCCATCAAACACTCCAGGGCAGGTACAGCACGGGTTAGATACAGAGTAAAGCTCCCTCTGCACTGTCCCATCAAACACTCCCAGGGCAGGTACAGTACGGGTTAGATACAGAGTAAAGCTCCCTCTACACTGTCCCATCAAACACTCCCAGGGCAGGTACAGCACGGGTTAGATACAGAGTAAAGCTCCCTCTACACTGTCACATCAAACACTCCCAGGGCAGGTACAGCACGGGTTAGATACAGAGTAAAGCTCCCTCTACACTGTCCCATCAAACACTCCCAGGGCAGGTACAGCACAGGTTAGATACAGAGTAAAGCTCCCTCTACACTGTCCCATCAAACACTCCCAGTGCAGGTACAGCACAGGTTAGATACAGAGTAAAGCACATTTTGCACTGTCCCATCAAACACTCCCAGGGCAGGTACAGCACGAGGTAGATACAGAGTAAATCACATTCTACACTGTCCCATCAAACATTCCCAAGGCAGGTACAGCATGGGTTAGATACAGAGCAAAGCACATTCTACACTGTCCCATCAAACATTCCCAGGGCAGGGACAGTACGGGTTAGATACAGAGTCAATCTCCCTCTACACTGTCACATCAAACACTCCCAGGGCAAGTACAGCATGGGTTAGATACAGAGTAAATCTCCCTCTACACTGTCCCATCAAACACTCCCAGGGCAGGTACAGCATGCGTTAGATACAGAGTAAAGCTCCCTCTACACTGTCCCATCAAACACTCCCAGGGCAGGTACAGTACGGCTGAAGATACAGAGTAAAGCTCCCTCTACACTGTCCCATCAAACACTCCCAGGGCAGGTACAGCACAGGTTAGATACAGAGTAAAGCTCCCTCTACACAGTCCAATCAAACACTTCCAGGACAGGTACAGCACGGGTTAGATACAGAGTAAAGCTCCCTCTACACTGTCACATCGAACACTCCCAGGGCAGGTACAGCACGAGTTAGATACAGAGTAAAGCTCCCTCTACACTGTCCCATCAAACACTCCCAGGGCAGGTACAGCACGGGTTAGATACAGAGTAAAGCTCGCTCTACACAGTCCCATCAAACACTCCCAGGGCAGGTACAGCACGGGCTAGAAACAGAGTAAAGCTCCCTCTACACTGTCCCATCAAACACTCCCAGGGCAGGTACAGCACAGGTTAGATACAGAGTAAAGCTCCCTCTACACTGTCCCATTAAACACTCCCAGAGCAGGTACAGCACGGGTTAGATACAGATTAAAGCTCCCTCTACACTGCCCCATCAAACACTCCCAGGGCAGGTACAGCATGAGTCAGATACAGAGTAAAGCACATTCTACACTGTCCCATCAAACATTCCCAGGGCAGGTACAGCATGGGTTAGATACAGAGCAAAGCACATTCTACACTGTCCCATCAAACACTCCCAGGGTAGGTACAGCATGTGTTAGATGCAGAGTATAGCTCCCTCTACACCGTCCCATCAAACACTTCCAGGACAGGTACATCACGCATTAGATACAGTGTAAAGCTCCCTCTACACTGTCCCATCAAACACTCCCAGGGCAGGTACAGCACGGGTTAGATACAGAGTAAAGCTCCCTCTACACTGTCCCATCAAACACTCCCAGGGCAGGTACAGCATGGGTTAGATACAGAGTAAAGCTCCCTCTACACTGTCCCATCAAACACTCCCAGGGCAGGTACAGCATGGGTTAGATACAGAGTAAAGCTCCCTCTACACTGTCCCATCAAACACTCCCAGGGCAGGTACAGCACGGGTTAGAGACAGAGTAAAGCTCCCTCTACACTGTCCCATCAAACACTCCCGGGGCAGGTACAGCACGGGTTAGATACAGAGTAAAGTTCCCTCTACACTGTCCCATCAAACACTCCCAGGGCAGGTACAGCACGGGTTAGATACAGAGTAAAGCTCCCTCTACACTGCCCCATCAAACACTCCCAGGGCAGGTACAGCACGGGTTAGATACAGAGTAAAGCTCCCTCTGCAGTCTCCCATCAAACACTCCCAGGGCAGGTACAGCACGGGTTAGATACAGAGTAAAGCTCCCTCTGCACTGTCCCATCAAACTCTCCCAGGGCAGGTACAGCACGGGTTAGATACAGAGTAAAGCTCCCTCTGCACTGTCCCATCAAACTCTCCCAGGGCAGGTACAGCACGGGTTAGATACAGAGTAAAGCTCCCTCTACACTGCCCCATCAAACTCTCCCAGGGCAGGTACAGCACGGGTTAGATACAGAGTAAAGCTCCCTCTACACTGCCCCATCAAACACTCCCAGGGCAGGTACAGCACGGGTTAGATACAGAGTAAAGCTCCCTTGCTTTAGCTCCAATCTGTGACGTACACCCCTCAGTGCACTGGAGTGATATTTCCAATTCACACGTCAGCTGTATTTGCCTGTCATGAATGGGGGGAGGTGGGCGAGAGGGTTAATCCCCTCCGATGAGAACAGGCGGCCCGGTGTCTCATTAAATTGAAATATCTTCTGACACCGAGTGGGCTGTATTACACAGGCGAACAGGTCCCAGTGCAGTTGCGTCAATGTTGGTTGATGCTCAGAAATAGCAGGTGTAGGAGTCTCTGGGGTTCAGAGTTCACTACAGAACCCCGCGAGAGGGAGTAACAGCCAAACAGCTGGCGTTGGAATAACGGGCAGGCAGACAGGAGAACATTTGGTGGGGAAAGGACTAAAGTTTTTAAATCGCGAGCCTTCGCCATGACTGTCACGGTGCAGGGGGTTTAATACAGGGACCCTCTCACCTGGTTATCAATGGACTCCATCGCCTGACTGTATAGGGAACCTCCCCCTCCCACCTCAGTGTAAGGGGAGGGGATTCTCTCTCCCCCCGCAGTGTGGGAGTGTCTCTCTCTCTCTCCACCCCACCCTACGCTGTGTCAGTGGAGGGTCTCTTCCCCCCGCAGTGTGGGAGTGTCTCTCTCTCTCTCTCCACCCCACCCTACGCTGTGTCAGTGGAGGGTCTCTTCCCCCCCGCAGTGTGGGAGTGTCTCTCTCTCTCTCTCCACCCCACCCTACGCTGTGTCAGTGGAGGGTCTCTTCCCCCCCGCAGTGTGGGAGTGTCTCTCTCTCTCCACCCCACCAAGCGCTGTGTAAGTGGAGGGTAACTCTTCCCCCCCCCCCCCCCCGCAGTGTGGGAGTGTCTCTCTCTCTCCACCAAGCGCTGTGTAAGTGGAGGGTCTCTCTTCCCCCCCCCCCCCCCCCGCAGTGTGGGAGTGTCTCTCTCCACCCCACCAAGCGCTGTGTAAGTGGAGGGTCTCTTCTCCCCCCCCCCCACAGTGTGGGAGTGTCTCTCTCTCTCCACCCAATGCTGTGTAAGTGGAGGGTTTCTTCCCCCCCGCAGTGTGGGAGTGTCTCTCTCTCTCTCCACCCCCCCCCCCACCTCAGTGTAAGTGGAGGGTCTGTTCCCCCCCGCAGTGTGGGAATGTCTCTCTCTCTCCACCCAACGCTGTGTAAGTGGAGGGTCTCTCTCCCCCCTCGCAGTGTGGGAGTGTCTCTCTCTCTCTCTCGGCCCGCAGTGTGGGGGTCTCTCTCTGCACCCCCCCCCCCCGCACAGTGAAGGGCCTGCCCCACCTGAATTTAAAGGAACACTTCAGACCCTCCTGTCTTTGAAGTGCCTCGAACCTCAGGGCCTTGAAGTAGTGTTACACGGGCATGGTTATAAACTGGGGCCGGGGGGGGACGAGTGGTTTCAGTCCATTGGGCCCTCATTTGACATCACCGGCTGATGAACTCGCACTCGTTCTGCAGCTGTGTCGTGATGTTCAGGTCGATTATCCGGGTCTCCGCCCCCTACCTCACACACCAGAGAATCACGGGCAGTGGGACTGCCATTTTCGCATGCACTCCCATGGTGTGCGAGGTAATGTGTTCACTAACACACTTATTTTAATAATGGGTTAGCAACAGCAGGCATCGGGGACCTCGGTGAATGATGGGACCAGCAGTTTATCTCCTTAATCAATGAGATTAGAGGATTAGGAAAGAAACAGAACAACAGAGAAACGCGAGCGAATCAGAGTCAAATCAGGTCCAGCAAGAGAAATAAAGAGAGGGAAAGAAAGATTGGATTAAGACAGAGAGAAAAAAAGAGGGACAGATAGGAAAAGTAAGAAAAAACATGAAACAATTTTACATTTTAAATTTAAAAAAATCTCAAACAATAATTGACTACCTGCAGGAATGAGTCTCCAGTGTTTAAATTGTTCCCTTTCTGGGCCAGTGAAGTTGAGCGGTATTGCAGGAACATCAATCTCCTCATTAAAAAGATACTGATGCTGTTAATTACCAGCCCTGACTTTCTGCGAGGAGTTTCATGGCCATTAATGCGCAGATCCAGCAAATTCATGAAACTCACAGGGAGGCTGTGGGTGAGATGACGTTTCCGCGAGGCCAACGGTGGAACGGCGCAAATCGTCCAGCAGCTTTGTGGCGATTGGCAATTCGCGGGATGCTCGCCACAAGTTGCTGGATGATTGGACGACCTTCACACTAATAACGGCGAGTGCCATTAAACTCCAGGCTATTTTGGCAGCAAATTCTGGGCCAGTGTAACATAATAAGTAGCATGCGGAAACAGTGCACAGAGCAAATGACCCCCGACCCCACTTTTGAGTTGGGGTCGGAGCAGGTGACCAGAAGTCACGAACGCACAAAGAGTCCTCTTCTTGACATTGCCTCAGGGCTCTTTTGCCAGATTACCATAGCAACACACTAATTCCACAAAAACACCTGCACCTATAACTGTGCCACTTGTTTTCAGTGCTGTCCCTCTCCATGGTCCTGAAGTTCAGTAAAAGGCCCTTTCGGGGCCTGTTAAGGTTTCGAAATTAAACAGGAGCAATGAGCAAGGCCCAGATAAAATTTTCAAATCCAGCCCCAGGGCCCAGACAGAAGACTAGGCTTAAACATGAGGAACTTCTAGTCTAATTTAATTAACTATTTTATGGGTGAGCAGTTCTGGGCACCACACCTTAGGAAGGATATATTGGCCTTGGTGGGAGTGCAGCGCAGGTTTACCAGAATGATACCCAGACTCTAGGGGTTAAATTACAAGGAGAGATTACACAAATTAGGGTTGTATTCCCTAGAATTTAGAAGGTTAAGGGGTGATTTGATCAAAGCTTTCAAGATATTAAGGGGAACTGATAGGGTAGATAGAGAGAAACTATTTCCGCTGGTTGGGGAGTCAAGGGCGAGGGGGAATAGTCTACAAATTAGAGCCAGACCTTTCAGGAGTGAAATTAGGAAACACTTCTACACACAAAGAGTGGTAGAAGTTTGGAACTCTCTTCCACAAATGGCAATTGATGCTAGATCAATTGTTATTTTAAATCTGAGATTGATAGATTTTTGTTAACCCGAGGTATTAAGGGATATGGGGCAAAGGCAGGTGTATGGAGTTAGGTCACAGATCAGCCATGATCTCATTGAATGGCGGAACAGGCACGAGAGGTTAAATGGCCCCCTCCTGTTCCTATGCGAGTTTTTAAGCTGATTTTTTATAATCAGAATTGAGTCATTTTATTGTGTGTTTGTTAGAAATGATGGCCCCGAAATTTCTCTCCTGTGCGACAGTGATTATGGTCAGTTCCCCGGAACAATGGAGAGGGAAAGGGAGCGGAGACCCGTGACACTGGGTCTCTGTCCCCATTGTAATCTCTTGGGGATCCCATCGGGGGGGGGATGTGAAGGGGGCAATTGCAAAGACAGATTGATAGATTTTTGTTGGGTAAGGGGATCGAGGGATATGGAGCAAAGGCGGGCAAATGGAGTTGAGATGCAGATCAGCCATGATCTGATTGAATGGTGGAGCAGGCTCGAGGGGCTAAGTGGCCTCCTCCTGTTCCCACGTTCCACTGGTCAGGCCTCAGCTGGAGTGTTGTGCCCAATTCTGGGCACCACACTTTAGGAAGGGTGTCAAAGGCCCTGGAGAGGGTGCAGAGGAGATTTATTAGGATGCTACCGGGGATGAGTGACTACAGTTATGTGGAGAGACGGGCTCGTTCTCCTTGGAGCAGAGAAGGTTAAGGAGAGACCCAATAGAGGTGTTCAAATTTATGAGGGGTTTTGATAGAGCAGGTAGGCAGGTAGGGAGAAACTGTTTCCTCTGGCAAGTGGATCAGTCACCAGAGGTCATAACTTTAAAATAATTGGCAAAAGAACTAGAGGGGAAATGAGGAGAATTATTTCACACAAAGGGATTGACGTAAGAAAACTACTAGGCACTTGGTCTAAGCGTTAAACAAAGCTTTAATCAACTGTTTTACAACATGGAGATCTGGTTGTGTCCTGCACTAGTTCCGGTTAAGGAATGTCCCGCGCAAGCTGGGCCCGTGCCCGAGTATTTATACTCTCCCTGGACAGCGCCACCCGCAGGCCACTCAGTATTATTTCATAAGTCATGAATGACAGATTCACGTCAGGGATGTTAAGATCTTGAGCGCGCCACCTGAAATGTGGTGCAATCAGATTCCGTAGGAACTTTCAAAAGGCAATTGGACATGTACTTGAACAGGATTAATTTGCAGGGTTATGGGGGGAAAAAGCTGGGGTGTGGGACTAAACTGGACAGCTCTTTCAAAGAGCTGGCACAGGCACGACGGGCCGAATGGGCTCCTTCTGTGCTGTATCATTATATTCGCTAGAGTTTAGAAGAATGAGAGGGGATCTCATTGAAACTTATAAAATTCTAACAGGACTAGACAGACTAGATGCAGGAAGGATGTTCCCGATGGCGGGGGAGTCCAGAACCAGGGGGTCACAGTCTAAGGATAAGGGGTAAGCCATTTAGGACTGAGGTGAGGAGGAATTTCTTCACCCAGAGAGTGGTGAACCTGTGGAATTCTCTACCACAGAAGGCAGTTGAGGCCAATTCATTAAATATATTCAAGAAGGAGTTAGATATATTTCTTAAGGCTAAAGGGATCAAGGGATATGGGGAGAAGGCAGGGACAGGGTCCTGAATTTGGATGATCAGCCATGATCTCATTAAATGGCGGAACAGGCTCGAGGGGCCGAATGGCCTACTCCTGCTCCTATCTTCTATGTTTCTATGTCCCTATGAAGGGAAGGGCAGAGTGCTTGCATGGAGTAGGCACCAGCAAAGGGTGGCCATGCAATAGAGGTGGGAGGGTCCAAATGGGGCCTTCGCCTCATTCTGCTGCGAGTATGCCAAGCGGATGCCCCGAACAAAGGGAGCAAGAGGAGGTTTGACAGGCTGCCTTCTGCCTGGCTTCCCGCCGGGTGGCAGGAAGGCCGAGAGGTCTGAAAGGGCAGGCGTCTTTTTGACCCGCATGTTGCGCTGGGGCTGTGTTTGGGCAGCAGCCTGGAAGCTCCCCTGAAGTCGACGGCCATTTTCCGCTGCTTCCCGCGGCAGTTTGAATTCCACCCACGATTCCGAGGTGCAGGCACCGGCCCAAGGGGTCAGGCTTCGGCCTGGGGCCCACTGGGCCTATGCAGGCGAGTGCTGTCTACCTGACCTTCACCCCGGGGGGGAGGGGCAGTGGGGAATCAGGCCTGCTATTAGAATCGGGCCTGCATGCACTGACCTGAGTGAAGAAAGAAAATGATGGCTGAAAGCCATATAAATAAATGATTGCAACAGATCAATTGGCTGGGTGCGTCGTTGGTTTGTGAATGGTAGCTTTGAGAGATAAAAAGGGAAGGAATTTTTTGTTTTATGCAAGCCATTCGTTCTCCATTTGAAATTTTTTACTACTACATTGGCTCCCGGTTAAGAAACGCCTCAATTTTAAAATTCTCATCCTTGTTTTCAAATCCCTCCATGGCCTCGCCCCTCCCTATCTATGCAATTTACTCCAGCCTCGCAACCCCTCAATTCTGGCCTCCTGCACATCCTCAATTTTAATCGCTCCACCATTGGTGGCTGTGCCTTCAGCAGGCAAGGCCCTAGAGCTCTGGAATTCCCTCACTAAACCTCTCCGCCCCTCTACCCTCCTTTGTGCTCCTTAAAACCTACCTCTTTGATCAGGCTTTTGGTCATCCTTATCTGAGGAAGGATGTTCTTGCCATGGAGGGAGTGCAGTGAAGATTCACCAGGCTGATACCTGGGATGACAGGAATGACGTATGAAGAGAGATTGGGTCGATTAGGCTTATATTCGCTAGAGTTTAGAAGAATGAGAGGGGATCTCATTGAAACTTATAAAATTCTAACAGGACTAGACAGACTGGATGCAGGAAGGATGTTCCCGATGGCGGGGGAGTCCAGAACCAGGGGTCACAGTCTAAGGATAAGGGGTAAGCCATTTAGGACTGAGATGAGGAGGAATTTCTTCACCCAGAGAGTGGTGAACCTATGGAATTCTCTACCACAGAAGGCAGTAGAGGCCAATTCATTAAATAGATTCAAGAAGGAGTTGGATATGTTTCTTAAGGCTAAAGGGATCAAGGGATATGGGGAGAAAGCAGGGACAGGGTACTGAGTTTGGATGATCAACCATGATCTCATTAAATGGCGGAAGAGGCTAGAGGGGCCGAATGGCCTACTCCTGCTCCTATCTTCTATGATTCTATGATTCATCTGTCCTAATATCTCCTTATGTGGTTCGATGTCAAATTTTGTTTTATAATCGCTCCTGTGAAGCGCCTTGGGACGTTTTACTATGTTAAAGGCGCTATGTAAATACAAGTTGTTGTTGATTCATCAGTCAGCCAATATATTTGAGTGGTAACTTAATAGATGTGTCGAATTGCAGCAATCGTGGATGTGTAATAGCCTCAAATGTAACACTTTAAGGGGTAAGGCCTGATGTATGACACCCTCGTGTGACACTTTAACGTGTGACAACCTGAAATGTAATACTTCGAGGTATGGCAGCCTGAGGTGTCACACTTTGAGATGTAACACATGCTGAGGTGTTGCACCTTACGGTGTGACTCTCTGAGGTGACCCTTTGAGGGGTGACGCCCTGAGGTGTGACACTTTGAAACGTGACGCCCGGAAACGCCGGGGTCTCTCAGGCAGATAGGGAAACCTCCTCTTGAGATGTGCCTCAGTGCCTCCAGATGCTGTGCTCCAACTTCGACGGGGTATCAGAGACGTGGAACAAATGGTCTGCAGCATCCTGGGGGAAAACAGCCTGTTCCTTGCAGTCCGCATCATTTACAGAATCATTTCAAATTGTCGAAAGCTCCTACACGTCAGTTAATGATTCCTCATAGAACAAAGCAAAGTACAAGCCAGGAGAGGGGAACACAGCATGACAGCTCCCTGATCCACTGTAATCCTGCCTGCACGACTCTGCGATCGATCTAAACCATCCGAACCCCTCGATTAGATTACACCCTGTAACTCACTCCCGGGTATCCATTATTCTATATATAAACCTCCTGAACCCCTCGATTAGATTCCAGCCTGTAACTCACTCCCAGGTATCCATTATTCTATATATAAACCTCCTGAACCCCTCGATTAGATTCCAGCCTGTAACTCACTCCCAGGTATCCATTATTCTATATATAAACCACCTGAACCCCTCGATTAGATTCCACCCTGTAACTCACTCCCGGGTATCCATTATTCTATATATAAACCATCTGAACCCCTCGATTAGATTCCAGCCTGTAACTCACTCCCGGGTGTCGATTATTCTATATATAAACCACCTGAACCCCTCGATTAGATTCCACCCTGTAACTCACTCCCAGGTATCCATTATTCTATATATAAACCACCTGAACCCCTCGATTAGATTCCAGCCTGTAACTCACTCCCGGGTGTCGATTATTCTATATATAAACCACCTGAACCCCTCGATTAGATTCCAGCCTGGAACTCACTCCCGGGTGTCGATTATTCTATATATAAACCATCGACTCCAGCCTGTAATGAGTTGATATATTTTACGGCTTCTCCCGGCCGCTTATATTTAACTGGCTTTCTCCCAAGCAGTGCTTTCGGATCCGGCACCAATTGCCATTCCACTCGTTCAAACCCCAATGACATGCTTGCAGTATAATATAAAAAAAAGAAACAGACAGCTCGGACGAGCGTTAAATCGACTGAGGAAACCCATTGCTGGGGGGCTGTAAATAATTGACTTGACAGACGAGCTTAGGCCGGTGGTGATATGCGGCTCTGCGCCTTCCTGATAAAACCCCTTTGCGCGCACTTTAAAAATATTCCCAAATTCACAAAAATGTCAAGCAATTTTTTTTCTTTCCCGCCCCGGCTCCCCCTCGCCGAGCGCTGCCAGAAACGAAAAACACAGGCTGCCCAGTCAGCACCGGCGCCCGGGGGGTTAACCGAGGTAGGTATGAATGTACAAGACAGGAAAATATTCACACACACCTTGCAAGAACCCCTGTCACAACGCGGCCCGAGTGCCAGCGGATTTTTCACCAGCAGCCGCCTGTCTCTTGCTCTGCTCTGTGTTCCCAGCGTTTCCCCAGAGATGGGATGGGTGTAAACAGTACCAGAAACTCAACAACACGCCTAGCCATCTGCACCCCCTTCCCCCCCACCCCAGTCCAATTGCTTGTTCCTGTTAAAACATATATAATACTGACAGTTGCAACAACAAAAAAAGTCTTACCTTCTCTCTTGTGTGCAGAGATTTGATTTTTTGGGGTGTTGCAAAAATTGCATAAACATTATAAATGAAAGGATATATTGGAGTGGGGTGGGGGGAAGGTGTTGGATGTCAGAACTCACCAGCAGGTCCTTTTTGAAGCTTCGGTCCGGCACAGCACAGCACAGCAAATCCACACGGGTTTTTTAAAAAAATAAGACAACCAACAATATAGCAGGAGAGAGGAATTGAGGTGGGAGGGCGGGCGGGGGGGGGGGGGGAAAGATCAAATAGATGACGAATTTCCCACCGGATTCGTTGCGGAGTTCGAGAGTGTTTCTTATACACACACACACACACACAAAAGAGGAGATCCGGGAAACGACTGTTCGTGTGAGATGTAACGGAGGAAAAGGAGATGGTTGGCAATTGGGGAGGAGGTCCCCACCACCCCCCCTTCTAAAATAAAAAAGGCTTGTACTCCAAACTAGATGGGGCGGGGGTGAGAGAGCTGGGTGTGAGAGTCCAGGAAGGGAGGGAGGGTACGATGTACCGTCCTCTCTCTCTCGCTCTCTCTCTCTCTCTCTCGAAAGAAGCTCTTTATTCTCGAAGATCAGATTGAACAATATTCTAGGAATCTCTTACAACACACACACACACATTGTGGTTGGGTTTGGCAGCAGCGATGGAGAGCCGTTCCTCGCCAGCATGGGTCCTCTTAGTTTGAGAGAGGTGGGGAAGGGATGAGGGATGGGGAGGGATGAGGGATGGGGAGGGATGAGGGATGGGGAGGGAGAAATCTGATGATTTGGGGGGGGGGGGGTGGGTGGAACGGGCAATCGAAGGAGCGGGAACCGTGCGACGCAAAAAACGGGTCAGTTTCAGGAGCTATTGTGTGAATTTCAGGTACACCCCCCCGAAGCCAAAGGCTTCCTGATTCTGTCAATTTCACCCAGCTCGGGGTGGGGGGTGGGGGTAGGGGGGGGGGGGGGCTGTGGGCGGTTCTTTCGGAAACGTCTCTCTCACTCACGGATCTCACAACTATTTATTTTAAATATTCGTGGCTCTCTCTCTCTATCTTGCTGCGCTCTGGTTTAAATTCACACCGGGGAGCTGGTGGATATTTTCAGACGGGAGCCAAGCTTGCCCGTTCGCAGGCGCATCCGTTGGAATTGAACGAGAGCTTCTCCAAAAAAAACATGTTCTCATCTATATATTTTGTTATTGTCTCTCTCTCTCTCTTTCTCCCACCCTCCTTCTCTGTCTCGGAGCCGGCAACTAATGCAAGGATTTTCTCTATTGTAGGACAGGAATCCAAATCTCCATTATTAAAAGATGGGAAAAAAAACACCCCTCATAAATGCACATCGGGAGTCTGTAAAAATGTTGCAATTGTTCAAATAAAAGCTTTCAGAGTGAGATGATCTGGTCTGCAAATCCTCTTGCCTGGATGAATCCACATTTGCCTTCCCGGTTGTATAGCGATAGAATGAAGTATCTAAATCCAGTTTTGTTTTTTGCAGATTGAGAAAACTAATATGATTGTTGGGGGTTTTTAAAAAAAAAAAGAAAAAGCAGGGTTTTTTTTTTTAGATTCTTTTGGCCGGGGCTAGAAGGAGACGACAGCCCTGCTAGCCTCGCCTGCTCTTACCTGTGCTGGTAGGAGCAGGGAGATGGACTCCGTCAATCAAAGGCGCAGCGACACCCCCCCTGGGTCCTAGCGCTCACCCGGTTACACTGCTAATGATGTTATTTGTACATCCTTGGACCATTGACATCAGCAACCGCGGGGTCCTAGCGCCCCCATTCTCGCCTCCACTTGTTTCAATTGGTGTCGTGCGCAGGCTTTTTATTAAATCTGAAATAAAAACAGAAAAAAATGCTGGAATTACACGGGGAGGGTTGGGGGGGGGGGGGGGGGGGTTTGCGGGTCAGTACCTGAAAGAGAAAGTACACAACATAGGAGGAATGGATTTAGGGTCAGATGATTTGGGGTGGTGAGTTTAGAGAGCTGAGCGTTAACTAATCCACACAAAGGGCGGTGAGTAGGTAGGGCGGACTGCCCGGGGGTGCCAATGGAGGCGGGTACTGATGGGCCGATTCAACGGGGAATTGGGTAGATGATTGGCAGATTGGAGTGAGGGGGCGTGTGAGATGTAAGGGTAGATTCCTTGCCTGTGGTGACTTGTCTGACCCGCTGTGATCATAGATTGGCAACTGACTGCCTGCCTCTCTTCTGGGGCTACGTTCGCGCCCGGGTGTCCCTAGAGATGGAGCACGCGGTGTCCGTCAGCACGCTGGAGGCCTTCCGTGACCGGTGGGCACCGCAGGGGACTGGAGTGCAGCATCACCCCAGGAAATAGAATTCTGATTTAATTTGTTAAGTTTCCTTTTTATTTCGGTTGAGTTACAGTCTTTATTGGTTGCGCCCCTTTAAGAAGTCTTTCGTCTTTCGGTGAGACGTTAAACCGAGGCCCCGTCTGCTCTCTCAGGTGGACGTAAAAGATCCCAAGGCATTATTTCGAAGAAGAGCAGGGGGAGTTATCCCCGGTGTCCTGGGCCAGTATTTATCCCTCAATCAACATAACAAAAACAGATTATCTGGTCATTATCACATTGCTGTTTGTGGGAGCTTGCTGTGCGCAAATTGGCTGCCGCGTTTCCTACATTACAACAGTGACTACACTTCAAAAAGTATTTCATTGGCTGTAAAGCGCTTTGAGACGTCTGGTGGTCGTGAAAGGCGCTGTAAAAATGCAAGACTTTCTTTCTTTCTTTCTCTCATGCTTACCTCTAAATTGGTGATGGCAATTGCCATCCACCGGCACAATAAGAAAAGCGAACATAGGTTGGCAAATAGCCAACAGCACACCTGTGATTTTCTGATCCATGCTCGGGGTCTGGGGAAGTCCCCCACCCCTATAGTGAATAGGATGTTTCAACCGTTGGGACTGACCCAGTGGAGCAAAGGTCCCTTTCAGTCCTGTGATTCCCTTTGCTAATGATCCAGCTGTCGCTCCTCCCCTCGCCTGAGTTCTGATCTCCACGCAAAAGCACTAACCTGGCTGCTCTCGTTCAGAGGCTGTGTGTTTCTAACATTTTCTGTTCCAATTTGCCGCACTCATTATTATAATAATCGGAGAGAAATGGGGAGAGAAATAAGCAGAGAGAGATAGAGAGGGAGAGGAAGTGAGAGATGGGGAGAGAATGATTGTGATGAGCAGAAAGAGAGATGGGGAGAAAGAAAGAGAAAGAGATAGAGGTGGATTGCGAGGTGAGAGAAAGAGTGAGATAAATAGAGAGAGAGAGAGAGATGGGGAGAGAGATAGTGGGACAGAGGTGAATGGTGAAAGAGAGATAGAAATACATATATATAGACATATAGAAACAAGGAGCAGGAGTAGGCCATTCGGCCCGTCGAGCCTGCTCCACCATTCAATACGATCATGGCTGATCATCCAAATCCAGTACCCTGTCCCTGCTTTCTCACACAGAATCCCCATTGAGCCTGCACTGACACATATCCCACCCTATCCCTGTAACCCCACGTATTTAATTCCCCCTAACATATCCCTTCCTATCCTATCCCCGTAACCCCACATATTTAATCCCCCCCTAACACTAAGGGTCAATTTATCATAGCCAAATCAACCTAACCTGCACATTTTTGGACTGTGGGAGGAAACCGGAGCACCCGGAGGAAACCCACGCAGACAGCATGGAAAGAGAGGGAGAGAAAGGAATGGAGACAGAGAGAGGAGAGGGGAGAAATAGATAGGGGAGAGATAGTGGTAGAGAGAGAGGGACTAGAGATAAAAAAAGAAAAGAGGGGAGGGAGACAAAGACTGATACCTGGGATGGCAGGAATGATGTATGAAGAGAGATTGGGTCGATTGGGCTTATACTCGCTGGAGTTTAGAAGAATGAGAGGGGATCTCATTGAAACTTATAAAATTCTGACAGGACAGGACAAACTAGATGCAGGAAGGATGTTCCCGATGGTCGGGGAGTCCAGAACCAGGGGTCACAGTCTAAGGATAAGGGGTAAGCCATTTAGGACTGAGATGAGGAGGAATCTCTTCACCCAGAGAGTGGTGAACCTGTGGAATTCTCTGCCACAGAAGGCAGTAGAGGCCAATTCATTAAATAGATTCAAGAAGGAGTTGGATATATTTCTTAAGGCTAAAGGGATCAAGGGATATGGGGAGAAGGCAGGGACAGGGTACTGAATTTGGATGATCAGCCATGATCGCATTGAATGGCGGAGCAGGCTAGAGGGGCCGAATGGCCTACTCCTGCTCCTATCTTCTATGATTCTATGAAAGAAACAATGGAAGTGAGAGTGCAAGAGAGAGGGAGAAGATAGATACAGATAAAGACACAGAAAGAGCAAGAGGGGGAGAGAGATAGAGACAGAGGGGAGACAGACAGAGAACGAGAGATAGAGGCAGAGAGAGAGAGGGGGAGATACTGAAAGAGAAAGATAGGAACAGGGAAAAAGACTGCACTGTCCCATCAAACCGTCTGAGGTCACATACAGCATGGGTTAGATACAGAGTAAACCGCCCCATAATTCATGCTTCTTAACCCCAGGTTCAGCGGAGTGCTCCCTGCTGCCACAGTGTGACAGTTTCATATTTCATAGCAGGCTCGCGAATTTGGTGCCAATTATCGCTGAAGGATGGGCAGTTTAGTGCTGTGTGTCGCTGAGATTATCCCAAAAAATAATTTCATTTTAATTTCAGGTCGAATGGCCTGTTTCGGTGCTGTGAATTCTACCTAATACGTTGGAGCCTCACAGGTAGGCTAAGCGGTCGCCTGATAGAGATCTTTAAAATTATGAAGGGGTTTGATGGGGTAGACGTAGAGAAGATGTTTCCACTTGTGGGGGAGTCCAATACAAGGGGTCATAAATAGAAGATAGTCACTAATAAATCTAACAGGGAATTCAGAAGAAACATCTTTACCCAGAGAGTGCGGAACTTGCTACCACAGGGAGTGGTTGAGGCGAATAGTATAGATGCATTTAAGGGGAAGCTGGATAAACACATGGGGGAGAACATAAAGGAACATAAGAAATAGGAGCAGGAGTCGGTCATTTGGCCCCTCGAGCCTGCTCCACCATTCAATAAGATCGTGGCTGATCTGATCTTGGCCTCAACTCCACTTCCCTGCCCGCTCCCCATAACCCTTGACTACCTTACCTTTCAAAAATCTGTCCATCGCCACCTTAAATATATTCAATGACCCAGCCTCCACAGCTCTCTGGGGAAGAGAATTCCAAAGATTCACGACCCTCTGAGAGAAGAAATTCCTCCTCATTTCCGATTTAAATGGGTGCCCCCTTATTCTGAAATTATGCCCCCTAGTTCTAGATTCCCCCACGAGGGGAAACGTCCTCTCTGCATCTACTCTGTCACGCCCCCTCAGAATCTTACATGTTTCAATAAGATCACCTCTCATTCTTCTAAACTCCAATGAGTATAGGCCCAACCTGCTCAACCTTTCTTCATAAGACAACCCCTTCATCTCCGGAATCAACCTCGTGAACCTTCTCTGAACTGCCCCCAATGCAAGGAATAGGAGAAAGGAAATAGAAGGTTACGCTGATAGGACGAGATGAAATAAGGTGGCAGGAGGCTGGTGTGGAGCATAAACACCAACACGGACCAGTTGGGCCGAATGGCCTGTTTCTGTGCTGTCGATTCTATGTAAGGTAGCAGGGAGTGAGCAGGCTCTCATTGCCTGTCTGTCTGGGCTGGAGGTACATCAAGGTGAGGAGGCTGAAGGATGGTGTTGGGGCGAGACCCCACCAGCCTCTCCATTTAGAGTGGGTGATGTGCAGTAGATCACTGCGGAATGGCCCTGTGCCTGGTGTGTGGGCCCCTCACACAGGGTGAGGAGCCACAGCCCGAGCTCTGTGGGGGGAGGGGGTGGGGGGGTTGCTAGGTTCAGGACGGTGGGGGGGAAGGTTGAGTGCCGCGGGTCAGCCTCACAAACCTCTCGAGGTTCAGGGAAGTGTCGGCGGAGACCGGGTGTCATCATCCATCCCAAATCCCAGGGAGAAAGGATGGATCCTAAATCCAGGGATTTTTGATCCGAAACGGCACACAGCCAGGATGGGTTTCTACATCCAGGAGCCCT
Organism: Squalus acanthias; assembly: GCA_030390025.1. Taxonomy (NCBI): domain Eukaryota; kingdom Metazoa; phylum Chordata; class Chondrichthyes; order Squaliformes; family Squalidae; genus Squalus; species Squalus acanthias. The sequence continues at coordinate 104,484 of JASTWF010000129.1, read as the reverse complement.
GGAGGATCTGACAAATGCCAGGAATTAGGCCGGATTGATGCCAAGCAGAGGTACATGTCTATGTCCATCTGTCTCTGTACATCTGTAGGTGCATGTCCATGTTTCTGTTTGTGTATCTGTCCCTGTGTCTATGTCCCTGTGTCTATGTCCCTGTGTCTATGTCTCTGTGTCTATTTATCTGTCCCTGTGTCTATGTCCCTGTGTCTATGTCCCTGTGTCTATGTCCCTGTGTCTATTTATCTGTCCCTGTGTCTATGTCCCTGTGTCTATGTCCCTGTGTCTATTTATCTGTCCCTGTGTCTATGTCCCTGTGTCTATGCCCCTGTGTCTATTTATCTGTCCCTGTGTCTATGTCCCTGTGTCTATTTATCTGTCCCTGTGTCTATGTCCCTGTGTCTATGCCCCTGTGTCTATTTATCTGTCCCTGTGTCTATGTCCCTGTGTCTATTTATCTGTCCCTGTGTCTATGTCCCTGTGTCTATTTATCTGTCCCTGTGTCTATTTATCTGTGTCTACATCCCTGTGTCTATGTCCCTGTGTCTATGTCCCTGTGTCTATTTATCTGTCCCTGTGTCTATGTCCTTGTGTCTATGCCCCTGTGTCTATTTATCTGTCCCTGTGTCTATGTCCCTGTGTCTATGTCCCTGTGTCTATTTATCTGTCCCTGTGTCTATTTATCTGTCCCTGTGTCTATGTCCCTGTGTCTATGCCCCTGTGTCTATTTATCTGTCCCTGTGTCTATGTCCCTGTGTCTATGCCCCTGTGTCTATTTATCTGTCCCTGTGTCTATGTCCCTGTGTCTATGCCCCTGTGTCTATTTATCTGTCCCTGTGTCTATGTCCCTGTGTCTATGCCCCTGTGTCTATTTATCTGTCCCTGTGTCTATGTCCCTGTGTCTATGCCCCTGTGTCTATTTATCTGTCCCTGTGTCTATGTCCCTGTGTCTATGCCCCTGTGTCTATTTATCTGTCCCTGTGTCTATGTCCCTGTGTCTATGTCCCTGTGTCTATTTATCTGTCCCTGTGTCTATGTCCCTGTGTCTATGTCCCTGTGTATCTGTCCCTGTGTCTATGTCCCTGTGTCTATGTCCCTGTGTCTACATCCCTGTGTGTAGGTATCTGTCCCTGTGTCTATGTCCCTGTGTCTATGTCCCCGTGTCTATGTCCCTGTGTCTACATCTCTGTGTGTAGGTATCTGTCCCTGTGTCTATGTCCCTGTGTCTACATCCCTGTGTCTATTTATCTGTCCCTGTGTCTATGTCCCTGTCTAGGTAGCTGTCCCTGTGTCTATGTCCCTGTCTAGGTAGCTGTCCCTGTGTCTATGTCCCTGTCTAGGTAGCTGTCCCTGTGTCTATGTCCCTGTCTAGGTAGCTGTCCCTGTGTCTATGTCCCTGTCTAGGTAGCTGTCCCTGTGTCTATGTCCCTGTCTAGGTAGCTGTCCCTGTGTCTATGTCCCTGTCTAGGTAGCTGTCCCTGTGTCTATGTCCCTGTCTAGGTAGCTGTCCCTGTGTCTATGTCCCTGTCTAGGCATCTGTCCCTGTGTCTATGTCCCTGTCTAGGTAGCTGTCCCTGTGTCTATGTCCCTGTCTAGGCATCTGTCCCTGTGTCTATGTCCCTGTCTAGGTAGCTGTCCCTGTGTCTATGTCCCTGACTAGGTAGCTGTCCTTGTGTCTATGTCCCTGTCTAGGTATCTGTCCCTGTGTTTATGTCCCTGTTTATGTCCCTGTTTATGTCCCTGTTTATGTTCCTGTGTGCATGTCTGCGTTACCCTGTGTGCTTGCCTGTGGGTGCCTGCCCATGTGTCCCTGTACGTGTGTGACCGTGTCTATATTTCTGTTATATTGTCCCCTCCCTCTTTCCCTCGCTGTAACTCTCCTAAAGGTGCTGTCTCTTGTTCAGACGAAGCTCTATGGGCGCTGGTCGCCCTCCAGCCCCTCACCCGTGATTATTCTTCACGAGGTTTCTGAGATCCTTTTCCAGGGCATTCCACGCAGCGAACAGCTTATCGGGAAAACACTGGTGCACATTTTCTCCACAGTTTTCCTTCCGTTGACATTAACGGGTTGCAAACAGCATGGAGGCTAATTACGATATTCCAATAATCCCCCCACCACCCCCACTGTACAGACCAGTGATCTTAGCACAGACTGGGTATCAAACCTGGGATTCTCCTGGTCTGTTAAACTCGGTCTTTATCTGGTCTTGGAATGTGGGCAAGGCTGGCATTTATTGCCCATCACTAGTTGCCCTGAGAAGGTGGCGATGGACCTTCTCTTGAACCACTGCATAGTCCAACGGTGTTAGGTAGGGAATTCCAGGATATTGACCCAGCAATGATGAAGGAACGGCCAATATATGTCACTGGCAGGACAGGGCTTAACCTGGAGGGGAAACCTGGAGGTGACGGTATTCCCATGAAACTGCTACTGTTGTCCTTGGCGCTGGAGGTGGCAGGGCTGGGAGGTGCTGTTGAAGTGAGTTGCTGCGGTGCATCCTGTAGATCATCCGTAGCCTCAGTGCATCGGTGTTGGAGGGGCTGGATATCGAGTCCACTGGCAGCTCTGCTCCATCTGGGGTGGAGTCGAGCTCCTTCAGTGTTGTTGGGATAGCGAATGGTAGATGGTCCATCACACTCCTGACTTGAGCCTTGCAGATACTGGAGATACTTTGAGGGGACAGGATGTGCATGAACCACTCATTGCAGAGTCATAGTCATCGAGTCATCGAGTGATACAGAACAGAAAGAGGCCCTTCGGCCCATCGTGTCCGCGCCGGCCATCAAGACCTGTCTATTCTAATCCTATTTTCCAGCACTTGGTCCATAGCCTTGTATGCTATGGCGTTTCAAGTGCTCATCTAAATGCTTCTTGAATGTTGTGAGGGTTCCTGCCTCTACCACCCTTTCAGGCACAGAGTTCCAGATTCCAACTACCCTCTGGGTGAAAAAGTTTTTCCTCAAATCCCCTCTAAACCTCCTGCCCCTTACCTTGAAACTATGCCCCCTGGTTATTGACCCCTCTACTAAGGGGAAAAGTTCCTTTCTATCTATCCTATCTATGCCCCTCATAATTTTGTACACCTCAATCAGGTCCCCCCTCAGCCTTCTCTGCTCTAAGGAAAACAACCCCAGCCTGTCCAGTCTCTCTTCATAGCTGAAGCCCAGGTAACATCCTGGTGATCTCCTCTGCACCCTCTCCAATGCAATCACATCCTTCCTATAGTGTGGCGACCAGAACTGCACACAGTATTCCAGCTGTGGCCTAACTAGCGTTTTGTACAGCTCCATCATAACCTCCCTGCTCTTACATTCTATGCCTCGGCTAATGAAGGCAAGTATCCCATATGCCTTTTTAACCACCTTATCTATCTGTCCTGCTGCCTTCAGGGATCTATGTACATGCACACCAATGTCCCTCTGATCCTCTGTCCTTCCTAGGATCCTACCATTCATTGTGTATTCTCTTGCCTTGTTAGTCCTCTCAAAATACATCACCTCACACTTTTCAGGGTTAAATTCCATTTGCCACTGTTCTGCCCATCTAACCATCCAGTCTATATTGTCCTGTAGCCTGAGGTTTCCCTCCTCGCTATTTACCACTCCACCAATTTTCGTGTCATCTGCGAACTTACTGATCATACCTCCTACATTCATATCTAAATCATTAATGTAAACTACAAACAGCAAAGGACCCAGCACCGATCCCTGCAGTACACCACTGGACACAGGCTTCCAGTCACAAAAACATCACCCTCTGCCTCTTGCCAATTTTGAATCCAATGTGCCAAATTGCCCTGGATCCCATGGGCTCTTACCTTCTTGACCAGTCTCCCATGCGGGACTTTGTCAAAAGCCTTACTGAAGTCCACGTAGACTACGTCAACTGCACTACCCTCATCCACACACCTAGTCACCCCCTCGAAAAATTCATTATTTGTGTCTGTGTGTGTGTGTATTTGTGTCTGTGAATGGGGAGAGGTGGGTTAATCCCCTCCAATGGGAACAGGCTGCCTGGTGTCTGACTGTGAATGGGGAGAGGTGGGTGAGAGGGTTAATCCCCTCCAATGGGAACAGGCTGCCCAGTGTCTGACTGTGAATGGGGAGAGGTGGGTGAGAGGGTTAATCCCCTCCGCTGGGAACAGGCTGCCTGGTGTCTGACTGTGAATGGGGAGAGGTGGGTGAGAGGGTTAATCCCCTCCGCTGGGAACAGGCTGCCCGGTGTCTGACTGTGAATGGGAAGAGGTGGGTGAGAGGGTTAATCCCCTCCGCTGGGAACAGGCTGCCCGGTGTCTGACTGTGAATGGGAAGAGGTGGGTGAGAGGGTTAATCCCCCTCCGCTGGGAATAGGCTGCCTGGTGCCTGACTGTGAATGGGGGGAGGTGGGTGAGAGGGTTAATCCCCCTCCGCTGGGAATAGGCTGGCCGATGGGAGAAGATTAGGAGGGTGGCTGCGATATCTGAGAGTTGCAGTTAATATACAGAGAGCAATGAGTGTCAATCAGTTGGTGTCTGATGGATCGGCCCTGTCGGGAGTTATGAAAGCACACAGCCCCGTTAAACAACTGCAAATGGGTGATTCGCTCCTAAATCAGCACCTCATTTAAATAGTAGAATGTTTGCCAGGTACATCCTAATGAAATTGCACAGCGGACTATTACCATGGCAATTACAAGCACAATCCTCTCCCTGGGTGATCAATAATTCATCAGCAGTCGGGACTCGGCACACAATGGAAGCTGCAATATTTCACCAGGAGGGGTGGTGCCAGCAGTGAGTCAGGGGTGCGCTGTACGACAATGGGGCTGAGATACCTGACAGCAGAGAAATGGGTCAGTGATACAGTACCGTAAATCAGATTATAACGTGTGCCTGTATATAAACTGCTCCTCACTTCTCCAGGTAATACATGGGTAAATGAACGCTGCACTGTGGCAGATATTACAGGCCAGTGAGCCTAACATCAGTGGTAGGGAAATTATTGGAAAAAATTCTGAGGGACAGAATTAGTCTCCATTTGGAGAGGCAAGGATTAATCAGGGATAGTCAGCATGGCTTTGTCAGGGGGAGATCATGTCTGACCAATTTGATTGAATTTTGTTCGAGGGGGTGACTAGGTGTGTGGATGAGGGTAGTGCAGTTGACGTAGTCTACATGGACTTCAGTAAGGCTTTTGACAAAGTCCCGCACGGGAGACTGGTCAAGAAGGTAAGAGCCCATGGGATCCAGGGCAACTTGGCACAATGGATCCAAAATGAGCTTCGTGGCAGGAGGCAGAGGGTGATGGTCGAAGGTTGTTTTTGTGACTGGAAGCCTGTGTCCAGTGGTGTACCGCAGGGATCGGTGCTGTGTCCATTGCTGTTTGTAGTGTACATTAATGATTTAGATATGAATGTAGGAGGTATGATCAGTAAGTTCGCAGATGACACGAAAATTGGTGGAGTGGTAAATAGCGAGGAGGGAAGCCTCAGGCTACAGGACGATATAGACTGGATGGTTAGATGGGCAGAACAGTGGCAAATGGAATATAACCCTGAAAAGTGTGAGGTGATGCATTTTGGGAGGACTAACAAGGCAAGGGAATACACAATGAATGGTAGGATCCTAGGAAGGACAGAGGATCAGAGGGACCTTGGTGTGCATGTACATAGATCCCTGAAGGCAGCAGGACAGGTAGATGAGGTGGTTAAAAAGGCATATGGGATACTTGCCTTCATTAGCCAAGGCATAGAATATAAAAGCAGGGAGGCTATGATGGAGCTGTACAAAACGCTAGTTAGGCCACAGCTGGAATACTGTGTGCAGTTCTGGTCGCCACACTATAGGAAGGATGTGATTACATTGGAGAGGGTGCAGAGGAGATTCACCAGGATGATACCTGGGCTGGAGCGCTTCAGCTATGAAGAGAGACTGGACAGGCTGAGGTTGTTTACCTTGGAGCAGAGAAGGCTGAGGGGGGACCTGATCGAGGTGCACAAAATTATGAGGGGCATAGATAGGGTAGATAGAAAGGAACTTTACCCCTTAGTAGAGGGGTCAATAACCAGGGGGCATAGTTTCAAGGTAAGGGGCAGGAGGTTTAGAGGGGATTTGAGGAAAAACTTTTTCACCCAGAGGGTGGTTGGAATGTGGAACTCACTGCCTGAAAGGGCGGTAGAGGCAGGAACCCTCACAACATCCAAGAAGCATTTAGATGAGCACTTGAAACGCCATAGCATACAAGGCTACGGACCAAGTGCTGGAAAATGGGATTAGAATAGACAGGGATTGATGGCCGGTGGTGACACTTTGTGCTGAAGCTCCTCTTTCTGTGCTGTGTAACTCTATGACTCTATAGTGTCCTTTCCCCTCTGGGACTGGGTGGTGCGGTGGGTCAGACACTGTCCTTTCTGTCTCTGGGACTGGGTGGTGCAGTGGGTCAGACACTGTCCTTTCCCCCTCTGGGACTGGGTGGTGCAGTGTGTCAGACACTGTCCTTTCCCCCTCTGGGACTGGGCGGTGCAGTGGGTCAGACACTGTCCTTTCCCCCTCTGGGACTGGGCGGTGCAGTGGGTCAGACATTGTCCTTTCCCCCTCTGGGACTGGGTGGTGCAGTGGGTCAGACACTGTCCTTTCCCCCTCTGGGACTGGGTGGTGCAGTGGGTCAGACACTGTCCATTCCCCGTCTGGAACTGGGTGGTGCAGTGGGTCAGACACTGTCCTTGCCCCTCTCTGGGACTGGGCGGTGCAGTGGGTCAGACACTGTCCTTTCCCCCTCTGGGACCGAGCGGTGCAGTGGGTCAGACACTGTCCTTTCCCCCTCTGGGACTGGGCGGTGCAGTGGGTCAGACACTGTCCTTTCCCCCTCTGGGACTGAGCGGTGCAGTGGGTCAGACGCTGTCCTTTCCCCCTCTGGGACTGGGTGGTGCAGTGGGTCAGACGCTGTCCTTTCCCCCTCTGGGACTGGGTGGTGCAGTGGGTCAGACACTGTCCTTTCCCCCTCTGGGACTGAGCGGTGCAGTGGGTCAGACGCTGTCCTTTCCCCCTCTGGGACTGGGCGGTGCAGTGTGTCAGACACTGTCCTTTCCCCCCCTGGGACTGGGTGGTGCAGTGGGTCAGACACTGTCCTTTCCCCCTCTGGGACTGGGTGGTGCAGTGGGTCAGACACTGTCCTTTTCCCCTCTGGGACTGGGCGGTGTGTTGGTTCAGACACTGTCCTTTCCCCCTCTGGGACTGGGTGGTGCAGTGGGTCAGACACTGTCCTTTCCCCCTCTGGGACTGAGCGGTGCACGGATTCAGAAACTGGGCAGGTGGATTTCTGCAGTGCGTCAGTTCCCCTATTGGTGTTTTCACAGGGCTCCGTTTAAGCCAGTGGAAGCTGTTTGAAGATCATGATCCCTGGGTCTAAATAAGTGGAACTCCCTCCCTAACAGCGCTGTGGGAGCACCTTCAGCACACGGACTGCAGCGGTTCAAGAAGGCGACGGCTCACCACCACCTTCTCAAGGGCAACTCGGGATGGGCAATAAATGCCGGCCTTGCCAACTACGGCCACATCCAGAGAATGAATTAAATTTAGAAGCACGCAGCGGATCTCACTGGTTGGGAGTGTTTGGGTATGCAATTCCCGTGTGAGAGGTGGAAATGTCAGGTCAGACAACACAGAGGAGCACTGCTGTGCAACAACCGTGAGGAGGGAAGGAAGATCAGTGCTGTTACTGCGCTCCGCAGGAGGACGCACAGCATGAAGCGAGAGCTGTCCACTTGTGTAATGCAGAGTGAGTCCGATGGAAAGAGACAGGAGCCCTGCCACTGGGTAACACTCAGTGCATTGCAAAGTGATGGTGGTTTTACTGGGCCGCTCAGTCGGAAAGGGCAGGCCCCTTATCGACCTGCTGTCGACGTGGCGTTACCCACTGTCCTGCAGCCAACTCGCCCCACTCGCAGTCAGACACTCCTCACGGCGGGGGCGGCAGAACCTCTCACCCACCTCTCCCCATTCACGTGGATGGAGGTGTGTGTCCCTGTGTAGGTGTGCGGGCGTGTGTTGGTGTGTGCGGGCATGTGTTGGTGTGTGCAGGTGTGTGTCGGTGTGTGCGGGTGTGTGTCGGTGTGTGCGGGCATGTGTCGGTGCGGGCGAGTGTGTGCGGGTGCGTGTTGGTGTGTGCGGGTGTGTGTCGGTGTGTGCGGGTGTGTGTCGGTGTGTGCGGGTGTATGTCGGTGCGTGCGGGTGTGTGTCAGTGTGTGCGGGTGTGTGTTGGTGTGTGCGGGCATGTGTCGGTGCGGGCGAGTGTGTACGGGTGTGTGTCGGTGCGTGCGGGCGTGTGTCGGTGCGGGCGAGTGTGTGTCGGTGCGTGCGGGTGTGTGTCGGTGTGCGGGTGTGTGCGGGTGTGTGTCGGTGTGTGCGGGTGTGTGTCGGTGTGTGCGGGTGTGTGTCGGTGTGTGCGGGTGTGTGTCGGTGTGTGCGGGTATGTGTCGGTGTGTGCGGGTGTGTGTCGGTGTGTGCGGGTGTGTGTTGGTGCGGGCGAGTGTGTGTTGGTGTGTGCGGGTGTGTGTTGGTGTGTGCGGGTGTGTGTCGGTGTGTGCGGGCGTGTGTCGGTGCGGGCGAGTGTGTGTTGATGTGTGCGGGTGTGTGTTGGTGTGTGCGGGTGTGTGTCGGTGCGTGCGGGCGTGTGTCGGTGCGGGCGAGTGTGTGTCGGTGTGTGCGGGTGTGTGCGGGTGTGTGTCGGTGCGGGCGAGTGTGTGTCGGTGTGTGCGGGTGTGTGTGTTGGTGTGTGTCAGTGTGGGCGGGTGTATGTCGGTGTGGGCGGGTGTGTGTCAATGTGTGCGGGTGTGTGTCGGTGTGGGCGGGTGTGTGTCGGTGTATGTCGGTGTGGGCGGGTGTGTGTCGGTGTGTGTCGGTGCGGGCGGGTGTGTGTCGGTGTGGGCGGGTGTGTGTCGGTGCGAGCGGGTGTGTGTCGGTGCGAGCGGGTGTGTGTCGGTGCGAGCGGGTGTGTGTCGGTGCGAGCGGGCGTGTGTTGGTGCGTGCGGGTGTGTGTCAGTGTGTGTCGGTGTGTGTCAGTGTGCGGGTGTGTGTCGGTATGTGCGGGTGTGTGTCGGTGTGTGCGGGTGTGTGTCGGTGCGTGCAGGTGTGTGTCGGTGCGGGCGGGTGTGTGTCGGTATGTGCGGGTGTGTGTCGGTGTGGGCGGGTGTGTGTGCGGGTGTGTGTCGGTGTGTGTGGGTGTGTGTCGGTGTGTGTCGGTGTGTGCGGGTGTGTGTCGGTGCGTGCGGGTGTGTGTCGGTGTGTGTCGGTGTGTGTCGGTGTGTGTCGGTGTGTGCGGGTGTGTGCGGGTGTGTGTCGGTGTGTGCGGGTGTGTGTCGGTGTGTGCGGGTGTGTGCGGGTGTGTGTCGGTGTGTGTCGGTGTGTGCCGGTGTGTGCGGGTGTGTGCGGGTGTGTGTCGGTGTGTGTCGGTGTGTGCGGGTGTGTGTCGGTGTGTGTCGGTGTGTGTCGGTGTGTGCGGGTGTGTGCGGGTGTGTGTCGGTGTGTGCGGGTGTGTGTCGGTGTGTGCGGGTGTGTGCGGGTGTGTGCGGGTGTGTGCGGGTGTGTGTCGGTGTGTACGGGTGTGTGCGGGTGTGTGCGGGTGTGGGCGGGTGAGTGTCGGTGTGTGTCGGTGTGTGTCGGTGTGTGCGGGTGTGTGCGGGTGTGTGTCGGTGTGTGCGGGTGTGTGTCGGTGTGGGCGGGTGTGTGTGCGGGTGTGTGCGGGTATGTGTCGGTGTGTGTCGGTGTATGTCAATGTGTGCGGGTGTGTGTCGGTGTGGGCGGGTGTGTGTCAATGTGTGCGGGTGTGTGTCGGTGTGGGCGGGTGTGTGTCAATGTGTGCGGGTGTGTGTCGGTGTGTGCGGGTGTTTGTCGGTGTGGGCGGGCGTGTGTCAATGTGTGCGGGTGTGTGTCGGTGTGTGCGGGTGTTTGTCGGTGAGGGCGGGCGTGTGTCGGTGCGAGCGGGTGTGTGTCGGTGCGAGCGGGTGTGTGTCGGTGCGAGCGGGTGTGTGTCGGTGCGAGCGGGTGTGTGTCGGTGCGAGCGGGTGTGTGTCGGTGCGAGCGGGTGTGTGTCGGTGCGAGCGGGCGTGTGTTGGTGCGTGCGGGTGTGTGTCAGTGTATGTCGGTGTGTGTCAGTGTGCGGGTGTGTGTCGGTATGTGCGGGTGTGTGTCGGTGTTTGCGGGTGTGTGTCGGTGTGTGTGGGTGTGTGTCGGTGCATGCGGGTGTGTGTCCTTGCGGGCGGGTGTGTGTCGGTATGTGCGGGTGTGTGTCGGTGTGGGCGGGTGTGTGTGCGGGTGTGTGTCGGTGTGTGTGGGTGTGTGTGGGTGTGTGTCGGTGTGTGTGGGTGTGTGTCGGTGCGTGCGGGTGTGTGTCGGTGTGTGCGGGTGTGTATCGGTGTGTGCGGGTGTGTGTCGGTGTGTGTCGGTGTGTGCGGGTGTGTGCGGGTGTGTGCAGGTGTGTGTCGGTGTGTGTCGGTGTGTGCGGGTGTGTGTCGGTGTGTGTCGGTGTGTGTCGGTGCGAGCGGGTGTGTGTTGGTGTTTGCGGGTGTGTGTCGGTGCGTGCGGGTGTGTGTCGGTGCGGGCGGGTGTGTGTCGGTATGTGCGGGTGTGTGTCGGTGTGGGCGGGTGTGTGTGCGGGTGTGTGTGGGTGTGTGTCGGTGTGTGTGGGTGTGTGTCGGTGTGTGTCGGTGTGTGTGGGTGTGTGTCGGTGCGTGCGGGTGTGTGTCGGTGTGTGCGGGTGTGTATCGGTGTGTGCGGGTGTGTGTCGGTGTGTGTCGGTGTGTGCGGGTGTGTGTCGGTGTGTGCCGGTGTGTGTCGGTGTGTGCGGGTGTGTGCCGGTGTGTGTCGGTGTGTGCGGGTGTGTGTCGGTGTGTGCGGGTGTGTGCGGGTGTGTGCGGGTGTGTGCGGGTGTGTGCGGGTGTGTGCGGGTGTGGGCGGGTGTGTGTCGGTGTGTGTCGGTGTGTGTCGGGTGTGTGCGGGTGTGTGTCGGTGTGTGCGGGTGTGTGTCGGTGTGTGCGGGTGTGTGCGGGTGTGTGTCGGTGTGGGCGGGTGTGTGTCGGTGTGTGCGGGTGTGTGCGGGTGTGTGCGGGTGTGGGCGGGTGTGTGCGGGTGTGTGTCGGTTTGTGCGGGTTGTGCGGGTGTGTGCAGGTGTGTGCAGTGATAGAGGTGTTTGTGTGTCAGTGTCAATAGGTGAGTGTGGTGATGTGAGGAAATGCTTTTCTCTTAGAGAGCTAGTCCCAGTGATTGTCTAATGACGTCGCGGTGGTTAGTTGAAGAATGGGGAGGACTCGAAGCTTCTGGAATCAGTACATCTGGCTGTCATCCTCGCTCAGTGGGAGCACTCTTGCCCCTCAGTCACGAACCTCATGGTGGATGTAAAAGCTCCCATGGCGTTATTTGACAGAATGGTTTATGGCGAAGAGCTAACACTTGAGCACAAAATCCAGGCTGACACACCCTGTGCAGTGCTGAGGGAGCGCTGCAGTGTCGGAGGTGCCGTCTTTCGGACGAAACGTTAAACCGAGGCTATCCCGTCTGCTCTCTCAGGTGGGTAAAAGATCCCACAGCCACTATTTCAAAGAAAAGAAAGAGGAAGATCTCCCCGGTGTCCCGGGCCAATATTTATCCCTCAACCAACATGACTTAAAAAAAAAAGATAATCTAGTCATTCATCACATTGCGGGAGCTTGCTGTGCACAATTTGGCTGCCGCATTTCCTACAGTGACTACACTTCAAAAAGAGTACTTCATTGGCTGGAAAGCGCTTTGGGATGTTGTGAGCGCGTGAAAGGCGCGATATAAATGCTAGTTGCTTCTTTCTTTTAGGACAGAGAAAGAAGGCCGCAGGGGGTGCGGGGGGGGGGGGAAACATCTGGCAGAGAGGCAGGATGAAGGCCTGAATCGCTCTCGCTCTTACAGCACATCCTGACACCAGAGGCCAGGCCTGAGGGCCAGATTCAGTCAGGCCGCCGATTAACAAGCAGAAGACTTCCCTTCTTGCGGCCACGGAAAAGCTGAAGGGAAACGTCTGCCGCGCTCTGGTGCCTGGGGCTGGCTGCTCCCCCCTGTGCAGAGCGGTTACCGTGGTTACCGTATACTGGGAGTTGTGCCCGTGGGAGAGGCGGGGAGGGGAGGCGGGGAGGGGGGGCGGGGAGGGGGGGCGAGAGGTTTGAGGAGAGGGGAGGGATCTCCTCGCACGACAGGGCCTTCTTAAAAACTGCTACAGAGTGACATTCTTCAGAAACTAAAAATCGGCCGGCTGGCGAATGACAGCTCCTGTGAGCCGGCGGTGAGCCACCAGCAGGCCCGAGGCACCGGCCTGTGTTTGTGGTCCGGGTTGTGACCAGCGGACGGCGTGTAACAGCAGTGTGACGTGCGCGGGACTAGCGGCCACTTCACTTTAGGGCCGCTACCGCTCTGTTTTTGCAGACGGTAACAAAACGGAAATCACCCCCTCACTCCTCCCTCTCGCACTGTCTCTCTCCCTCTCTCTCACTCTCTCAGTCTCTCCCTCTCTCAGTCTCTCCCTCTCTCTGTCTCTGTCTCTCCCTCTCCCTCGTTCTCTCTCTCAATGTCTCTGTCTCTCCCTCTTACTGTCTCACTGTCTCTCTTTCACTCTCTCTCACACACTGTCCCTCTCTCTGTTCCTCTCTCTCTGTCTCTCGCTCACTGTCTCTCTCGCTCGCTCACTGTCTCTCTCTCTCTCTCTCTGTCTCTCTCTGTCTTTCTCTGTTCCTCTCTCTGTCTCTCTCTCTCTCTCTCTCTCTGTCTCTCTCTCTCTGTCTTTCTCTGTTCCTCTCTCTGTCTCTCTCTCTCTCTCTGTCTCTCTCTCAGTCTGTCTCTCTCTCTGTCTCTGTCTCTCTCCCTCTTGCACTTTCTCTGTCTCTCTGTGTCTGAGTGTCTCACTCTGTGAGTCTCTCTCTGTCTGTGTCTTTGTTGCTCTCAGTCACTCTCTGGCTCTCTCCCTCTGTCTCTGTCTCACTCTGTCTCTATCACTCCCACACTGTCTCTCTCTCTCTGTCTCTCGCTGTTTCTCTCTCTCTGTCTGTCTCTCGCTGTTTCTCTCTCTGTCTCTCTCTCTCGCTCACTGTCTCTCTCTCTGTCTCTCTCTCTCGCTCACTGTCTCTCTCTGTCTCTGTTTCTCTCTCTCTCTCACTGTCTCTCTCTGTCTCTCACTGTCTCTGTCTCTCTCTCTCGCTCACTGTCTCTCACTGTCTCGGTCTCTCTCTCTCTGTCTCTCTGTCTCTCTCAATGTCTCTCGCTTTCACTCTCTCTGTCTCTCTCTGTCTCTGTCTCTGTCTCTCTCTGTCTCTCTCAATGTCTCTCACTTTCACTCTCTCTCTCTCTCTGTCTCTGTCTCTGTCTCTCTCTGTCTCTCTCAATGTCTCTCGCTTTCACTCTGTCTCTCTCTCTCTTGCACTTTCTCTGTCTCTCTCTGACTCTCTCTCTCTGTCTCTCTCTGTCTCTCTGTCTCTCTCTCTGTCTCTCTCAATGTCTCTCGCTTTCACTCTCTCTGTCTCTCTCTCTCTTGCACTTTCTCTGTCTCTCTCTCTCTGTCTCTCTCTCTCTCTGTCTCTCTGTCTGTCTCTCTCTCTCTCTCTCTCTGTCTCTCTCTCTCTCTCTGTCTCTCTCTCTCTCTCCCTCTTGCACTTTCTCTGTCTCTCTGTGTCTGAGTGTCTCACTCTGTGAGTCTCTCTCTGTCTCTCTCTCTCTTGCACTTTCTCTGTCTCTCTCTCTCTCTGTCTCTCTCTCTCTCTCTGTCTCTCTCTCTCTCTCTGTCTCTCTCTCAGTCTGTCTCTCTCTCTCTCTCTGTCTCTCTCAGTCTGTCTCTCTCTCTGTCTCTGTCTCTCTCCCTCTTGCACTTTCTCTGTCTCTCTGTGTCTGAGTGTCTCACTCTGTGAGTCTCTCTCTGTCTGTGTCCTTGTT
>JASTWF010000129.1:12500-90371 GCA_030390025.1 Squalus acanthias | reverse complement strand
GGCTGCCCTGGGAGTGTTTGATGGGACAGTGTAGAGGGAGCTTTACTCTGTATCTAACCCATGCTGTACCTGCCCTGGGAGTGTTGATGGGAAAGTGGAGAGGGAGCTTTACTCTGTATCTAACCCGTGCTGTACCTGCCCTGGGAGTGTTTGATGGGACAGTGTAGAGGGAGCTTTACTCTGTAACTAACCCGTACTGTACCTGCCCTGGGAGTGTTTGATGGGACAGTGTAGAGGGAACTTTACTCTGTATCTAACCCATGCTGGACCTGCCCTGGGAGTGTTTGATGGGACAGTGTAGAGGGAGCTTTACTCTGTATCTAACCCATACTGTACCTGCCCTAGGAGTGTTTGTTGGGAACAGTGTAGAGGGAGCTTTACTCTGTATCTAACCCGTGCTGTACCTGCTCTGGGAGTGTTTGATGGGACAGTGTAGAGGGAGATTTACTCTGTATCTAACCCATGCTGTACCTGCCCTGGGAGTGTTTGATGGGACAGTGTAGAGGCAGCTTTATCTGTTTCTAGCCCGTGCTGTACCTGCCCTGGGAGTGTTTGATGGGACAGTTTAGAGGGAGCTTTACTCTGTATCTAATGCGTGATGTACCTGCCCTGGAAGTGTTTGATGGGACAGTGTAGAATGTGCTTTGCTCTGTATCTAACCCGTGCTGCACCTACCCTGGGAATGTTTGATGGGACAGTGTAAAATGTGCTTTACTCTGTTTCTAACCCGTGCTGTAACTGCCCTGGGAGTGTTTGATGGGACAGTGTAGAATGTGCTTTACTCTGTATCTAACCCGTGCTGTACCTGCCCTGGGAGTGTTTGATGGGACAGTGCAGAGGGAGCTTTACACTGTATCTAATGCGTGATGTACCTGCCCTGGAAGTGTTTGATGGGACAGTGTAGATTGTGCTATGCTCTGTATCTAACCTGTGCTGTACCTGCCCTGGGAATGTTTGATGGGACAGTGTAGAATGTGATTTACTCTGGATCTAATTCGTGCTGTATCTGCCCTGGGAGTGTTTGATGGGACAGTGTAAAATGTGCTTTACTCTGTTTCTAACCCGTGCTGTACCTGCCCTGGGAGTGTTTGATGTGGCAGTGTAGAGGGAGCTTTACTCTGTAACTAACCCATACTGTACCTGCCCTGGGAGTGTTTGATGGGACAGTGTAGAGAGAGCTTTACTCTGTATCTAACCAGTGCTGTACCTGCCCAGGAGTGTTTGATGGGACAGTGTAGAGGGAGCTTTACTTTGTATCTAACCCGTGCTGTACCTGCCCTGGGAGTGTTTGATGGGACAGTGTAGAGGGAGCTTTACTCTGTATCAAACCCGTGCTGTACCTGCACTGGGAGTGTTTGATGGGACAGTGTAGAGGGAGCTTTACTCTGTATCTAACCTGTGCTGTACCTGCCCTGGGAGTGTTTGATGGGACAGTGTAGAGGGAGCTTTACTCTGTATCTAACCCGTGCTGTACCTGCCCTGGGAGTGTTTGATGGGACAGTGTAGAGGGAGCTTTACTCTGTATCTAACCCGTGCTGTACCTGCCCTGGGAGTGTTTGATGGGACAGTGTAGAGGGAGCTTTACTCTGTATCTAACCCGTACTGTACCTGCTCTGGGAGTGTTTGATGGGACAGTGTAGAGGGAGCTTTACTCTGTATCTAACCCATGCTATACCTGCCCTGGGAGTGTTTGATGGGACAGTGTAGAGGGAGCTTTACTCTGTATCCAACCCGTGGTATACCTGCCCTGGGAGTGTTTGATGGGACAGTGTAGAGGGAGCTTTACTCTGTATCAAACCCGTGCTGTACCTGCCCTGGGAGTGTTTGATGGGACAGTGTAGAGGGAGCTTTACTCTGTATCTAACCCGTGCTGTACCTGCCCTGGGAGTGTTTGATGGGACAGTGTAGAGGGAGCTTTACTCTGTATTTAACCCGTGCTGTACCTGCCCTGGGAGTGTTTGATGGGACAGTGTAGAGGGAGCTTTACTCTGTATCTAACCTGTGCTGTATCTGCCCTGGGAGTGTTTGATGGGACAGTGTAGAGGGAGCTTTACTCTGTGTCTAACACATGCTGTACCTGCCCTGGGAGTGTTTGATGGGACAGTGCAGAGGGAGCTTTACTCTGTATCTTACCCGTGCTGTACCTGCCCTGGGAGTGTTTGATGGGACAGTGCAGAGGGAGCTTTACTCTGTATCTAAACCGTGCTGTACCTGCCCTGGGAGTGTTTGATGGGACAGTGTAGAGGGAACTTTACTCTGTATCTAACCCGTGCTGTACCTGCCCCGGGAGTGTTTGATGGGACAGTGTAGAGGGAGCTTTACTCTGTCTCCAACCCTTCCTGTACCTGCCCTGGGAGTGTTTGATGGGACAGTGCAGAGGGAGCTTTACACTGTATCTAATGCGTGATGTACCTGCCCTGGAAGTGTTTGATGGGACAGTGTAGATTGTGCTATGCTCTGTATCTAACCCGTGCTGTACCTGCCCTGGGAATGTTTGATGGGACAGTGTAGAATGTGATTTACTCTGGATCTAATTCGTGCTGTATCTGCCCTGGGAGTGTTTGATGGGACAGTGTAAAATGTGCTTTACTCTGTTTCTAACCCGTGCTGTACCTGCCCTGGGAGTGTTTGATGTGGCAGTGTAGAGGGAGCTTTACTCTGTAACTAACCCATACTGTACCTGCCCTGGGAGTGTTTGATGGGACAGTGTAGAGAGAGCTTTACTCTGTATCTATCCAGTGCTGTACCTGCCAGGAGTGTTTGATGGGACAGTGTAGAGGGAGCTTTACTTTGTATCTAACCCGTGCTGTACCTGCCCTGGGAGTGTTTGATGGGACAGTGCAGAGGGAGCTTTACTCTGTATCAAACCCGTGCTGTACCTGCCCTGGGAGTGTTTGATGGGACAGTGTAGAGGGAGCTTTACTCTGTATCTAACCTGTGCTGTACCTGCCCGGGAGTGTTTGATGGGACAGTGTAGAGGGAGCTTTACTCTGTCTCCAACCCTTCTGTACCTGCCCTGGGAGTGTTCGATGGGACAGTGTAGCGGGAGCTTTACTCTGTATCTAACCCGTGCTGTACCTGCCCTGGGAGTGTTTGATGGGACAGTGTAGAGGGAGCTTTACTCTGTATCTAACCCGTGCTGTACCTGCCCTGGGAGTGTTTGATGGGACAGTGTAGAGGGAGCTTTACTCTGTATCTAACCCATGCTGTACGTGCCCTGGGAGTGTTTGATGGGACAGTGTAGAGGGAGCTTTACTCTGTATCTAACCTGTGCTGTACCTGCCCTGGGAGTTTTTGATGGTACAGTGTAGAGGCAGCTTTATCTGTTTCTAGCCCGTGCTGTACCTGCCCTGGGAGTGTTTCATGGGACAGTGTAGAGGGAGCTTTACACTGTATCTAATGCGTGATGTACCTGCCCTGGAAGTGTTTGATGGGACAGTGTAGAATGTGCTTTGCTCTGTATCTAACCCGTGCTGCAGTTGCCCTGGGAGTGTTTGGTGGGAATGTGCAGAGAAAGCTTTACTCTGTATCTAACCAGTGCTGTACCTGCCCTGGGAGTGTTTGATGGGACAGTGTAGAGGGAGCTTTACTCTGTATCTAACCTGTGCTCCAGCTGCCCTGGGAGTGTTTGATGGGACAGTGTAGAGGGAGCTTTACTCTGTATCTAACCCATGCTGTACCTGCCCTGGGAGTGTTTGATGGGAAAGTGGAGAGGGAGCTTTACTCTGTATCTAACCCGTGCTGTACCTGCCCTGGGAGTGTTTGATGGGACAGTGTAGAGGGAGCTTTACTCTGTAACTAACCCGTACTGTACCTGCCCTGGGAGTGTTTGATGGGACAGTGTAGAGGGAACTTTACTCTGTATCTAACCCATGCTGTACCTGCCCTGGGAGTGTTTGATGGGACAGTGTAGAGGGAGCTTTACTCTGTATCTAACCCATACTGTACCTGCCCTAGGAGTGTTTGTTGGGAACAGTGTAGAGGGAGCTTTACTCTGTATCTAACCCGTGCTGTACCTGCTCTGGGAGTGTTTGATGGGACAGTGTAGAGGGAGATTTACTCTGTATCTAACCCATGCTGTACCTGCCCTGGGAGTGTTTGATGGGACAGTGCAGAGGCAGCTTTATCTGTTTCTAGCCCGTGCTGTACCTGCCCTGGGAGTGTTTGATGGGACAGTTTAGAGGGAGCTTTACTCTGTATCTAATGCGTGATGTACCTGCCCTGGAAGTGTTTGATGGGACAGTGTAGAATGTGCTTTGCTCTGTATCTAACCCGTGCTGTACCTACCCTGGGAATGTTTGATGGGACAGTGTAAAATGTGCTTTACTCTGTTTCTAACCCGTGCTGTAACTGCCCTGGGAGTGTTTGATGGGACAGTGTAGAATGTGCTTTACTCTGTATCTAACCCGTGCTGTACCTGCCCTGGGAGTGTTTGATGGGACAGTGCAGAGGGAGCTTTACACTGTATCTAATGCGTGATGTACCTGCCCTGGAAGTGTTTGATGGGACAGTGTAGATTGTGCTATGCTCTGTATCTAACCCGTGCTGTACCTGCCCTGGGAATGTTTGATGGGACAGTGTAGAATGTGATTTACTCTGGATCTAATTCGTGCTGTATCTGCCCTGGGAGTGTTTGATGGGACAGTGTAAAATGTGCTTTACTCTGTTTCTAACCCGTGCTGTACCTGCCCTGGGAGTGTTTGATGTGGCAGTGTAGAGGGAGCTTTACTCTGTAACTAACCCATACTGTACCTGCCCTGGGAGTGTTTGATGGGACAGTGTAGAGAGAGCTTTACTCTGTATCTATCCAGTGCTGTACCTGCCCAGGAGTGTTTGATGGGACAGTGTAGAGGGAGCTTTACTTTGTATCTAACCCGTGCTGTACCTGCCCTGGGAGTGTTTGATGGGACAGTGTAGAGGGAGCTTTACTCTGTATCAAACCCGTGCTGTACCTGCACTGGGAGTGTTTGATGGGACAGTGTAGAGGGAGCTTTACTCTGTATCTAACCTGTGCTGTACCTGCCCTGGGAGTGTTTGATGGGACAGTGTAGAGGGAGCTTTACTCTGTATCTAACCCGTGCTGTACCTGCCCTGGGAGTGTTTGATGGGACAGTGTAGAGGGAGCTTTACTCTGTATCTAACCCGTGCTGTACCTGCCCTGGGAGTGTTTGATGGGACAGTGTAGAGGGAGCTTTACTCTGTATCTAACCCGTACTGTACCTGCTCTGGGAGTGTTTGATGGGACAGTGTAGAGGGAGCTTTACTCTGTATCTAACACATGCTATACCTGCCCTGGGAGTGTTTGATGGGACAGTGTAGAGGGAGCTTTACTCTGTATCCAACCCGTCGTGGTATACCTGCCCTGGGAGTGTTTGATGGGACAGTGTAGAGGGAGCTTTACTCTGTATCAAACCCGTGCTGTACCTGCCCTGGGAGTGTTTGATGGGACAGTGTAGAGGGAGCTTTACTCTGTATCTAACCCGTGCTGTACCTGCCCTGGGAGTGTTTGATGGGACAGTGCAGAGGGAGCTTTACTCTGTATCTAAACCGTGCTGTACCTGCCCTGGAGTGTTTGATGGGACAGTGTAGAGGGAACTTTACTCTGTATCTAACCCGTGCTGTACCTGCCCCGGGAGTGTTTGATGGGACAGTGTAGAGGGAGCTTTACTCTGTCTCCAACCCTTCCTGTACCTGCCCTGGGAGTGTTCGATGGGACAGTGTAGAGGGAGCTTTACTCTGTATCTAACCCGTGCTGTACCTGCCCTGGGAGTGTTTGATGGGACAGTGTAGAGGGAGCTTTACTCTGTATCTAACCCGTGCTGTACCTGCCCTGGGAGTGTTTGATGGGGCAGTGTAGAGGGAGCTTTCATTTATTCTGTTTCTAACCCGTGCTGTACCTGCCCTGGGAGTGTTTGATGGGACAGTGTAGAGGGAGCTTTACTCTGTATCTAACCCGTGCTGTACCTGCCCTGGGAGTGTTTGATGGGACAGTGTAGAGGGAGCTTTACTCTGTATCTAACCCATGCATTACCTGCCCTGGGAGTGTTTGATGGGACAGTGTAGAGGGAGCTTTACTCTGTATCTAACCCATGCTCTACCTGCCCTGGGAGTGTTTGATGGGACAGTGTAGAGGGAGCTTTACTCTGTATCTAACCCAAGCTGTACCTGCCCTGGGAGTGTTTGATGGGACAATGTAGAGGGAGCTTTACTCTGTTTCTAGCCCGTGCTGTACCTGCCCTGGGAGTGTTTGATGGGACAGTGTAGAGGGAGCTTTACACTGTATCTAACCCGTGCTGTACCTGTCCTGGAAGTGTTTGATGGGACGGTGCAGAGGGAGCTTTACTCTGCATCTAACACATGCTGTACCTGCCCTGGGAGTGTTTGATGGGACAGTGTAGAGGGAGATTGACTCTGTATCTAACCCGTACTGTCCCTGCCCTGGGAATGTTTGATGGTACAGTGTAGAATGTGCTTTGCTCTGTATCTAACCCATGCTGTACCTGCACTGGGAATGTTTGATGGGACAGTGTAGAATGTGCTTTACTCTGTTTCTAACCCGTGCTGTACCTGCCCTGGGAGTGTTTGATGTGGCAGTGTAGAGGGAGCATAACTCTGTAACTAACCCGTACTGTACCTGCCCTGGGAGTGTTTGATGGGACAGTGTAGAGCGAGCTTTACTCTGTATCTAACCCGTACTGTACCTGCCCTGGTAGTGTTTGATGAGACAGTGTAGAGGGAGCTTTACTCTGCATCTAACCTGTGCTTTACCTGCCCTGGGAGTGTTTGATGGGACAGTGTAGAGGGAGATTTACTCTGCATCTAACCTGTACTGTACCTGCCCTGGGAGTGTTTGATGGGACAGTGTAGAGGGAGCTTTACTCTGTATCTTCCGCCGTACTGTACCTGCCCTGGGAGTTTTTGATGGGACAGTGTAGAGGGAGCTTTACTCTGTATCTAACCCGTACTGTACCTGCCCTGGGAGTGTTTGATGGGACAGTGTAGAGCGAGCTTTACTCTGTATCTAACCCGTGCTGTACCTGCCCTGGTAGTGTTTGATGAGACAGTGTAGAGGGAGCTTTACTCTGCATCTAACCTGTGCTGTACCTGCCCTGGGAGTGTTTGATGGGACAGTGTTGAGGGAGATTTACTCTGCATCTAACCCGTACTGTACCTGCCCTGGGAGTGTTTGGTGGGACAGTGTAGAGGGAGCTTTACTCTGTATCTTCCGCCGTACTGTACCTGCCCTGGGAGTGTTTGATGGGACAGTGTAGAGGGAGCTTTACTCTGTATCTAACCCGTGCTGTACCTGCCCTGGGAGTGTTTGATGGGACAGTGTAGAGGGAGATTTACTCTGTATCTAACCCATGCTCTCCTTGCCCTGGGAGTGTTTGATGTGACAGTGTAGAGGGAGATTGACTCTGTATCTAACCCGTACTGTCCCTGCCCTGGGAATGTTTGATGGTACAGTGTAGAATGTGCTTTGCTCTGTATCTAACCCATGCTGTACCTGCCCTGGGAATGTTTGATGGGACAGTGTAGAATGTGATTTACTCTGTATCTACCTCGTGCTGTACCTGCCCTGGGAGTGTTTGATGGGACTGTGTAAAATGTGCTTTACTCTGTATCTAACCCGTGCTGTACCTGTCCTGGGAGTGTTTGATGGGGCAGTGTTGAGGGACCTTTACTCTGTATCTAATGTGTGCTGTACCTGACCTGAGAGTGTTTGATGGGACAGTGTAGATTGAGCTTTACTCTGTATCTAACCCATGCTGTACCTGCCCTGAGAGTGTTTGATGGGTCAGTGTAGAGGGAGCTTTACTCTGTATCTAACCCGTGCTGTACCTGCCCTGGGAGTGTTTGATGGGTCAGTGTAGAGGGAGCTTTACTCTGTATCGAACCCGTGCTGTACCTGCCCTGGGAGTGTTTGATGGGACAGTGTAGAGGGAGCTTTACTCTGTATCTAACCCGTGCTGTACCTGCCCTGGGAGTGTTTGATGGGACAGTGTAGAGGGAGCTTTACTCTGTATCTAACCTGTGCTGTACCTGCCCTGGGAGTTTTTGATGGTACAGTGTAGAGGCAGCTTTATCTGTTTCTAGCCCGTGCTGTACCTGCCCTGGGAGTGTTTGATGGGACAGTGCAGAGGGAGCTTTACACTGTATCTAATGCGTGATGTACCTGCCCTGGAAGTGTTTGATGGGACAGTGCAGAATGTGCTTTGCTCTGTATCTAACCCGTGCTGTACCTGGCCTGGGAATGTTTGATGGGACAGTGCAGAATGTGATTTACTCTGTATCTAACCCGTGCTGTACCTGCCCTGGGATTGTTTGATGGGACAGTGTAGAAGGAACTTTACTCTGTTTCTAACCCGTGCTGTAGTTGCCCTGGGAGTGTTTGATGTGGCAGTGTAGAGGGAGCTTTACTCTGTAACTGACCCATACTGTACCTGCCCTGGGATTGTTTGATGGGACAGTGTAGAGAAAGCTTTACTCTGTATCTAACCAGTGCTGTACCTGCCCTGGGACTGTTTGATGGGACAGTGTAGAGGGAGCTTTACTCTGTATCTAACCCGTGCTGTACCTGCCCTGGGAGTGTTTGATGGGGCAGTGTAGAGGGAGCTTTCATTTATTCTGTTTCTAACCCGTGCTGTACCTGCCCTGGGAGTGTTTGATGGGACAGTGTAGAGGGAGCTTTACTCTGTATCTAACCCGTGCTGTACCTGCCCTGGGAGTGTTTGATGGGACAGTGTAGAGGGAGCTTTACTCTGTATCTAACCCATGCATTACCTGCCCTGGGAGTGTTTGATGGGACAGTGTAGAGGGAGCTTTACTCTGTATCTAACCCATGCTCTACCTGCCCTGGGAGTGTTTGATGGGACAGTGTAGAGGGAGCTTTACTCTGTATCTAACCCAAGCTGTACCTGCCCTGGGAGTGTTTGATGGGACAATGTAGAGGGAGCTTTACTCTGTTTCTAGCCCGTGCTGTACCTGCCCTGGGAGTGTTTGATGGGACAGTGTAGAGGGAGCTTTACACTGTATCTAACCCGTGCTGTACCTGTCCTGGAAGTGTTTGATGGGACGGTGCAGAGGGAGCTTTACTCTGCATCTAACACATGCTGTACCTGCCCTGGGAGTGTTTGATGGGACAGTGTAGAGGGAGATTGACTCTGTATCTAACCCGTACTGTCCCTGCCCTGGGAATGTTTGATGGTACAGTGTAGAGTGTGCTTTGCTCTGTATCTAACCCATGCTGTACCTGCACTGGGAATGTTTGATGGGACAGTGTAGAATGTGCTTTACTCTGTTTCTAACCCGTGCTGTACCTGCCCTGGGAGTGTTTGATGTGGCAGTGTAGAGGGAGCATAACTCTGTAACTAACCCGTACTGTACCTGCCCTGGGAGTGTTTGATGGGACAGTGTAGAGCGAGCTTTACTCTGTATCTAACCCGTACTGTACCTGCCCTGGTAGTGTTTGATGAGACAGTGTAGAGGGAGCTTTACTCTGCATCTAACCTGTGCTTTACCTGCCCTGGGAGTGTTTGATGGGACAGTGTAGAGGGAGATTTACTCTGCATCTAACCTGTACTGTACCTGCCCTGGGAGTGTTTGATGGGACAGTGTAGAGGGAGCTTTACTCTGTATCTTCCGCCGTACTGTACCTGCCCTGGGAGTTTTTGATGGGACAGTGTAGAGGGAGCTTTACTCTGTATCTAACCCGTACTGTACCTGCCCTGGGAGTGTTTGATGGGACAGTGTAGAGCGAGCTTTACTCTGTATCTAACCCGTGCTGTACCTGCCCTGGTAGTGTTTGATGAGACAGTGTAGAGGGAGCTTTACTCTGCATCTAACCTGTGCTGTACCTGCCCTGGGAGTGTTTGATGGGACAGTGTTGAGGGAGATTTACTCTGCATCTAACCCGTACTGTACCTGCCCTGGGAGTGTTTGATGGGACAGTGTAGAGGGAGCTTTACTCTGTATCTTCCGCCGTACTGTACCTGCCCTGGGAGTGTTTGATGGGACAGTGTAGAGGGAGCTTTACTCTGTATCTAACCCGTGCTGTACCTGCCCTGGGAGTGTTTGATGGGACAGTGTAGAGGGAGATTTACTCTGTATCTAACCCATGCTCTCCTTGCCCTGGGAGTGTTTGATGTGACAGTGTAGAGGGAGATTGACTCTGTATCTAACCCGTACTGTCCCTGCCCTGGGAATGTTTGATGGTACAGTGTAGAATGTGCTTTGCTCTGTATCTAACCCATGCTGTACCTGCCCTGGGAATGTTTGATGGGACAGTGTAGAATGTGATTTACTCTGTATCTACCTCGTGCTGTACCTGCCCTGGGAGTGTTTGATGGGACAGTGTAAAATGTGCTTTACTCTGTATCTAACCCGTGCTGTACCTGTCCTGGGAGTGTTTGATGGGGCAGTGTTGAGGGAGCTTTACTCTGTATCTAACCTGTGCTGTACCTGACCTGAGAGTGTTTGATGGGACAGTGTAGATGAGCTTTACTCTGTATCTAACCCATGCTGTACCTGCCCTTGGAGTGTTTGATGGGACAGTGTAGAGGGAGCTTTACTCTGTATCTAACCCGTGCTGTACCTGCCCTGGGAGTGTTTGATGGGTCAGTGTAGAGGGAGCTTTACTCTGTATCGAACCCGTGCTGTACCTGCCCTGGGAGTGTTTGATGGGACAGTGTAGAGGGAGCTTTACTCTGTATCTAACCCGTGCTGTACCTGCCCTGGGAGTGTTTGATGGGACAGTGTAGAGGGAGCTTTACTCTGTATCTAACCTGTGCTGTACCTGCCCTGGGAGTTTTTGATGGTACAGTGTAGAGGCAGCTTTACTCTGTTTCTAGCCCGTGCTGTACCTGCCCTGGGAGTGTTTGATGGGACAGTGCAGAGGGAGCTTTACACTGTATCTAATGCGTGATGTACCTGCCCTGGAAGTGTTTGATGGGACAGTGCAGAATGTGCTTTGCTCTGTATCTAACCCGTGCTGTAGTTGCCCTGGGAGTGTTTGATGTGGCAGTGTAGAGGGAGCTTTACTCTGTAACTGACCCATACTGTACCTGCCCTGGGATTGTTTGATGGGACAGTGTAGAGAAAGCTTTACTCTGTATCTAACCAGTGCTGTACCTGCCCTGGGACTGTTTGATGGGACAGTGTAGAGGGAGCTTTACTCTGTATCTAACCCGTGCTGTACCTGCCCTGGGAGTGTTTGATGGGGCAGTGTAGAGGGAGCTTTCATTTATTCTGTTTCTAACCCGTGCTGTACCTGCCCTGGGAGTGTTTGATGGGACAGTGCAGAGGGAGCTTTACTCTGTATCTAACCCGTGCTGTACCTGCCCTGGGAGTGTTTGATGGGACAGTGTAGAGGGAGCTTTACTCTGTATCTAACCCGTGCTGTACCTGCCCTGGGAGTGTTTGATGGGACAGTGTAGAGGGAGCTTTACTCTGTATCTAACCCGTGCTGTACCTGCCCTGGGAGTGTTTGATGGGACAGTGTAGAGGGAGCTTTACTCTGTATCTAACCCAAGCTGTACCTGCCCTGGGAGTGTTTGATGGGACAGTGTAGAGGGAGCTTTACTCTGTATCTAACCCGTGCTGTACCTGCCCTGGGAGTGTTTGATGGGACAGTGTAGAGGGAGCTTTACTCTGTATCTAACCCGTGCTGTACCTGCCCTGGGAGTGTTTGATGGGACAGTGTAGAGGGAGCTTTACTCTGTATCTAACCCGTGCTGTACCTGCCCTGGGAGTGTTTGATGGGACAGTGTAGAGGGAGCTTTACTCTGTATCTAACCCGTACTGTACCTGCCCTGGGAGTGTTTGATGGACAGTGTAGAGGAGCTTTACTCTGTATCTAACCCGTGCTGTACCTGCCCTGGGAGTGTTTGATGGGACAGTGTAGAATGTGCTTTACTCTGTTTCTAACCCGTGCTGTACCTGCCCTGGGAGTGTTTGATGTGGCAGTGTAGAGGGAGCATAACTCTGTAACTAACCCGTACTGTACCTGCCCTGGGAGTGTTTGATGGGACAGTGTAGAGCGAGCTTTACTCTGTATCTAACCCGTACTGTACCTGCCCTGGTAGTGTTTGATGAGACAGTGTAGAGGGAGCTTTACTCTGCATCTAACCTGTGCTTTACCTGCCCTGGGAGTGTTTGATGGGACAGTGTAGAGGGAGATTTACTCTGCATCTAACCTGTACTGTACCTGCCCTGGGAGTGTTTGATGGGACAGTGTAGAGGGAGCTTTACTCTGTATCTTCCGCCGTACTGTACCTGCCCTGGGAGTTTTTGATGGGACAGTGTAGAGGGAGCTTTACTCTGTATCTAACCCGTACTGTACCTGCCCTGGGAGTGTTTGATGGGACAGTGTAGAGCGAGCTTTACTCTGTATCTAACCCGTGCTGTACCTGCCCTGGTAGTGTTTGATGGGACAGTGTAGAGGGAGCTTTACTCTGCATCTAACCTGTGCTGTACCTGCCCTGGGAGTGTTTGATGGGACAGTGTTGAGGGAGATTTACTCTGCATCTAACCCGTACTGTACCTGCCCTGGGAGTGTTTGATGGGACAGTGTAGAGGGAGCTTTACTCTGTATCTTCCGCCGTACTGTACCTGCCCTGGGAGTGTTTGATGGGACAGTGTAGAGGGAGCTTTACTCTGTATCTAACCCGTGCTGTACCTGCCCTGGGAGTGTTTGATGGGACAGTGTAGAGGGAGATTTACTCTGTATCTAACCCATGCTCTCCTTGCCCTGGGAGTGTTTGATGTGACAGTGTAGAGGGAGCTTTACTCTGTATCTAACCCGTACTGTCCCTGCCCTGGGAATGTTTGATGGTACAGTGTAGAATGTGCTTTGCTCTGTATCTAACCCATGCTGTACCTGCCCTGGGAATGTTTGATGGGACAGTGTAGAATGTGATTTACTCTGTATCTACCTCGTGCTGTACCTGCCCTGGGAGTGTTTGATGGGACAGTGTAAAATGTGCTTTACTCTGTATCTAACCCGTGCTGTACCTGTCCTGGGAGTGTTTGATGGGGCAGTGTTGAGGGACCTTTACTCTGTATCTAATGTGTGCTGTACCTGACCTGAGAGTGTTTGATGGGACAGTGTAGATTGAGCTTTACTCTGTATCTAACCCATGCTGTACCTGCCCTGAGAGTGTTTGATGGGTCAGTGTAGAGGGAGCTTTACTCTGTATCTAACCCGTGCTGTACCTGCCCTGGGAGTGTTTGATGGGTCAGTGTAGAGGGAGCTTTACTCTGTATCGAACCCGTGCTGTACCTGCCCTGGGAGTGTTTGATGGGACAGTGTAGAGGGAGCTTTACTCTGTATCTAACCCGTGCTGTACCTGCCCTGGGAGTGTTTGATGGGACAGTGTAGAGGGAGCTTTACTCTGTATCTAACCAGTGCTGTACCTGCCCTGGGAGTGTTTGATGGGACAGTGTAGAGGAGCTTTACTCTGTATCTAACCCGTGCTGTACCTGCCCTGGGAGTGTTTGATGGGACAGTGTAGAGGGAGCTTTACTCTGTATCTAACCCGTGCTGTACCTGCCCTGGGAGTGTTTGATGGGACAGTGTAGAGGAGCTTTACTCTGTATCTAACCCGTGCTGTACCTGCCCTGGGAGTGTTTGATGGGACAGTGTAGAGGGAGCTTTACTCTGTATCTAACCCGTGCTGTACCTGCCCTGGGAGTGTTTGATGGGACAGTGTAGAGGGAGCTTTACTCTGTATCTAACCCGTGCTGTACCTGCCCTGGGAGTGTTTGATGGGGCAGTGTAGAGGGAGCTTTACTCTGTATCTAACCCGTGCTGTACCTGCCCTGGGAGTGTTTGATGGGACAGTGTAGAGGGAGCTTTACTCTGTATCTAACCAGTGCTGTACCTGCCCTGGGAGTGTTTGATGGGACAGTGTAGAGGGAGCTTTACTCTGTATCTAACCCGTGCTGTACCTGCCCTGGGAGTGTTTGATGGGACAGTGTAGAGGGAGCTTTACTCTGTAACTAACCCGTGCTGTACCTGCCCTGTGAGTGTTTGATGGGACAGTGTAGAGGGAGCTTTACTCTGTATCTAACCAGTGCTGTACCTGCCCTGGGAGTGTTTGATGGGACAGTGTAGAGGGAGCTTTACTCTGTATCTAACCCATGCTGTACCTGCCCTGGGAGTGTTTGATGGGACAGTGTAGAGGGAGCTTTACTCTGTATCTAACCCATGCTGTACCTGCCCTGGGAGTGTTTGATGGGGACAGTGTAGAGGGAGCTTTACTCTGTATCTAACCCGTGCTGTACCTGCCCTGGGAGTGTTTGATGGGACAGTGTAGAGGGAGCTTTACTCTGTATCTAACCCATGCTGTACCTGCCCTGGGAGTGTTTGATGGGACAGTGTAGAGGCAGCTTTATCTGTTTCTAGCCCGTGCTGTACCTGCCCTGGGAGTGTTTGATGGGACAGTGTAGAGGGAGCTTTAGTCTGTATCTAATGCGTGATGTCCCTGCCCTGGAAGTGTTTGATGGGACAGTGTAGAATGTGCTTTGCTCTATATCTAACCCGTGCTGTACCTACCCTGGGAATGTTTGATGGACAAAATTGAGAGGTCGCACAACACCAGGTTATAGTCCAACAGTTTTATTTGAAATCACAAGCTTTCGGAGCTATCGATTGCTCCTTCCTCAGGTGAAGTCCGCATAATCTCCGCATAATGTTTGATGGGACAGTGTAAAATGTGCTTTACTCTGTTTCTAACCCGTGCTGTACCTGCCCTGGGAGTGTTTGATGGGACAGTGTAGAATGTGCTTTACTCTGTATCTAACCCGTGCTGCACCTGCCCTGGGAGTGTTTGATGGGACAGTGTAGAGGGAGCTTTACACTGTATCTAATGCGTGATGTACCTGCCCTGGAAGTGTTTGATGGGACAGTGTAGAATGTGCTTTGCTCTGTATCTAACCCGTGCTGTACCAGCCCTGGGAATGTTTGATGGGACAGTGTAGAATGTGATTTACTCTGTATCTAACTCGTGCTGTATCTGCCCTGGGAGTGTTTGATGGGACAGTGTAAAATGTGCTTTACTCTGTTTCTAACCCGTGCTGTACCTGCCCTGGGAGTGTTTGATGGGACAGTGTAGAGGGAGCTTTACTCTGTAACTAACCCATACTGTACCTGCCCTGGGAGTGTTTGATGGGACAGTGTAGAGAGAGCTTTACTCTGTATCTAACCAGTGCTGTACCTGCCCTGGGAGTGTTTGATGGGACAGTGTAGAGGGAGCTTTACTGTGTATCTAACCCGTGCTGTACCTGCCCTGGGAGTGTTTGATGGGACAGTGTGGAGGGAAGTTTACTCTGTATCTAACCCGTACTGTACCTGCCCTGGTAGTGTTTGATGGGACAGTGTAGAGGGAGCTTTACTCTGTATCTAACCCGTGCTGTACCTGCCCTGGGAGTGTTTGATGGGACAGTGTAGAGGGAGCTTTACTCTGTATCTAACCCGTACTGTACCTGCCCTGGGAGTGTTTGATGGGACAGTGTAGAGGGAGCTTTACTCTGTATCTAACCCGTGCTGTACCTGCCCTGGGAGTGTTTGATGGGACAGTGTAGAGAGAGATTTACTCTGTATCTAACCCGTACTGTACCTACCCTGGGAGTGTTTGATGTGACAGTGTAGAGGGAGCTTTACTCTATATCTAACCAGTGCTGTACCTGCCCTAGGAGTGTTTGATGGGTCAGTGTAGTGGGAGCTTTGCTCTGTATCTAACCTGTGCTGTCCCTGCCCTGGGAGTGTTTGATGGGGCAGTGTAGAGGGAGCTTTACACTGTATCTAATGCGTGATGTACCTGCCCTGGGAGTGTTTGTTGGGGACAGTGTAGAGGGAGATTTACTCTGTATCTAACCCGTGCTGTACCTGCCCTGGGAGTGTTTGATGGGACAGTGTAGAGGGTGATTTACTCTGTATCTGACCCGTACTGTACCTGCCCTGGGAGTGTTTGATGGGACAGTGTAGAGGGAGCTTTACTCTGTATCTAACCCGTACTGTACCTGCCCTGGGAGTGTTTGATGGGACAGTGTAGAGGGAGCTTTACTCTGTATCTAACCCATGCTGTACCTGCCCTGGGAGTGTTTGATGGGACAGTGTAGAGGGAGATTTACTCTGTATCTGACCCGTACTGTACCTGCCCTGGGAGTGTTTGATGGGACAGTGTAGAGGGAGCTTTACTCTGTATCTAACCAGTGCTGTACCTGCCCTGGGAGTGTTTGATGGGTCAGTGTAGAGGGAGCTTTAATCTGTATCTAACCTGTGCTGTACCTGACCTGGGAGTGTTTGATGGGACAGTGTAGAGGGAGTTTTCCTCTGTATCTAACCCGTACTGTACCTGCCCTGGGAGTGTTTGTTGGGGACAGTGTGGAGGGAGATTTACTCTGTATCTAACCCATACTGTACCTGCCCTGGGAGTGTTTGATGGGACAGTGTAGACTGAGCTCTACCCTAATCCATGCTGTAACTGACCTGGGATTGACACTTAACTGTGAAGCCTAATTTATCTGACTGGGATTCCTCATTATTCTGACTTGCATCGTGCATCCGGGATTGGGAAATGGATTAGCGTTCCATTCCATTGGAAGTCCGCCCACTTTAACACCCACCCACTTCCGCCATTATTTTCAGCGATCGGAGGATGGGTGGGGTTCATGCAAATGAGATGTTAATGACGCGGTGATGTCACAAAGTCTATTGCGTGGCCTTCCTGCCTCATCTGAGTTATTCCCTGTTTTCACACCGGCGAGCGGCCACCCAGATTGGCAGCGTCTTGTTGAAGAGGTGGGTGTGACTTGCCAGACTCTAGCTTTGTAGGATTTGCAGAACCCCAGGGCGTGAATTCCAACCTCAACTCTGGTGGTACACACCCAGGGTGATTACCTTTGGGGCTCGGCGGTCACTTTCCCTCAGGATATTTAATGGGTGGGGTACATGCCATGTTAGGGTGAACTGTACCTGATGTATAGACGGGCATTGAATCAGTGGGTAGAGTCTGTGATTCGGTAGAGTTCCCATGGTTTTTTTTAAAAATTCATTCATGGATGTGGGCGATTCTGGCAAGGCCAGCATTTATTGCCCATCCCTAGTTGCCCTTGAGAAGGTGGTGGTGAGCTGTTGCCTTCTTGAACCGCTGCAGTCCATGTGGTGAAGGTGCTCCCACAGTGCTGTTAGGGAGGGAGTTCCAGGATTTTGACCCAGCGACGATGAATGATCGGCGATATACTAAGTCAGGATGGTGTGTGACTTAGGGGGGAACTTGGAGGTGCTGGTGTTCCCATGCGCCTGCTGCCCTTGTCATTCTAGGTGGTAGGGGTCGCGGGTTTGGGAGGTGCTACCGAAGAAGCCTTGGTGAGTTGCTGCAGTGCATCTTGTAGATGGTGCACACTGCAGCCACGGTGCGCCGGTGGTGGAGGGAGTGAGTGTTGAAGGTGGTGGATGGGGTGCCAATCAAGCGGGCTGCTTTGTCCTGGATGGTGTCGAGCTTCTTGAGTGTTGTTGGATCTGCATTCATCCAGGCAAGTGGAGAGTATTCCATCACACTCCTGACTTGTGCCTTGTAGATGGTGGAAAGGCTTTGGGGAGTCAGGAGGTGAGACACTCGCCGCAGAATACCTAGCTGTGGAAGGAGATTCAGTGGGTGGGTAGAGTGTACATGGACTGTGGAAATGGATTCAATGGCTGAGTAGAGTCTGTTATTGGGTATAGGAATAGCAGTCAGCCATTCAGCCACTCGCGCCTGTTCCGCCATTCAATGAGACCATGCCTGATCTGTATCCTAACTCCACCCACTCACCTTGGCTCAGTATCTCTTAATACCCCTGCCTAGAAAAAATCTATCGATCTCCGATTTAAAATTATTAATTGAGCTAGCATTGAGTTAAAAACTTTGTTGTGTTAATCTTGATATCCCTTGCAAGTTGCTTTTCGTATTCCTTTTTGCAGCGCTGGCTATTTTTTTTTTTGTTTGCCTTTGCTGTTGTTTACATCCCAGTCCCCTGGGTGTACATTATTCTTTGCACTTTTGTCTGCTCTTTCCTATAGTTTAAGTTGTCTCTTGCCTCTTCTGTCGACCATGGCTGTTTTATTTTGGTAAGTTGAGCTCTTAACCCTTAGGGGTGTGTACTGGTCCTGTATTCAGCGAAAGTCTTTTTCTGAACACCTCCCTCTGTTCACCTGTAGTTTTACCCAACAACAGTTTTGACCAGTTTGCTGTCGTCAGTCTCTGACTCGTCCCGCTAAAGTTAGTCTTACTAAAATCTCGAGTCTTCGTAACTGTGTTCAGTTTCTCCTTTTCAAACCGCACATTGAAGTCGATCATGTTATGATCACTGTTAGTTAACTTCTCCCTTCCTGTGAGATTCTTAACTAAATCTGGCTCATTACTCATTGCTAGTGGAGTGTACATGGGCTGTGGAAGGGGATTGAATGGGTGGGTACAGTCTGTGACGGGGTGAAATGTACTTGGTCTGTGCAAGGAGTGCGTGGGCCGATTACAAAAATAGCCTTTTCTTGTTTTGTGCTTTCTCTGGTTTCTTCAGTCTTGCAAAGTATTAAATAGTATTTACAGCACAGAAACAGGCCATCCGGCCCAACTGGTCCCTGCCGGTGTTTATGCTCCACACGAGCCTCCTCCCGCCCCTCTTCATCTCACTCCATCAACATATCCTTCGATTCCTTTCTCCCTCATGTGTTTATCCAGCTTCCCCTTAAATGCATCTGTGCTATTCGCCTCAACCACTCCCTGTGGTAGTGAGTTCCACATTCTCACCACTCTCTGAGTAAAGAGGTTTCTCCTGAATTCTCTCTTGGATTTATTAGTGACTATCTTATATTTATGGGATTCCTGGGATGGTGGGACTGTCGTGTGAGAAGTGGGCAACACGGTGGCATAGTGGTTAGCACTGTTGCCTCACAGCGCCAGGGACCCGGGTTCGAATCCGGCCTCGGGTGACTGTCTGTGTGGAGTTTGCACATTCTCCCCGTGTCTGCGTGGGTTTCCTCCGGGTGCTCCGGTTTCCTCCCACAGTCCGAAAAATGTGCGGGTTAGGTTGATTTGGCTATGATAAAATTGACCCTTAGTGTTAGGGGGGGATTAAATATGTGGGGTTATGGGGATAGGATGGGATATGTTAGGGGGAATTAAATACGTGGGGTTACGGGGATAGGGTGGGATTTGTGTCGGTGCAGGCTCGATGTGGGGATTCTGTGTGAGAAAGCAGGGACAGGGTACTGGATTTGGATGATCAGCCATGATCGTATTGAATGGTGGAGCAGGCTCGACGGGCCGAATGGCCTACTCCTGCTCCTAGTTTCTATGTTTCTAAGAGATTGAGTAAACTAGGCCTGTATTCTCTTGAATTCAGAAGAATGAGAGGGGATCTCATTGAAGCATACAAAATTATTACAGGGCTTGACAGGGTGGATGCTGGGAGAATGTTTCCCTTAGCTGGGGAGTCTAGAACCAGGGGCCACAGCCTCAGGATAAAGGGTAGGCCATTCAGGACTGAGATGAGAAGAAATTTCTTCACACAGAGGGTGGTGAATCTTTGGAATTCTCTACCCCAGAGGGTTGTGGAGGCTCAGTCATTGGGTATATTCAAAACAGAAGTCGATAGATTTCTGACTAGTAAGGGCATCAAGGGATATGGCAATAGGGCCGGTGAATGGAGTTGAGGCAGAAGATCAGCCATGATCTCATTGAATGGCGGAGTAGGCTCGAAGGGCCGGATGGCCTACTCCTGCTCCTATTCCTTTTGTTCTTATGTTCTTATTATGGCCTCTAGTTCTGGTCTCGCCCTCAAGTGTAAACATCTTCTCTATGTCTACCCTATCGAACCCTTTCATAATTTTAAAGAGCTCTATCAGGTCACCCCCTCAGCCTTCTCTTTTCTAGAGAAAAGAGGCCCCAAGCTGTTCAGTCTTTCCTGATAGTTATAACCTCTCCATTCTGGCATTATTCCAGTAAATCTTTTTTTTACACCTTATCCCGCCTCTATGTCCCTTTTTATAATATGGAGACCAGAACTGTCGACAGTACTCGAAGTGTGGCCTAACCAAGGTTCGATACAAGTTTAACATAACGTGAAGTCTTGTGAGGATGGAACCTGCATAGATACCTCCGCTGTATAAAATGGAACATTCTCCTGGAGGACTGTGCAGGGAAAGTTCTGTTGGGGTCTGGGCTCATGTTTAGCTCGTGTCTCCGAGAGCGTTTATACAAAGACCCTGGTTAGACCACACCTGGAGTACTGTGTTCAGTTCTGGGCACCACACCTTAGGACGGATATATTGGCCAGGATATAACGAGGGACTGAAAACGCAGATTTACCAAAAATGATATCTGGACTGCAGGGGTTAAATTATGAGGAGAGAATACACAGACTAGGTCCGCTTCACTCCCACTCTGATCGCTCCGTCCTCGGCCTCTTACACTGTTCCAATGAAGCTCAACGTAAACTCGAGGAACAGCAACTCATCTTTCGATTGGGCACTTTACAGCCTTCCGGGCTCAACATTGAGTTCAACAATTTCAGACTATAACCCCTGCCCCCATTTTTTCAGGCTGTTGATGATTCTGCTATCCCCATTTGCAACATTTAATCTCTCCTGCCTCCTACCCGAGCACAGAATGTTCCTTTAGTTCCTTCCTCCCCCTCCCTCTTTCCCTGCCTCTGCACCTGCTTAAAATCTGTTACATCTCCAACCTTTTCCAGTTCTGACGAAGGGTCACAGACCTGAAACGTTAACTCTGTTTCTCTCTCCACGGACGCTGCCTGACCTGCTGAGTGTTTCCAGCATTTTTTGTTGTTATTACACAAACTAGGGTTGTATTCCCTGGAATTTAAGTGGTGATTTGATCGAAGCTTTCAAGATATTAAGGGGAACTGATAGGGTAGATAGAGAGAAACTATTTCGGCTGGTTGGGGAGTCAAGGACGAGGGGGAATAGTCTACAAATTAGAGCCAGACCTTTCAGGAGTGAAATTAGGAAACACTTCTACACACAAAGGGTGGTAGAAGTTTGGAACTCTCTTCCACAAACGGCAATTGATGCTAGATCAATTGTTATTTTAAATCTGAGATTGATAGATTTTTGTTAACCCAAGGTATTAAGGGATATGGGGCAAAGGCAGGTGTATGGAGTTAGGTCACAGATCAGCCATGATCTCATTGAATGGTGGAACAGGCACGAGAGGTTAAATGGCCCCCTCCTGTTCCTATGTGAGTTTTTAAGCTGATTTTTTATAATCAGAATTGAGTCATTTTATTGTGTGTTTGTTAGAAATGATGGCCCCGAAATTTCTCTCCTGTGCGACAGTGATTATGGTCAGTTCCCCGGAACAATGGAGGAAAAGGGAGCGGAGACCCGTGACACTGGGTCTCTGTCCCCATTGTAATTTCTTGGGGATCCCATGGGCGGGGGGAGGCGGGGGGCAGGGGATGTGAAGGGGGCAATTGCAAAGACTGAGATTGATAGTCGACAAATTAGAGCCAGACCTTTCAGGAGTGAAATTAGGAAACACTTCTACACACAAAGGTGGAGTAGAAGTTTGGAACCCTCTTCCCCAAATGACAGCTGATGCTCGGTCAATGGTTAATTTTAAATCTAAGATTGATAGATTTTTGTTATCCAAAGGTATTGCGGGTGGATGGAGTTAGGTCACAGATCAGCCGTGATCTCACTGAATGGCGGAACAGGCTCGCGGGGCTAAATGGCCGACTCTTGTTCCTATAAGCAGACGGTTCCTCCAAGTCTCATTTCTTTCCTGTCATAGCCCTGGGACTGAGCAGGAAAACACGATAAAAACGTCAGCCTTCAGAATGAAGCGATGCTTCATAGCTCCTCGGCAGCACTCTGGAGAATGCCCTGAGACACAAGTAGCTGCTTAGCTGGTGGGCCAGGACAAGGGACTCGCTCGGCGGAGGACGCTGTACCCAGCGTGAGTGAGACAGAGGGGGGGGGAAAGATAGAATGGTTGGGAGTGCGAGAGGCTGAAGAAGGCTGAAAGAGAGTGGGTAATAAGCAGAGTGAGCGAGAGAAAAAGAGTGCGAGAGAAAGTGTGTGGAAGAGAGATCAAAAGGAATAAAATAGGGGGGAAAAAAGAGAAATAGGATTGAGGGTTTTTGGTGTGAAGGTGAGATCGATCAATTAATAAGCGATGGGCTTCTTTGCAGTTAGTGCCCCATTCCTGTTAGAATGCCACTGGAAACAGTTCCTCCTTATTTACTCTATCGAAACCCTTCATGATTTTGAACACCTCTATTAAATCTTCTATTAAGCTTCTCTGCTCTAAGGAGAACAACCCCAGCTTCTCCAGTCTCTCCACACAACTGAGGTCCCTCCTCCCTGGGACCGTTCTGGGCTGATCGATTAATAAGGGGGATGGGTTTCTCTGCAGCTAGTACCCCATTCCTTTTAGACTGCGATATAACAAACGTTATAATGGGGGGAAAAAACAGGAATAACTCGGGATAAGTGAGGAATTGCTCACCTTGGAAATGGATGGCCCGGAATATAACTCACTTTAGAATGGGATAGATAAGTCATCTTCGATCAAGAGGGGCCAGGTAGTAACCTAGACTTCTCCAAACCCGATCTTAACTACCTTTCTGTATCAGACACTGTCCTGTTGGTGGTGTGAGGAGTGGGGGGGAGGGGAGGGGGAGGGGAGCGGGGGGTGGGTAAGGGAGCATTTATCCTTCCATGGTTCGCGGCAAAGTGACGGCGCTGCTGGGTGACGCTTCCACTCTTGTTTACCGAGAGGCAGCGGCCGTCTTTGAAAGCACAGGGCCTGACCACGCAGGGTTAAAAAAACAGCGATGGCAGGGCCATGTGAGGGTAGGCAACACGCGTTTGGTGGGTAGGTTGAGGGGGGGAGGGGGGGGAATGCCTGCGGAGAGATGGAGCGCGTCTGAAGTGGGGCAGGAGGGTTGCAGTTCACTTCGCCCTTCAAAAACTTCCAATTGATTCTTCCCAGCATGGGCTGAAAAGCTGAACGTCGGGATATAAATGAGCTCCCGGGAGCCTGGTGGCAGCAGTGACAGCTCACCCTTTATCAAACGCCTTCTCCCACAGCGTCCTACAATTACTAACAACATCAGTCTGCCGTTCAACCTGGGGGGAAAGATCCATGCAGGGGCCATTAATATTCGAGATTGTTCCATCTCGTGCCGCCCTGACCCCCATAGGAAAACTCTGTCCGACATGGAATGCAAAGCAGCTTTTAATCTATACTTACATGGTACTTATCGGGTGCTGTATTGAACAAATGGTGTCAGGCGGGAGTTCTCTGATTATCGGGCCTTGTAGTGTGTCACCGATTTTTTAGGATGTCATTAACTAGCGGGAGACAAAAATCAGTTTTAATTACGATGAATGCACAAAGTGTTACTGGGTGGCTCAATGGGCCGTAGAATCACACCGCACAGAAGGAGGCCATTCGGCCTCTCGTGCCTGTGCCGGCTCTTTGAAAGAATTATCCAATTAGTCCCACTCCCCCCTGCCCTTTCCCCCTCGCCCTGCAAATTTCTCCCCCTGAGGTATTTGTCCAATTGTCTTTTTGAGAGTTATTATTGAATCTGCTTCTTTCAGGCCGCGCATTCCAGATCGCAACAACTCGCTGCACAAATGTTTTTTCTCTTCCTCTCCCCCTCTGGTTCTTTTAGCCAATCGCCTTAAATCTGTGTCCCCTGGTTACCGACCCTTCTGCCGCTGGGAAACCGTTTCTCCTGATTTACACAGAATCACAGAATCCCCGCAGTGCAGATAGAGGCCATTTCGGCCCATCGAGCCTGCACCGACACATATCCCACCCTATCCCCGTAACCCCACTCCATCAAAACCCCTTCCTGATTTCGAACACCTCTGTCAAAGCTCCCCTTAACCTTCTCTGCTCGAAGGAGAACAACCCCAGCTTCTCCAGTCTCTCCACATAACTGAAGGCCCTCACCCCCTGGGACCATTCTAGCAAATCTCCTCTGCATCCTCTCGAAGGCCTTGCCATCCTTCCGAAAGTGTGGTGCCCAGAATTGAACACAGTACTCCAACTGAGGCCTAACCAGTGTTTTATAAAGCTTGAGCACAACTTCCTTGCTTCTGTACTCTATGCCTGTATTAATAAAGCCAAGGATCCCATATGCTTTTACAACAGCCTTCTCAACTTGTCCTGCCATCTTAAAAGACTTGTGTACGTACACCCCCAGGTCTCTAAGTTCCTGCACCCCCTTTAAAATTGTAGCATTTAGTTTATATCGCCTCTCCTCATTTTTCCTACCAAAATGTAGTGGGATTAATTGGATAGCTCTACCAAAGAGCTCAATTGCATCACTTCGCACTTCTCGCCATTATATTCCATCTGCCATGTGTCTGCCCATTTCACCAGTCTAGAAACATAGAAGATAGGAGCAGGAGTAGGCCATTCAGCCCCTCGAGCCTGCTCCGCCATTCAATGAGATCATGGCTGATCATCCAAACTCAGTACCCTGTACCTGCTTTCTCCCCATATCCCTTGATCCCTTTAGCTTTAAGAAATATATCTAACTCCTTCTTGAATATATTTAATGAATTGGCCTCTACTGCCTTCTCTGGTAGAGAATTCCACAGGTTCACCACTCCCTGGGTGAAGAAATTCCTCCTCATCTCAGTCCTAAATGGCTTACCCCTTATCCTCAGACTGTGACCCCTGGTTCTGGACTCCCCGACCATCGGGAACATCCTTCCTGCATCTAGTCTGTCTAGTCCTGTTAGAATTTTATAAGTTTCAATGAGATAGAAACATAGAAACATAGAAAATAGGTACAGGAGTAGACCATTCGGTCCTTCGAGCCTGCACCGCCATTCAATGCGTTCATGGCTGAACATGCTACCTCAGTACCCCATTCCTGCTTTCTCGCCATACCCCTTGATCCCCTTAGTTGTGAGTGTTATATCTAACTCCCTTTTGAATATATTTAGCGAACTGGCCTCAACAACCTTCTGTGGAAGAGAATTCCATAGATTCACCACTCTCTGGGTGAAGAAGTTCCTCCTCAGCTCAGTCCTAAATGGCTTCCCCTTAATCCTTAGACTGTGACCCCTGGTTCTAGTTTTCCCTACCATTGGGAACATTCTGCCCGCATCTAATTTGTCTAAACCAGTCAGGATTTTAAATGTCTCTAAGATCCCCCCTCATTCTTCTGAACTCCAGAGGATACAAGTTCAGTTGACCCAATCTTTCTTGATATGTCAGTCCGGCCATCCCAGGAATCAATCTAGTGAACCTTCGCTGCACTCCCTCAATAGCAAGAATGTCCTTCCTTAAGTTAGGAGACCAAAACTGCGCACATCCCCTCTCATTCTTCTAAACTCCAGCGAGTATAAGCCCAATCGACCCAATCTCTCCTCATACACCATTCCTGCCATCCCAGGTATCAGCCTGGTGAATCTTCGCTGCACTCCCTCCATGGCAAGAACATCCTTCCTCAGATAAGGCGACCAAAACTGCACACAATACTCAAGTGTCCTCCTGAAGTCTGTTACTATCCTCCTCACTGTTACTACATTTCCGAGTTTCGTGCCATATGCAAACCTTAAAATGATGCCCCATATACTCAAGTCCAGTTCATTAATATATCTCAAAAAGAGCAGTTCTCCTAATACCAACCCCTGGGGACCACCACTGTACACTTCCCTCCAGTCTGAAAAACAACCGTTCACCACTGTCTCTTTAGACAATTTTGTGTCCATGCTGCCACTGTCACTTTAATCCCATGGGCTTTAATTTTGCTAACAAGTCTATTATGTCGTACTTTATCAAAGGCCTTTTGAAAGTCCATATACACAACATCGACCGCACTACCCTCATCCACACTCTCCGTTACTTCATCAAAGAGCTCGATCAAGTTAATCAAACCCGATTTGCCGTTAACAAATCCGTGCTGACTGTCATTTATTAATCTATATTTTACCGAGTGACGATTAATTGTGTCTCAGTTTTATTGTCTCTAATAGTTTCCCCACCACTGAAGTTAGCGTATAGTTGCTGGGTCAGTCACTGTCCTTTCCCCCTCCGGGACTGGGTGGTGCAGTGGGTCAGACACTGTCCTTTCCCCCTCTGGGACTGGGTGGTGCGGTGGGTCTGACACTGTCCTTTCACCCTCTGGGACGGGGTGGTGCAGTGGGTCAGACACTGTCCTTTCACCCTCTGGGACTGGGTGGTGCAGTGGGTCAGACACTGTCCTTTCCCCCTCTGGGACTGGGTGATGCATTGGGTCAGACACTGTCCTTTCCCCCTCTGGGACTGGGTGGTGCAGTGGGTCAGACACTGTCCTTTCCCCCTCTGGGACTGGGTGGTGCAGTGGGTCAGACACTGTCCTTTGCCCCTCTGGGACTGGGTGGTGCAGTGGGTCAGACACTGTCCTTTGCCCCTCTGGGACTGGGTGGTGCAGTGGGTCAGACACTGTCCTTTCCCTCCTCTGGGACTGGGTGATGCAGTGGGTCAGACACTGTCCTTTCCCCCTCTGGGACTGGGAGGTGCAGTGGGTGAGACACTGTCCGTACCCCCTCTGGGACTGGGTGGTGCGGTGGGTCAGACACTGTCCTTTCCCCCTCTGGGACTGGGTTGCAGTGGGTCAGACACTGTCCTTTCCCCCTCTGGGACTGGGTGGTGCAGTGGGTCAGACACTGTCCTTTCCCCCTCTGGGACTGGGTGGTGCAGTGTGTCAGATACTGTCCTTTCCCCCTCTGGGACTGGGTGGTGCAGTGGGTCAGACACTGTCCTTTCCCCCTCTGGGACTGGGTGGTGCAGTGGGTCAGACTCTGTCCTTTTCCCCTCTGGGACTGGGTGGTGCAGTGGGTCAGACACTGTCCTTTCCCCCTCTAGGACTGGGTGGGGCAGTGGATCAGACACTGTCCTTTCCCCCTCTCGGACTGGGTGGTGCAGTGGGTCAGACATTGTCCTTTGCCCTCTGGGACTGGGTGGTGCAGTGGGTCAGACACTGTCCTTTCCCCCTCTGGGACTGGGTGGTGCAGTGTGTCAGACACTGCCCTTTCCCCCTCTGGGACTGGGTGGTGCAGTCTGTCAGACACTGTCCTTTCCCCCTCTGGGACTGGGCGGTGCAGTGGGTCAGAAACTGTCCTTTCCCCCTCTGGGACTGGGTGGTGCAGTGGGTCAGACACTGTCCTTTCCCCCTCTGGGACTGGGTGGTGCAGTGGGTCAGACACTGTCCTTTTCCCCTCTGGGACTGGGTGGTGCAGTGGGTCAGACACTGTCCTTTCCCCCTCTGGGACTGGGCGGTGCAGTGGGTCAGACAATGTCCTTTCCCCCTCTGGGACTGTGTGGTGCAGTGGGTCAGACACTGTCCTTTCCCCCTCTGGGACTGTGTGGTGCAGTGGGTCAGACACTGTCCTTTCCCCCTCTGGGACTGGGTGGTGCAGTGGCTCAGACACTGTCCTTTCACCCTCTGGGACTGGTTGGTGCAGTGGGTCAGACACTGTCCTTTCACCCGCTGGGACTGGGTGGTGCAGTGGGTCAGACACTGTCCTTTCCCCCTCTGGGACTGGGTGGTGCAGTGGGTCAGACACTGTCCTTTCCCCCTCTGAGACTGGGTGGTGCAGTGGGTCAAACACTGTCCTTTCACCCTCTGGGACTGGGTGGTGCAGTGGGTCAGACACTGTCCTTTCCCCCTCTGGGACTGGGTGGTGCAGTGGGTCAGACAGTGTCCTTTCCCCCTCTGGGACTGGGTGGTGCAGTGGGTCAAACACTGTCCTTTCACCCACTGGGACTGGGTGGTGCAGTGGGTCAATCACTGTCCTTTCACCCTCTGGGACTGGGTGGTGCAGTGGGTCAGACACTGTCCTTTCACCCTCTGGGACTGGGTGGTGCAGTGGGTCAGACACTGTCCTTTCCCCCTCTGGGACTGGGTGGTGCAGTGGGTCAGACGCTGTCCTTTCCCCCTCTGGGACTGGGTGGTGCAGTGGGTCAGACGCTGTCCTTTCCCCCTCTGGGACTGGGTGGTGCAGTGGGTCAGACGCTGTCCTTTCCACCTCTGGGACTGGGTGGTGCAGTGGGTCAGACGCTGTCCTTTCCCCCTCTGGGACTGGGTGGTGCAGTGGGTCAGACGCTGTCCTTTCCCCCTCTGGGACTGGGTGGTGCAGTGGATCAGACACTGTCCTTTTCCCCTCTGGGACTGGGCGGTGCAGTGGATCAGACACTGTCCTTTCACCCTCTGGGACTGGGTGGTGCAGTGGATCAGACACTGTCCTTTCACCCTCTGGGACTGGGTGGTGCAGTGGGTCAGACACTGTCCTTTTCCCCTCTGGGACTGGGCGGTGCAGTGGGTCAGACACTGTCCTTTCCCCCTCTGGGACTGGGTGATGCAGTGGGTCAGACACTGTCCTTTCCCCCTCTGGGACTGGGTGGTGCAGTGGGTCAGACACTGTCCTTTCCCCCTCTGGGACTGGGTGGTGCAGTGGGTCAGACACTGTCCTTTCCCCCTCTGGGACTGGGTGGTGCAGTGCGTCAGACACTGTCCTTCCACCCTCTGGGATTGGGCGGTGCAGTGCGTCAGACACTGTCCTTTCACCCTCTGGGACTGGGTGGTGCAGTGGGTCAGACACTGTCCTTTCA
The DNA here is from genome assembly GCA_030390025.1 of Squalus acanthias. Taxonomy (NCBI): domain Eukaryota; kingdom Metazoa; phylum Chordata; class Chondrichthyes; order Squaliformes; family Squalidae; genus Squalus; species Squalus acanthias. Next base: position 61,746 of record JASTWF010000129.1, on the reverse strand, counting down.
CACTCTGGGACTGGTTGGTGCAGTGGGTCAGACACTGTCCTTTCCCCCTCTGGGACTGGGCGGTGCAGTGGGTCAAACACTGTCCTTTCACACTCTGGGACTGGGTGGTGCAGTGGGTCAGACACTGTCCTTTCCCCCTCTGGGACTGGGCGGTGCAGTGGGTCAAACACTGTCCTTTCACACTCTGGGACTGGTTGGTGCAGTGGGTCAGACACTGTCCTTTCCCCCTCTGGGACTGGGCGGTGCAGTGGGTCAGACACTGTCCTTTCACCCTCTGGGACTGGGTGGTGCAGTGGGTCAAACACTGTCCTTTCACCCTCTGGGACTGGGTGGTGCAGTGGGTCAAACACTGTCCTTTCACCCTCTGGGACTGGGTGGTGCAGTGGGTCAGACACTGTCCTTTCCCCCTCTGGGACTGGGTGGTGCAGTGGGTCAGACACTGTCCTTTCCCCCTCTGGGACTGGGTGGTGCAGTGGGTCAGACACTGTCCTTTCCCCCTCTGGGACTGGGTGGTGCAGTGGGTCAGACACTGTCCTTTCCCCCTCTGGGACTGGGTGGTGCAGTGGGTCAGACACTGTCCTTTCCCTCTCTGGGACTGGGTGCTGCAGTGGGTCAGACACTGTCCTTTCCCCCTCTGGGACTGGGTGGTGCAGTGAGTCAGACACTGTCCTTTCCCCCTCTGGGACTGGGTGGTGCAGTGGGTCAGACACTGTCCTTTCCCCCTCTGGGACTGGGCGGTGCAGTGGGTCAGACACTGTCCTTTCCGCCTCTGGGACTGGGCGGTGCAGTGGGTCAGACACTGTCCTTTCCGCCTCTGGGACTGGGTGGTGCAGTGGGTCAGACACTGTCCTTTCCGCCTCTGGGACTGGGTGGTGCAGTGGGTCAGACACTGTCCTTTCACCCTCTGGGACTGAGTGGTGCAGTGGGTCAGACACTGTCTTTTCCCCCTCTGGGACTGGATGGTGCAGTGGGTCAGACACTGTCCTTTCCGCCTCTGGGACTGGGTGGTGCAGTGGGTCAGACACTGTCCTTTCCGCCTCTGGGACTGGGTGGTGCAGTGGGTCAGACACTGTCCTTTCACCCTCTGGGACTGGGTGGTGCAGTGGGTCAGACACTGTCCTTTCCCCCTCTGGGACTGGGTGGTACAGTGGGTCAGACACTGTCCTTTCTCCCTCTGGGACTGGGTGGTGCAGTGGGTCAGACACTGTCCTTTCCCCCTCTGGGACTGGGTGGTACAGTGGGTCAGACACTGTCCTTTCTCCCTCTGGGACTGGGTGGTGCAGTGGGTCAGACACTGTCCTTTCCCCCTCTGGGACTGGGCGGTGCAGTGGGTCAGACACTGTCCTTTTAATGGCTCCTCTTCCGTGAAAGCTACCAACCCTCCTGTGTGCAGCTGGGAATTCTCTGCTCGATAATGTGCTTTGAAAGATATTGAGGCACTCTTGCTCAGAAGTGGTTGCCATAGTGTCTTGCCTGTTTCTCTTTGCAAGAAATAACAGGATGTTCTCCAGTGTTTGGTGCTGAGGGTTTGTTCTCGCTGAGGGTCACACTCGGCTGACCTCACTCAACTTCACCAGCTTAATCCAATTAATTATACACAGTCAGATCCCAGGTTTCATCCCCACCCTGCACGGAGTTGGTTGGTTTCTGCTGGGGGTCAGTGGGAGAAAATATCCTCAGTGCAGCAGATTTTTAGAGAGGGGGAAAATCAGCCAGGGTTCCTGCGTCAGCTCGCTATCTGTCGTTGGGCAAGGCACTGGGAGCCCCTGCTGTGACTCCTTGCACAGTCGAATATGCTACCCACACACGCTGATTGGGGGGGTGGCATCACGCGTGGAGAATGTTCGCTTGGGTCAGGTAGCGGAGGGCGATCGACACCCCGGGAGCTGAATCTCAGCAAGGTGTCAGGGCGGAAAGTGGGAGTCGGGTAAACCAAATATCGGATTTGATCAAGACGAGATGTGAGCGCGTGCTCGAGCGCGGACACTCGCCAATAACGTGTTTGCTGGCGCTCAGTTCAGGCTCCACCAGAACAACAGCAATAACTTGCATTTATATAGCGACTTTAACTAGTAACATGTCCCTAAGTTTCACAGGAGCGATTATCAGACAAAATTTGACACCGGAGTCAGAAGCAGACACAGAGCGAGAGAGAGAGATAGACGCAGACAGGGAGCGAGCGAGATAGACGCAGACAGGGAGCGAGGGAGGGAGACGCAGACAGGGAGTGAGCGAGATAGACGCAGACAGGGAGCGAGCGAGGGAGACGCAGACAGGGAGCGAGGGAGGGAGACGCAGATGGGGAGCGAGCGGGGGAGACGCAGACAGGGAGCGAGCGAGATAGACGCAGACAGGGAGCGATCGAGGGAGACGCAGACAGGGAGCGAGGGAGGGAGACGCAGATGGGGAGCGAGCGGGGGAGACACAGACGGGAGCGAGCGAGATCGACGCAGACAGGGAGCGAGCGAGGGAGACGCAGACAGGGAGCGAGGGAGGGAGACGCAGATGGGGAGCGAGCGGGGGAGACGCAGACGGGGAGCAGACAGGGCGCGAGGGAGGGAGACGCAGACGGGGAGCGAATGAGATAGACGCAGACAGGGAGCGAGCGAGGGAGACGCAGACAGGGAGCGAGGGAGGCAGACGCAGATGGGGAGCGAGCGGGGGAGACGCAGACGGGGAGCGAGGGAGGGAGACGCAGATGGGGAGCGAGCGGGGGAGACGCAGACGGGGAGCAGACAGGGAGCGAGGGAGGGAGACGCAGACGGGGAGCGAACGAGATAGACGCAGATGGGGAGCGAGCGGGGGAGACGCAGACACGGAGTGGCATATGGTTGACTGTGTTTGAATCATGAGGAAGCTGTGCCACTCTTGTCCACAGCAGTGACTTCCTGCCGGGTGCTGTATCTGATCAGGGACTGAGATACATTCTGTACAAAATGCAGACACTGATAACATCTTCAGTGGTGCTGAGAGAGACAGCAGCAGCCCTGCCTGTCACTGGTGGGCACAGCTGTGGCCAGCCTGAGCTTTGGCACTGATTCCGACACACGGTGGACGGGGAGGGTGAGGGGGAGTGAGAAAGAGAGAGAGAGAGCGAGAGAGCGAGAGGGAGGAGAGGGGGGTGGGGGTGGAGAGAGGAGGCAGAGAGAGTGAGAGGGAGAGACAGTGGGGTGAGAGAGTGGGGGAGTGAGAGAGAGAGAGAGAGAGAGAGCGCGAGAGGGAGGAGAGGGGGGTGGGGGTGGAGAGAGGAGGCAGAGAGTGTGAGAGGGAGAGACAGTGGGGTGAGAGAGAGAGAGTGCGGGGAAAAAAGAGAGAGAGAGGGAGTGGTTAGAGGGGGTAGGGAGAGAGAGACGGGTTGGAGAGAGAGAGAGAGAGTGGGGGGGAGAGAGGGAGTGGGGGAAAAGAGAGAGAGAGGGAGTGGTTAGAGGGGGTAGGGAGAGAGAGAGAGAGAGGGGGGAGTGGAGAGAGAAAGAGAGAGGGGGTGGAGAGAGAGAGAGAGTGGGGGAAAAGAGAGAGACAGAGAGAGAGTGGGGTAGGGGTTGGTTAGAGAGATGGTTGGTTGGAGGGGTTAGGGAGAGAGAGAGAGAGAGAGGGGGCAGAGAGAGAGACAGAGAGGGAGTGGGGTGGGGTGGTTAGAGAGGGAGTGGTTAGAGGGGGTAGGGAGAGAGAGAGGGGGGAGTGGAGAGTGAAAGGGGGTGGAGAGAGAGAGAGGGAGGAAAAGAGAGAGAGACAGAGAGTGGGGTAGGGGGTGGTTAGAGAGAGGGTTGGTTAGAGGGGTTAGGGAGAGAGAGAGGGGTTAGGGAGAGAGAGAGAGGGGGGAGAGAGAGAGAGGGGGTCGATAGAGAGAGGGGTGGAGAGAGAGAGAGAGAGGGGAAGTGGAGAGAGAGAGGGGATAGAGAGAGAGGGGCTGGAGAGAGAGAGAGAGAGAGAGGTGGTGGGGGAGAGAGAGAGAGAGGGGATGGAGAGAGAGAGAGAGGGGGGTGGAGAGAGAGAGAGGGGAAGTGGAGAGAGAGGGGATAGAGAGAGGGGCTGGAGAGAGAGAGAGAGGTGGTGGGGGAGAGAGAGAGAGGGGATGGAGAGAGAGAGAGAGGGGGTGGAGAGAGCGAGAGGGGAAGTGGAGAGAGAGGGGAGAGAGAGAGAGTTGGTGGGGATGGAGAGAGAGAGGGGATGGAGAGAGAGAGAGGGGGAGGAGAGAGAGAGAGAGAGGGGTGGAGCGAGAGAGAGGGAGAGGGGGGTGTGGAGAGAAAGAGGGGTGTGTGGAGAAAGAGATAAGTGGTTAGAGGGGGTAGAGAGAGAGGGTGAGTGGAGGGAGAGGGAATGGAGAGAGAAAGAGAGCACGGGGGTGGAGAGAGATTGAGGGAGAGGGGTTGGAGAGAGAGTGTAAGACGTCCAGATTTGGAGGAGTACAGAGATCTTGGAGGGTTCTAGGGCTGGAGGAGGTTACAGAGATGGGGAGGGGCGAAGCCATGGAGGGATTTGAAAACCGGGATGAGAATTTTAAAATCCAGGTGTTGCTTAACGGGGAGCCAATGTAGGTCAGCGAGCACAGGGGAGATGGGTGAACGGGAGTTTTGGATGAGCTCAAGTTTACGGAGGGTGGAATGTGGGAGGCCGGCCAGGACAGTGTTGGAATAGTCGAGTCTCGAGGTAACAAAGGCATGGGCGAGGGTGTAAGCAGCAGGTGAGCTAAGGTTCCCCCTGCCCTAGCCCTGAACTCACATCTTTCTCCAGTTTCTCTCCGATCTCCCCTCATGACCTCTCTGTGCTCATCTTGTCCCTGAGACCCACCTCCTGCTCCCTCGACCCTATTCCCACCAAGCTGCTGACCACCCAACTTCCTTTTCAGGCTCCCATGTTAGCTGACATTGTTAACGGTTCCCTTTGCTCGGGTACCGTCACCCTCTCCCTCAAATCTGCCGTAATCACCCCTCTCAAAAAACCAACCCTTGACCCCTCAGTCCTTGCAAACTACCGCCCCATCTCCAACCTCCCTTTCCTCTCCAAAGTCCTTGAACGTGTTGTCACCTCCCAAATCCATGCTCATCTTTCCCACAATTCCACGTTTGAATCCCTCCAATCAGGTTTCCGCCCTTGCCACAGTACTGAAACGGCTCTCATCAAAGTCACAAATGACATCCTTTGTGATTGTGACAAAGGTAAACTATCCCTCCTCGTCCTTCTTGACTTGTCTGCAGCCTTTGACACGGTTGATCACTCCATCCTAGAAGTAAAGGGCATTAAGGGTTACGGGGAGCGGGCAGGAATTTGGACATGAGTCTAGGTTCGGATCGGTCATGGCCCTGTGGGTAGTGGAGCGGGCCCAGGGACTGTGTAGCCTGATTCTGCTCCTATTTCGTGTGTGCAATTCTGTTACTCCAACGCCTCTCCACCGTCGTCCAGCTGGGTGGGACTGCACTCGCCTGGTTCCATTCTTATCTATTTAATCGTAGCCAGAGAATCACCTGCAACGGCTTCTCTTCCCGCTCCCGCATCGTTACCTCTGGTGTCCCCCAAGGATCTATCCTTGGCTCCCTCCTATTTCTCATCTACATGTTGCCCCTTGGCGACATCATCCGAAAACACAGCGTCAGTTTCCACATGTACGCTGATGACACCCAGCTCTACCTCACTACCTCTTCTCTCGAATTCTCCATGGCCTCGCCCCTTCCTATCTCTGTAATCTCCTCCAGCCCTACAACCCCCCGAGATATCTGTGCTCCTCTAATTCTGCCCTCTTGAGCATCCCTGATTATAATCGCTCAACCTTTGGTGGCCGTGCCTTCAGCTGCCTATGTCATAAGCTCTGGAATTCCCCGCCTAAACCTCGCTACCTCTCTCTCTTCCTTTAAGACGCTCCTTAAAACCTACCTCTTTGACCAAGCTTTTGGTCACCTGCCCTAATTTCTCCTTATGTGGCTCGGTGTCAAATTTTTTTGTTTTATAACGCTGCTGTGCAGCGCCTTGGGATGTTTTACTACGTTAAAGGCGCTATATAAATACAAGTTGTTGTTGAAGCAGGGGCGGAGGCAGACAATGTTATGGAGGTGGGAGTAGGTGGTCAGGGCGATGGAGAGGATATGGAGTCGAAAGCTCAGCTCCGGGGAAATAGGGTGCCAAGGTTTACAGGGAGTGAGTGGGACGGTGGGATTAGCCTGTGGGGAATATTAAAGTTTACGGGGAGTGAGTGGGATTAGCCTGTGTGGAATATTAAAGTTTACGGGGAGTGAGTGGGATTAGCCTGTGTGGAATATTAAAGTTTACGGGGAGTGAGTGGGATTAGACTGCGTGGCTCCTGTGCAGACTGAATGGGCCGTATCTGCTGCAGAATGTTTGCGGATTCAATGATTCTTCACTCCTAATGAGCCACACGCGTTTAAAGTCAATTAAAAAGCATTAGAGCTGACGTTTGCTGAATTTTCCGGCTGGGGGATGGATGGACAATGCAGAGCCTGGAGTTGTCCTGCTGCCGTTCTGTCGGTGCCAGGCCTGGTGCACTCAACTCCAAGGTGGAGAGCGCTGAGAATGGTGGCCGTCGTTCGGATGAGACGTTAAATCAAGGCCCAGTCTACCCCCTCGGGTGGACGTAAGAAAGAAAGAGACTTGCATTTATATAGCGCCTTTCACGACCTCGGGACATCCCAAAGCGCTTTACAGCCGATGAAGTACTTTTGAAGTGTCGGCACTGTTGTATCGTGGGAAACGCGGCAGCCAATTGCGCACATCAAGCTCCCACAAACAGCAATGTGATAATGACCCAGATAATCTGTTTTTGTTATGTTGATTGAGGGATTAATATTGGGCCAGGACACCAGGGAGAACTCCCCCCACCCCCTGCTCTTCTTCGAAATAGGATGGCCATGGGATCTTTTACGTCCACCCGAGAGGGCAGACGGGGCCGGCAGACAGGGCCTCGGTTTTAACGTCTCATCCGAAAGACGGATCCCGGGGCCACGTTTTCAAAGAAGAGCAGGGGGAGTTCTCCCCAGTGATCACTGGCCAATATTTATCCCTCAACGAGCATCACTAAAAACAGACGATGTGGTCATCGCCGCCTTGCTGGTTGTGGGAGCTTGCTGTGCGCAGATTGGTTGCCGTGTTTCCTACATTACAACAGTCACTACACATCAAAAAGCACCTCATTGGCAATCAAGCGCTTTGGGACGTCCTGAGGTCGTGAAAGGCGCTATAAAAATGACAAGTCTCTTTTTTTTTTGTTTTCTTTCCACTGGTGTGACTGATTTTTATTTTGTACATTTCCAGCTGGTTATACAAATTGACAAAATAGTCAGGAACTTCAAAACAATATTGGCCCAGATCTTGCTGGGGCAGGACATCTCGCAGTGTGCCCCGTTAATGAGACTGTCTGCACTCACCGTTCAGCTCAAATAAATTTGCGCCACAGCTTGCTGGAAGTGCGAGCTGATAATGGGGCATCTGGGCGAACGACGGGACCAACAGTCTGTCTCCTTAATCAATGAGATTGAAGGATTGAGAAAGAAACAGAGGAACGGCAGAGAAGGAAATAGGGCGAATTAGAGTCAAAACAGGTACAGAAAGAAAAATATAGATAGGGAGAGAAAGATTGGATTAAGAGAGAGAGAAAAAAGAGGCAAAGGTAAAATGAGAAAAGCGTTTAAAAACATTTTTTTATTTTTTTTAATCTCCAACAACAATTGATTACCTGTGGGAATGAGCCTCCACAGTTTAAATTGTTCCCTTTCTGGGCCAGTGCGGTTGAGAGGCTTAGCAGGAACACAAATCTCCTCATTAAAAAGGTACTTGCACAGTTAATTACCAGTCCTAACTTCCTGCGGCGGGTTTAATGGACAATTAATGCGCCAATGCAGCAATTTCATGAAACTCGTGGGCAGGTTGAGGGCGAGCTGCCGTTTTCATGATGCTAACGGAGCGGCGCCAATTGTCCAGCAACTGGTGGCGATTCGCAATTCACGGGGTATCTCTACCTCGCCACAAGTTGCTGGGACGGTTTACACGTTAACAGCGGCGAGCGCCGTGAAACTCGATGCTATTTTGGCAGCAAATTCAGGCCCGTTTTGTTTGCAAAAGAAATCAAAAACCGGTTTGTCCAAACAACGCTAATCAGCGCAAAGCCTGCCCCGGTGCACTCCCGGTGACTCGGGAGTGACGGAAACCTTCGAGAGGACCCTGGGCTCGTCTCATCCCATGAGGAAAGGAAAGAGGTTTCAGGAAAGCTCGTTCACCAATACAGGGCGCTGTTTAAAGTGATTCTGTGCTGGGCTTAATGTGTTCTGTATAACTGAGAGACAAGAGAGAAACATGTTATCTATTCCCCTTACAATTGAGTCCCCTATCACTATAGCTCTTCCACACTTTTTCCTCCCAGCCTGTGCAGCAAATGGTATGTTGGCCTTCATAGCGAAAGGGTTTGAGTATAGGAACAGGGATGTCCTGCTGCAGTTGTACGGGGGCCTTGGTGAGACCACACCTTGAGTACTGTGTGCAGTTTTGGTCGCCTTATCTGAGGAAGGATGTTCTTGCCATGGAAGGAGTTCAGCGAAGATTCACAAGGCTGATACCTGGGATGGCAGGAATGACATATGAGGAGAGATTGGGTCGATTGGGCTTATACTCGCTGGAGTATAGAAGAATGAGAGGGGATCTCATCGAAACATATAAAATTCTGACAGGTCTGGACAAACTAGATGCGGGAAAAATGTTCCCGATGGTCGGAGAGTCCAGAACCAGGGGTCATAAGTCTAAGGATAAGGGGTAAGCCATTTAGGACAGAAATGAGGAAGAATTTCTTCACCCAGAGAGTGGTGAACCTGTGGAATTCTCTACCACAGAAGGTAGTTGAGGCCAAGTCATTAACTATATTCAAGGATGAGTTAGATATATTTCATAAAGATAAAGGTATCAAGGGATATGGGGAGAAAGCAGGTACAGGGTACTGAGTTTGGATGATCAGCCATGATCTCATCGAATGGCGGAGCAGGCTCGAGGGGCCGAATGGCCTACTCCTGCTCCTATCAAAAAAAAATGCTGAAAATATACATGATAGTCATTAACAGCAACAACTTGCATTTATATAGCGCCTTTAACGTAGTAAAAACGTCCCAAGGTGCTTCACAGGAGCGATTATTAACCAAAGTTTGACACCGAATCACAAAAGGAGATATTAGGACAGCTGACCAAAAGCTTGGTCAAAGAGGTAGGTTTTAAGGAGCGTCTTAAAGGAGGAGAGAGAGCGAGGTTTAGGGAGGGAATTCCAGAGCTTAGGACCCAGATCATCGAATCAGAATGGTTACAGCGCAGAAGGAGGCCATTCGGCCCCTCTAACTCGTGCCGGCTCTCTGCAAGAGCACTTCAGCTAGTCCCACTCCCCCGCCCTTTCCCCGTAGCCCTGCAAAGGTACAGCCGCCTATGGAGGTGTGAAGTGCTCTGGCTGGCACACAGCAGCACATTGCAGGACAGCTCGGGGACCGAGGGAGAGGGCCCCCAGGTTTGCAGAGGCGGCACCGGAGGTCCTGGTGGAGGAGGTCCTGGTGGAGGAGGTCCTGGTGGAGGAGGTCCTGGTGGTGGAGGTCCCGGTGGAGGAGGTCCCGGTGGGGGAGGTCCCGGTGGGGGAGGTCCCGGTGGGGGAGGTCCCGGTGGAGGAGGTCCCGGTGGAGGAGGTCCCGGTGGGGGAGGTCCCGGTGGGGGAGGTCCCGGTGGGGGAGGTCCTGGTGGAGGAGGTCCTGGTGGAGGAGGTCCCGGTGGGGGAGGTCCCGGTGGGGGAGGTCCCGGTGGAGGAGGTCCCGGTGGAGGAGGTCCCGGTGGGGGAGGTCCCGGTGGGGGAGGTCCCGGTGGGGGAGGTCCCGGTGGGGGAGGTCCCGGTGGGGGAGGTCCCGGTGGGGGAGGTCCCGGTGGGGGAGGAATGTCCTGTACCCGCAGGGGGTGGGGGGGAAGGACGCCACCTCACCCTCCTGTCCCTCTCGCCTGCAGAAGCTGGTGCTGCTCTGCCTGGCCTCATGTCCTCCTCCCATTCCTCGTCCAGACCAAGGGGGACTCCTAGCAAGATGCCAATGACCAAGCGCACACTCTTTCTCCTGCTGACTCCAATAAGGTAGAGTAGCACAGCACTTACTCTTTTTAGGTGAATTTCTGGAGTAAATGTTGCTCGAGTGTTGACAAAGTGTCCCAGAAAGTCTCCCGATGTGTTTCCGAGGTCCTCTTCACAGCTCCAGCAGCAATGACCATGAAATGGTGAGTATCCCTTTAAGGGGTGGGTATCCCTTTAAGCAATGTTCCCTGTCAATTTTTTTGGGGGTGCGCGGCCCCTTTAATGGGCTGCGTGGCCAATTAGAAAGCCGGCAAGCAGCCCGCTCGGGACCTCCAGTGGCCGCCCAGCTTAAAGGGAACATTGCTTTAGGTAGCGCTTGACATCAACATCAACGCCGTGTTTACTCCCAAACAGCGAGTTGCTGTTCGGAGAGGGCGTTAGTTTAAGCGCTAGCTACCAAAATGCCGTGCAGCCTCCTTAGTGAGCGCTAACAGGCATTTAAGTGCCAATTGGCTGTTTAACAAGCCTCCGGGCAGGCCGTTCCTAGCGCTGGCTTCAACTCCTTTACCAAGATGGCGTCATGCGCTAAACGCAGGCTACACCGGCGTTTCGGCTTAAGACCCCATCTTGCCCACATCTTCACCTCCTTTAAATGCCTAAAGTATTCGGCGAAAATCGCCCCCCTAAATCTTTTACCTGACTCCGTGTGACAAACCTGTTCACAAGAAAAAATCTGAGGTCGTGAAAGGCGCTATATAAATGCAAGTTTGTTCTTGTTCTTCAGAGCAGTCAACAGCCACGTGACAACTGTTGATCAATAAGAGTTGGATAGATTACAAATCTCTGACTGGAGGCAGCGGTGAGTCAGATCCTCCCGAGAGCACAAAAATCCAGCAGACTACGGATTTTGTACACTTTCGATTTTTAACATTTTTTTTTTAATGATTGTGGAATGCAATGACTTTTATTTCCAGTACAAACAGATAATTCTGTTTGCAAGGTCACGAGAGCCTCGCAGACTAGAAGTTGGCGTTAGTGTTAGATTGAGTAGAATGGGCCGATATTATCTGGAATTTCGAAGAATGAGAGGTGATCTCATTGAAACGTATAAAATTCTTGAGGGGGAGATTGACAGGGTAGATGCCGAGAGGTTGTTTCCCCCTGGCTGGAGAGTCTAGAACCAGGGGGCACAGTCTCAGGATAAGCGGCCGGTCTTTTAGGACTGAGATGAGGAGGAATTTCTTCACTCAGAGGGTTGTGAATCTTTGGAATTCTCTGCCCCAGAGGGCTGGGAATGCTGAGTCTTTGAGTATATTCAAGGCTGAGATCGATATAATTTTGGATTCTGGGGGAATCAAGGGATGTGGGGATGGGGCAGGAAAGTGGGGTTGAGGTGGAAGATCAGCCATGACCTGATTGAATGGCGGAGCAGGCTCGAGGGGCCGAAAGGCCGACTCCTGCTCCTAATTCTGATGTTTTTGCATTGCTGTGGTACACCCCCCTTCTATTTTAAATGGTTTAGCGACCGCAATACACTGGAAGGCCGAGGGAACGTCAGACACACACGTTGATCCTTCCTCCGCCATTTTTAGCCCCCGAGTTTTAAGGTTTTAGAAACCGAAACTGTTTGAAGTTCACAGCGATGTTTAAAAGAGGGAAAGACCGGCTAATGTCTCTGTGTCTGACGCTTCATTAGAACTCAGTTCCATGGTTTTGTTTTGATGATGTTGACTCACCCTTATCCCTATTGAAGTTGCTTAGAAAAATTGAAATAGTTGAGTCAGCATAGCCTCGATCCAGCTGACCCCACCTGTCTCTGCATCATCAGGAGTGACAGAACGCATGCATCAGTGAGCCGGTTTTGTCTCGAGTGTAAAGTGCATCGCCTGTTGGGATCATTGACCCTGAGCTGAGCATCCGAGCCCATACCCTCTCCATCACCAAGACCCCCGACTGCCACCCCCGTAACATCGCCCGTCTCCGCCCCTGCCTCAGCTCATCTGCTGCTGAAACCCTCATCCAGGCCTTTGTTACCTCCAAGGCTCGATGATGGCCCTCCCTATCTCTGGGTTGTCGGGCTGGAGGAGGTTCGAGATGGGGAGGCCCCGGGGGGGCGAGGCCATGGAGGGATTTGAACACAAGGATGAGAATTTTTAAATCGAGGTGTTGCTGGACCGGGAGACGGTGTAGGTCAGCAAGCCCAGGGGAGGGTGGGTGAACGGGACTTGGTGCGGCCTAGGATAGGGGCAACTGAGTTTTGGATGAGCTCAAGTTTATGGAGGGTGGTAGATGGGAGGCCGTCCAGGAGAGCGTTGGAATAGTCTGGGAAAGGCCGAGGAATGCCCACCATATGTGGGGAATGTTTATTCCCAATGCAAATCCCAATGACAAGCACTCTGTGTGTCGGTCTCTCTTTTTCTCTCTCTGTCTATCTTTATCTTCCTCTCTCTGCCTTTCTGTGTCTCTGTTTATTCCTTTAACTCTTATGTATCTTTCTGTCTCTCCGTCTTCCTGCCTTTCTCTCTGCTTCTCTTTTTTTCCCCCCCCCCTCTCTCTCTCTCTGCCATTCTTGCTCGGCCTCTCTCTATCTCACTATTTCTCTCTGCGCCTGTCTCTCAGACTCTCCGAGATGAATGGATGCTCGTGTGCTCTGACTCTCTATCCGTCTCTGTTATTCGCCTCTCTTTTGGTCTGATTTAGATTTCGAGGACACGAGATCTATCTGTAACACTACTGTATTTCACAATCCTCAACTTTACTGCCATTGATACCATTACAAGCTCCCGTCTCATTGCTTCCAGTAAGCGTAACTGATACTTAGCATGAAGCAGCAGGACCTAAATAATCTCGCACAGTAATAAATGTCATTGTAAGTGTCACAATGTCGATGCATTAGATGTCGCTCAATGACAGTAATATCCGAGATTACAGTGTGGACATGGCAAAGCTACCATCACATTCTATATCACAAGTTGGCCCCAGGATTCTTCCCAGTGTCGAGTCTGTTCTTTGGTGATGTGAGTTAAAAAATGTACAATCTCGATCCTTGGGCACCAGTGGGACTTGTGTAACCCTGCGATTCCTCTCGGGTACCACAGGCACAGGAGGCGGCCATTCAGCCCCTCGAGCCTGTCCCGCCATTCAGTTAGCTCAAGGTTGATCTGTGTCTTAACTCCATCTACCCGCCTTGGTTCCGTATCCCTTAATACCCTTACCTAACAAAAATCTATCAATCTCAAGTTTTGAATTTTTCAATTGACCTCCACCTCCCCCCCCCAGCCTCAAGTGCTTTATGAGAGGAGGGAGTTCCACAGATTTCCACGACCCTTTGTGTGAAGAAGTGCTTCCTGACATCAGCCCTCGATGGTCCAGCTCTAATTTGAAGGTTATGCCCCCTTACTTCCCCCACCAAAGGAAATAGTTTCTCTCCATCTAGTCTATCAAATACTCCCTGGAGTTCAGAAGAATGAGAGGTGATCTCATTGAAACATATAAGATTCTGAGGGGGATTGACAGGGTCGATGCTGGGAGGTTGTTTCCCCCTGGCTGGATTGTCTAGAACCAGGGGGCACAGTCTCAGGATAAGGGGTCGGCCATTTAGGACTGAGACGAGGAGGAATTTCTTCACTCAGAGGGTTGTGAATCTTTGGAATTCTCTACCCCAGAGGGTTGTGGAGGCTCAGTCGTTGAGTGTATTCAAGGCTGAGATCGCTAGATTTTTGGACTCTGGGGGAATCGAGGGATGTGGGGATGGGGCGGGAAAGTGGGGTTGAGGTGGAAGATCAGCCATGATCTTATTGAATGGCGGAGCAGGCTCGAGGGGTCGAATGACCGACTCCTCCTAATTCTTATGTTCTCATTATGTTCTTTAATCATCTGCAACACCTCGATTAGATCACCCCTTAATCTTCTACACTCGAGGGAGTACAAGCCTAGTCTATGCAACCTGTCCTCTTAATTTAACCCTTTTAGCTTCTTCACCCAGGTATCACCTGAAACCTGAGGAATCTGCGCTGCATCCCTTCCAAGACCACTACATCCTTCCAGAGTTGCGGTGCCCAGAACTGAACACAGTTACTCCAGATGGGGTCTGGCTAAAGCTCTGTACGGTTGGAACATAACTTCCACCCCTTTGTGATTCTACCTCCGCCTACGATGCTGCATCACTGCAGGTCTGCAGCTAGTTCTGTTGGCCCCATTCACTCTTCGGTCGTGTTTTGCTGACTTGCACTTTGTCGGTCATAGGGTTGCCAACTGTGCTCGGGTGTATTCCTGGAGGTTTCATCACATGACCTCCCGCCTTGAACTGCCCCGCCCCCGCCCCCGCCCCCGCACTTCCGCCATTGGTCCATCTCCGAGGCAACAAGAGCAGGTCAGAGGCTGGGTATTCTGCGGCGAGTGTCTCACCTCCTGACTCCCCAAAGCCTTTCGACCATCTACAAGGCACAAGTCAGGAGTGTGATGGAATACTCTCCACTTGCCTGGATGAGTGCAGCTCCAACAACACTCAAGAAGCTCGACACCATCCAGGACAAAGCAGCCCGCTTGATCGGCACCCCATCCACCACCTTAAACATTCACTCCCTCCACCACCGGCGTACCGTGGCTGCAGTGTGTACCATCTACTAGATGCACTGCAGCAACTCGCCAAGGCTTCTTCGGCAGCACCTCCCAAACCCACGACCTCTACCACCTAGAAGGACAAGGGCAGCAGGCGCATGGGAACACCGCCACCTCCAAGTTCCCCTCCAAGTCACACACCATCCTGACTTAGAAGTATATCGCCGATCCTTCATCGTCGCTGGGTCAAAATCCTGGAACTCCCTCCCCAACAGCACTGTGGGAGCACCTTCACCACACGGACTGCAGCGGTTCAAGAAGGCGGCTCACCACCACCTTCTCAAGGGCAACTAGGGATGGGCAATAAATGCTGGCTTGCCAGCGACGCCCACATCCCAATGAATGAATTTTTAAAAAATGACCTTCCCACGGCCAATTGGAAAGTGAAGAGACTCTTAGTTACCTGATTGGATTAACCTTGACTGTCAAAGCCTTTTTTCCACCCATCTCCAATATTTTTCTCCAATATTTTTAACAACTAATAAATGAAAATGTTCAAAGTAAATGATTTTTCTCCCGGGTGTTGCTCACAGCAGTGACCTGGTGATTAATCTTCAATTCCTGGAGACTCCAGGGACAATCCTGGAGCGATGACAACGCTAATTCGCACATCCTTTTTTCTCCGTCTCTCTTTGTCACTCACTCTCTCTCCGAAATTCCACGGAGGGGTTGACCCACCTGGACTAAATCTCCCCCTCACCCTCTCCTGCACGGAGCAGAACAACCCCCGGGCTTCGGATCCATAATTGTCTCGCAAAGGCGGGTGCGGCCTGGTCGCAGGCTTCTGCTGCTCTGCTGCGGGTTGCCAACCCTCCATGATTGGCCTGCAGTCTCCATGGAATTGAAGATCGGTCTCGAGGAGGCTGCTGCGAGCGAGCAGGGAGAAAACTCGTCGGGGGCACTCAATAAAACGGTGCGTGTTTTTTTCCATTTTCTTCGAACGCTTCTCGTTATCAGTTATTGAAACGATTGGAGATGGGGGAAGGGGGAAAAGGCTTTTTGACAGTCAAGAAGCATTCAATTGGGTTAATAAAGCGTCAGTCCGCTTTCCAATGGGCCGCGAGGATGGACATGTCGAGCGACCAATGGTGGGAGTGCAGGAGTGGGGGGGCGGTTGGAGGCAGGTGGTCATGTGATGTGACCTCCAGGAATACGTCCAACCGGAGTCGGCACCACTGCACTCTGATAGAAGCCTCTGTCAGGAGTGCGCGACAGCAGAAGGCCCACCGGGGTCCATCTGGCCTGTCCCGCGCAGTCCTGGTGGCGCCTGCATTGGGGTTGCCATCTCTCCAGCATTGGCCTGGAGTCTCCAGGAATTGAAGATTAATCTCCTGGATACTGCAGCGAGCAACACCCAGAATAAAAAGGAGAGACACGAGAGACTTGCATTTATACAGCGCCTTTCACGACCTCGGGTACGTCCCCAAAGCGCTTTACAGCCAATGAAGTTCTTTGGAAGTGTAGTCGCTGTTGTAATGTAGGAAAAAAGTCATTAATGACTTGAACTTGGGGGCACAGGGCACAATTTTGAAATTTGCAGATGACACGGAACTTAGAAGTATAGTGAAGAGCGAGGAAGATAGTGAGAGACTTCGAGAGGACGTAGACAGCCTGGTGGAATGGGCAGACACATAGTCATAGAGTCGCCATAACGGCACAGAAGGAGGTCATTCGGCCCATCCAGTCCGTGCCGGCTCTCTGCAGAGCAATCCAGTCAGTCCCATTCCCCCGCTCTATCCCCGTAGCCCTGCAAGTTTATTTCCCTCAAGTGCCTATCCAGTCTCCCCTTGAAAACATGGAGTGTCTCCGCTTCCACCACTTCCGTTGGCAGCGAGTTCCAGGTCCTCACCACTCGCTGCGTAAAAAAGTTTTTCCTCACATCCCCCCCTGTATCTCTTGCCCAAAACCTTAAATCTGTGTCCCCTAGTCCTTGTACCATCAACTAGTGGGAAAAGCCTTTCCCCGTCTAGCCTATCCAAACCCGTCAAAATCTTGTACACCTCTATCAAATCACCCCTCAACCTCCTTTGCTCTAATGAAAACAAATCCAGCTTCTCCAACCTGTCCTTGTAGCTAAGATCCCCCATCCCCGGAACCATTCTGGTAAATCTCCTCTGCACCCTCTCAAGGGCTTTCACATCCTTCC
The DNA here is from genome assembly GCA_030390025.1 of Squalus acanthias. Classification (NCBI taxonomy): domain Eukaryota; kingdom Metazoa; phylum Chordata; class Chondrichthyes; order Squaliformes; family Squalidae; genus Squalus; species Squalus acanthias. The sequence continues at coordinate 44,956 of JASTWF010000129.1, read as the reverse complement.
TAAAGTGTGGTGACCAGAACTGGACGCAATACTCCAGTTGTGGCCTAACCAGCGCTTTATAAAGTTTCAGCATAACTTCTCTACTTTTGCACTCAATACCTCTATTTATGAAGCCCAAGATCCCATATGCTTTGTTAACCACTCTCAATATGTCCTGCCACCTTCAGGGTCCTATGCACATTAACTCCCAGGTCCCTCTGTCCCTGCACACTCTTTAAAACTGTGCCATGAAGTGTATATTGCCTCTCCCTGTTCCTTCTGCCAAAATGCATCACCTCACACTTCTCTGTATTAAATTCCATCTGCCACTTGTCTGCCCATTCTGCTAGCCTTTCTATGTTCTGTTGCAGTCAATTGATATCCTCCCCACTGTTTGCCACACCCCCAAGTTTGGTGTCATCGGCATATTTAGAAATTCTACTCTGTATTCCAATATCCAGGTCATTTATATATATCAAAAAAAGCAGTGGCCCCAGCACTGACCCTTGGGGAACACCACTGTCTACCATCCTCTAGTCTGAAAAACAGCCATTTACCACAACTCGCTGTTTTCTGTCCTTAAGCCAATTCCTTATCCAAGCTGCCACTGACCCACCTATTCCATGAGCCTCAATTTTGTTAACCAGCCTTCTATGTGGTACTTTGTCAAACGCCTTCCGAAAATCCATGTAGACAATATCCATTGCATTCCCTTCATCGATCCTCCCTGTTACTTCATCAAAAAATTAATTAGATTAGTCAAACACGATCTGCCTTTTGCAAATCCGTGTTGGCTCTCCTTAATTAGCTTAAACCTCTCCAAGTGCCCGTTAATTTTTTGCTTGATTATTGTTTCTAAAACTTTACCCAACACTGATGTTAAACTGACCGGCCTGTAGTTACTAGGATTGTCCTTACACCTTTTCTTGAACAATGGTGTCACATTTGCCACTTTTCCAATCCTCAGGCACCTCACCCATATCTGGGGAAGATTGGAAAATTATGGCAAGCCCTTCCACTATCTCCTCCCCCAATTCCCTTAGCAACGTGGGATGCAAGCCATCTAGACCAGGCGACTTATCACTCTAAGCATACCCAGCCTTTCTAGTACATCCTGTCTATCAATTTTCACCCCTTTCTACCTTTTCCACTTCTACCGATATTTTGTCAGCATCCACCTCCTTAGTAAAGACCGATACAAAGTACTCATTGATTATTCTAGCCTTGCCCTGCGCCTCTAAGCATATATCACCTTCTTTGTTTCTAATAGGCCCCGCCCTGCCTCTTACTACCCGCTTACTGTTTACATGCCGGTAGAAGATTTTTGGGTTCCCTTTTATGTTAACCGCCATTCTACTCTCATATTCTGTCTTTGCCAATCTTATTTTCATCTTCACTTGCCCTCTCAACGTATTGTATTTGGTCTGGTTCTCCCTTGAAGAGTTCACCTGACATGCATCATACACCCTCTTTTTTTTGTTTCATCATCTTCTCTATCTCCCTCGTCATCCAAGGAGCCCTTGCTTTGGTTCCCTTACCCTTCCCTCTTGTTGGAATGTACCTCGCCTGTACTTGGAACATCTCCTCCTTAAAGATCACCCATTGTTCCGTTACAGATTTTCCTGTCAGTCTTTGGTTCCATTTTACCCTGGCTGGATCCTTTCGCATCCCATTGAAGTTAGACCTATTCCAGTTTAGAAGGTCCACTCTAGATTGTTCCTTGCTCCTCTCCATTGCTAATCTAAATCTTATGATACGATGATCACTCGTACCCAAGTGTTCTCCCACAGACACTTGGTCGACCTGGCCCACCTCATTCCCCAGCACCAGATCCAGCAATGCCTCCTTCCGAGTTGAGCCAAGAACAATACTGGTCAAGAAAATTCTCCTGAACACATTTCAGAAATTCCTCTCCCTCCTTTCCCTTTACCCTAGCATTATCCCAATCGATATTTGGGTAATTAAAGTCCCCCAATATCACCACTCTATAGATCTTGCATATCTCTGCGATTTCCCTGCAGATTTGCTCCTCTACCTCCCTCTCACAATTTGGAGGCCTATAGAATACCTCCAATAGCGTGATCATACCCCTTTTGCTCCTCAACTCTAACCAAATGGATTCTGTCCTTGTCCCCTGAAGAACATCCTCCCTTTCCAACACTACAATGTCTTCCTTAGTCAGCACTGCCACCCCACCTCCCTTTTTTCCTTCCCTATCTTTTCTGAACACCTCGTACCCTTGAATATTAAGTGCCCAGTCCTCACCGTTTTTAAGCCACGTTTCCGTTATTGCCACAACATCATATTGCCACACGGCTAATTGTGCTTGTAGCTCACCAACCTTATTCACCACACGTTGTGCGTTTACGTACATGCATTCTCAACCCACTTTTAGCCACATGGCAGAGGAAATTCAATGCAGAGAAGTGTGACTGATATATTTTGGTTGGAAGAATGAGGAGAGACAATACAAACTAAATGATACCAAATTTAAAGGGTGTGCAAGAACAGAGAGACCTGGGGGTTGCTTGTGCACAAATCTTTGAAGGTGGGAGGACATGTTAACAAAGCAGATGGGATCCTGAGCTTTATAAATAGAGGGATAGAGTACGAAAGCCAGGAAGTTATGCTAAATCGATATAAAACACTAGTTCGGCCCCAGCTGGAGTATTGGTGTCCAATTCTGGGCACCACACTTCAGGAAGGATGTGAAGACATTGGAGAGGGTACAGGAGAGATTTACTAGAATGGTTCCAGGGATGAGGGATTACAGTTACGTGGATAGACTGGAGAAGCTGAGGTTGTTCTCCTTGGAGCAGAGAAGGCTAAGAGGAGATTTGATAGAGGTGTTTGAAATCACGAAGGGTCGAGATAGCGAATAAAGAGAAACTGTTTCCAATGGCTGAAGGGTCAATAACCAGAGGACACAGATTTAAGGTGATTGGCAAAAGAACCAGAGGCGACATGAGGAAAAGCTTTTTTACGCAACAAGTGGTTAGGATTCTATGTTTCTATAGGGATCAAGGGATATGGGGAGAAGGCAGGGACAGGGTACTGAATTTGGATGATCAGCCATGATCTCATTGAATGGCGGAGCAGGCTCGAGGGGCCGAATGGCCGACTCCTGCTCCTATCTTCTATGTTTCTATTTGGAATGCACTGCCTGATGGGGTGGTGGATACAGATTCAATAGTAGCCTTCAAAAGGGAACTGGATAAATACTTTCGAGGGAGAAAAAGTTGCAGGGATATGGGGAAAGAGCGGGGGGAGCGGGACTAACTGGATTGCTCTTTGAAAGAGCCGGCGCAGACTCGCTGGGCCGAATGGCCTCCTTCTGTGCTGTACTATTCTATGATTCTATGAACAGCCCTCAACTCTCTTTCGAGGTCCCAGTTCCTAAGAGGAAACTGAGCTTCTTGGTAATGGAGTGGACGTGGGAGTCACAGGTTTCAGGTTATAAGTAGCTTGAATAAAATAACCTGTGATTGATTAATGGCCTCAACTCTGCTCATCCGTGTAATCGTTCTTATATTATATAAAGTGCCTGCTTGGCTCTCACCTCTTTAGTCAGAAGGTTGCGGGGGTTGGGGGCACATAATCCAGGCTGACACTCCAGTGCAGTACTGTCAACGGTGTGCTGTTCGGATGAGATGCTAAAGCTGAGGCACCAGCCTCCTATTATTGCTGGGGATGTAAATGATACCACAGCCCTGTATGAAAAGGGACAGTTTTTCCCCTGTGGGGCTGTTGGCTTCCCCTGGTGGTGGTCGAAAGTCAGGAAAGTCAGGCTGGGAGGCCTGTACAGGCCCGGTGGCTAGTAGGGTTGTAGGAAAGTCAGGCTGGGAGGCCTGTACAGGCCCGGTGGCTAGTAGGGTTGTAGGAAAGTCAGGCTGGGAGGCCTGTACAGGCCCGGTGGCTAGTAGGGTTGTAGGAAAGTCAGGCTGGGAGGCCTGTACGGGCCCGGTGGCTAGTAGGGTTGTAGGAAAGTCAGGCTGGGAGGCCTGTACAGGCCCGGTGGCTAGTAGGGTTGTAGGAAAGTCAGGCTGGGAGACCTGTACAGGCCCGGTGGCTAGTAGGGTTGTAGGAAAGTCAGGCTGGGAGGCCTGTACAGGCCCGGTGGCTAGTAGGGTTGTAGGAAAGTCAGGCTGGGAGGCCTGTACAGGCCCGGTGGCTAGTAGGGTTGTAGGAAAGTCAGGCTGGGAGGCCTGTACAGGCCCGGTGGCTAGTAGGGTTGTAGGAAAGTCAGGCTGGGAGGCCTGTACAGGCCCGGTGGCTAGTAGGGTTGTAGGAAAGTCAGGCTGGGAGGCCTGTACAGGCCCGGTGGCTAGTAGGGTTGTAGGAAAGTCAGGCTGGGAGGGCTGTACAGGCCCGGTGGCTAGTAGGGTTGTAGGAAAGTCAGGCTGGGAGGCCTGTACAGGCCCGGTGGCTAGTAGGTTGTAGGAAAGTCAGGCTGGGAGGCCTGTACAGGCCCGGTGGCTAGTAAGGTTGTTGCCAACCCTCCTGGATTGGCCCTGGAGTCTCCAGGAATGAAAGATTAATCTCCAGTTCACTGCGGCGATGAAAAACCCAGGAGAAAAATCAGAGGGGCGTTAATAAATGTGTGTTTTTTTTAAAATTTTCTTTGAACACTTTTGTTGAATAGTTATGGAAAATATTGGAGATGGAGACAAAAGGCTGCTCGACAGCCAAAAAAATCACCCAATTGTGTAATGAGGAGTCTGTTCGCTGTCCGATTGGCCGTGGGAAGGTGGAGCGTTGCGAGGATGGACATGTCGGGCGACCAATGGCGGGAGTGCAGGGGGGGCAGTCGGAGGTCATGCGATGACGCCTCCAGCAATACGGCCAATCAGACCTGGCGACCCTACAAGGTGGAGTCGGTCTGATCTGCCGCCAACTGGCTTAAAGGGACGGGATAAAATCGGGCGGGCTCCGATACGCATACGCCCGGTTGGCCCCGTAACCGCCGCGATCCGACAATTCCAGGCGCGGTTAACGGGAAGATTTGCCCCGGGCTAAGATTCCTCCCCGAACCGGCATCAGCGGAAGCGGAGCGGACCAACTGAGGTCATTCGTCTCCTCGCTGCCCGTGAAAACTTGCTGTGCAGAATGGCCGCTGCGTTTGCCGACATAACAATAGTCACTGCTCTTTAAATTGTGTGTGAAGCACCTTTTTGAGAAGCGCCAAGCTGCTACGATACGCGGAAGTCTATCTTTCAGTGAGAAACCCATCTGAGAGAAAAAAGAAGGAATTTGCATTTCTATAGCGCCTTTCACGACCTCGGGACGACCTAAAGCGATTTACAGCCAATGAGGTACTTTTTGAAGTGGAGTCACTGTTGTAATGTAGGAAACGCGGCGGCCAATTCGCGCACAGCAAGCTCCCACAAACAGCAACGTGATAACGACCAGATAATCTGGTTCAGTGATTTTGGTTGAGGGATAAATATTGGCCCAGGACACCTGGGGAGAACTTCACTGCTCTTCATTCGAAATAGTGGCCGTGGGATCTTTTCGGGCAGGCGGGGGCCTCGGTTTAATGTCTCTTTCTGAAGGACTGCACCTCCTCCGACAGTGCGCAGCGCTGCCTCAGTACTGCACTGGGATGTCAGCCTGGATGATGCAGGAGAGTTCCCCCCCCCCCAGTGTTCTCGTTAATATTTATCCCTCAACCACCACCATCACTAAAAGAGATTCTCCGGGCATTATCACATTGCTTTTTGTGGGAGCTTGCTGTGCACAAATTGGCTGCCGCGTTTCCTACAGCACAACAGTGACTCCTCTTCAAAAATAAAGTACCTCATTGGCTGTAAAGCGCTTAGGGGTGTCCTGAGGTCGTGAAGGTGCTCTATAAATGTCAGTTCTTTCTTTCATGGGGTTCTGCCCATTTGGCGTTACCGCCCAGGACGTATTTCTACCCCCCGACCTCTCAAATTCAAAAAGTAAACCGTCCGTCAAATACAAAATAAGGGGAAGCTGGACAAACACCTGAGGGAGAAAGGAATAGATGGATATGCAGATAGGGCGAGATGATGTCGGGTGGGAGGAGGCTGGTGCGGAAGATGGCCTGTTTCTGTCAAGTAGATTCAATGTAAAAACTGAACCGATTGCGAAGTCTGGCATATCGTAAAAGGTTGTGTGTTGAGACTCCCTCTCAAGCCTGTTAGCAGGGAGATGACAACAAAGGATATCGAGGCACTGGAGAAGGTGCAGAAAAAGATTTACAAGGATGCTAACCAGGACTGAGAGGTTAGACTGGGGCTCTTGAATAAAGAAGGCTGAGGGGCGAACCGAGAGACCTCTTTAAAATGATGGCGTGGTTTGATAGGGTAGATGTCGAGGAGATGTTTGTGGGGGAGACCAGAACTAGGGGCCATCGATACAAGATAGTCACTAATAAATCCAACCAGGAATTCTGGTGCAACTTCCTTACCCTGAGAGCGGTGAGAAGGTGGAACTCGCTACCACAGGGAATGGTTGAGGCGAATAGCACAGACGCATTTCGGGGGAAGCTAGGTAAACACATGAGGGAGAAAGGAATAGCAGGTTATGTGGATAGGGTGAGATGAAGTATGGTTAGAGGAGGCTCGTGTGGAGCATAAACTCCGGCATAGACCAGTCGGGCCGAATGGCCTGTTTCTGTGCTGCACATTCTATGTAATTCTATGTAAAACCTCGCAACATTGCATGGGGCGGGTTGGGGTTTTGGCGGGGGGGGGGGGGGGGGGGGAAAACAGGCAAGACCCTGGGGTTGACTTTCCGCTCCCCGCCTGGGTGTAAAGCAGGCGATGGGGAAACGGCCGCTTGTTGGCGAATTCTGTAATGGGCAGTCAGTCCGCAACACCCATTTAATGCCCAGGCCGGAAGTGGAAAATTGACCTTCCCCCCCCCCCCACCCCACTCTCCCTGGTCACTAGCTGGTTGTTTAAACTCCCTGCACAATGACTTAAGCTTCAAAGGGGCAGGCAACCAAATGGAAGCCAGGACAAAAATGTTCTCATTTCTGTCGCGGCACGCCAAAGGGCCGAGGCCAGACTTGGTAAAGGAGGCAAGAAAGAAAGACTTGGATTTATTTAGCGCCTTTCACGACCACCGGACGTCTCAAAGCGCTTTACAGCCAACGGAGTACTTTTTGAAAGTGCAGTCACCGTTGTAATGTGGGGAAACGCGGCAGCCACTTTGCGCACAGCAAGCTCCCACCGACAGCAATGTGAAAATGACCGGATAATCTGGTTGTTTTTTTTCGTTATGTTGGTTGAGGGAGAAATATTGGACCAGGACACCGGGGATAACTCCCCTGCTGATCTTCGAAATAGCGGCCCGTGGGATCTTTTACCTCCAACCTGGGAGAGCAGACGGCACCTCCGACAGTGCGGCGCTCCCTCAGCACTGCAACTGGGGAGTGTCAGCCTCGCATTTATGTGCTCAGAGTGGGGACTGTGAGCCCACAACTGACACCAGAGCTCGGAAAAGCAAGTGAATGGCGGGATCCTTCGTTCCCTGCCGTGTCTGTTATTACAAGGAGACCTGCGAGTCGAGGCTTGTTCGGAGCATCAGGCATTAATTGCGGCACTCTCCAGTGACGTGGGCGCATTGCTTGCTTGCACCTGCCTGCCGGATTAATGTAAGCAGTCGGGAGACGGGTTGCCCTGGCGACAGCTTGGTGCACGCTATCTGGCTCGCTCATCTCTCTGAAGATTACAGAGCCCAGGCTCGCTCTGCCGAGGAACAAGTCTGTTTCCCACCCCTTCTCCCTGACGGGTGTTTATATGCAAAACAAAAAAGCTAATCGCCAGGCGCCGAGAGCGCATCAGCATCGACGTGGCAGTGCCAAACCACTGCATGTTTCGCGCATGCTGTCAGGGGCTTTCTATAAAGTGCTCACTCCCAGTCCAAAGTGCAGAGGCTTCACACATACTGCCAGGGGCTGTCTCCAAAGTGCTCAAGCCCAGTCCAAAGTGCACAGGCTTCATGCACATACTGCCAGGGGCTGTCTCTAAAGTGCTCACGCCCAGCCCAAAGTGCACAGGCTTCACACACATGCTGCCAGGGGCTGTCTCTAAAGTGCTCATGCCCAGCCCAAAGTGCACAGGCTTCACGCACATACTGCCAGGGGCCGTCTCCAAAGTGCACAGGCTTCACGCACATGCTGCCAGGGGCTGTCTCCAAAGTGCTCACTCCCAGTCCAAAGTGCAGAGGCTTCACGCACATACTGCCAGGGGCTGTCTCCAAAGTGCACAGGCTTCACGCACATGCTGCCAGGGGCTGTCTCCAAAGTGCTCACTCCCAGTCCAAAGTGCAGAGGCTTCACGCACATACTGCCAGGGGCTGTCTCCAAAGTGCTCACTCCCAGTCCAAAGTGCACAGACTTCACGCTCATACTGCCAGGGGCTGTCTCCAAAGTGCACAGGCTTCACGCACATACTGCCAGGGGCTGTCTCCAAAGTGCACATGCTGCCAGGGGCTGTCTCCAAAGTGCTCACTCCCAGCCCAAAGTGCACAGGCTTCACGCATATGCTGCCAGGGGCTGTCTCCAAAGTGCTCACGCCCAGCCCAAAGTGCACAGGTTTCACGCATATGCTGCCAGGGGCTGTCTCCAAAGTGCACAGGCTTCACGCACATACTGCCAGGGGCTGTCTCCAAAGTGCTCACGCCCAGCCCAAAGTGCACAGGCTTCATGCACATACTGCCAGGGGCTGTCTCCAAAGTGCTCACTCCCAGCCCAAAGTGCACAGGCTTCGTGCACATACTGCAAGGGGCTGTCTCTAAAGTGCTCACGCCCAGCCCAAAGTGTACAGGGTTCCATAGCAGTCGGGTTGCTGTTTATTTTGGGGCAGGCGTGCTTATATGAAATCGGGACACTTCCCTTCCCCAATGTGCTTTTTCAAGATAATCCCTCACTGTAGTGAAAAAATACCCATCTCACTCAAAACATGAGGGTGCCTGAAAACGTGTTTGGACACCGGTGAAGTGGTATTAAGAAAGTATTCGTGTGATGTCTTTCACACCTTACACTCCACAATGGGTTATTGTTGAAGGGCAGTCGCTGTCGTGCCAAAGGCCAACGCAGCAGTCAGTTTGCGCACAGCAAGGTCCCACAAATGGCAAACAAGACAAATGATCAGGCATCCTGTTTTTGGCGGCGCTGGTTTGAGGGAGGAATTTCATTCACGAGAAGTGGGCGTCGCTGGCAAGGCCGGCATTTGTTGCCCATCCCTAGTTGTCCTCGAGAAGGTGGTGGTGAGCTGCCTTCTTGAACCGCTGCAGTTCGTGTGGTGAAGGTACTCCCACAGGGCTGTTAGGGAGGGAGTTCCAGGATTTTGACCCGGCAACGATGAAGGAACGGCCGATATATTTCCAAGTCAGGATGGTGTGTGACTTGGAGGGTGACTCAGAGGTGGTGGTGTTCCCCTGCGCCTGTTGACCTTGTCCTTCTAGGTGGAAGAGGTCGCGGGTTTGGGAGGTGCTGCCGAAGAAGCCTTGGTGAGTTGCTGCAGTGCATCTTGTCGATGGTGCACACTGCAGCCACGGTGCGCCGGTGGTGGAGGGAATGTTGGCTAGGACACCAGGAGAGAAGTCCCCTGCTCCTTGAACAGTGCCATGGGATCTTTTACATTCACCTGAACACGCACACATGGTTTAACATCTCATTCTGAAAGACAATGGAGCGCAACACCTCCCCAAAAATTTTGCCGGGCTATGGGGCAAGAGCAGGGGGGGGGGGGGGGGCCAATGAGAAATGAGAGGGGAACAAGTTCATTCGGGCTCCCTGCTGCCGGTGTTTCTGCCCATACTGGTGCTGCCCCAGGCAATGCAGCCATTTCCCTGCGCCATTGGCGACACCACCAGTACCAGTACCGCCAGGAGCGTGTTAGCAACATGCAAGTGAGCCTGACCTGGAAGTTCCCCTGCGGGGTCAGCGCCAACCGAATCAGCGGGAGTCCTGCCGGGCTGGAGTACTGAGCCCACGAGAGCTTCCCAGCAGAGAACCTGGCTCGGATCCCCACAGAGCCTCGCCAGTGATTCCGCCCCATCGGGCAGCGAGGCAGCACCCGAGGTTCGCCATGTACTGGGTGGTGGGGACAGGTAGGTAAGGTGGTTAAGAAGGCATTTGGGATACTTGCCTTCGTTAGCTGAGGCATAGAATATAAGAGCAGGGAGGTTATGATGGAGCTGTACAAAACGCTAGTTAGGCCACAGCTGAATACTGTGTGCAGTTCTGGTCGCCACACTATAGGAAGGATGTGATTGCATTGGAGAGGGTGCAGAGGAGATTCACCTGGATGTTACCTGGGCTGCAGCGCTTCAGCTATGAAGAGAGACTGGACAGGCTGGGGTTCTTTTCCTTAGAGCAGAGAAGGCTGAGGGGGGACCTGATTGAGGAGTACAAAATTATGAGGGGCATAGATAGAAAGGAACTTTTCCCCTTAGTAGAGGGGTCAATAACCAGGGGGCATAGTTTCAAGGTAAGGGGCAGGAGGTTTAGAGGGGATTTGAGGAAAAACGTTTTCACCCAGAGGGTGGTTGGAATGTGGAACTCAGTGCCTGAAAGGGCGGTAGAGGCAGGAACCCTCACAAGATTCAAGAAGCATTTAGATGAGCTCTTGAAACGCCACAGCAGACAAGGCTAGGGACCAAGTGCTGGAAAATGGGATTAGAATAGACAGGGCTTGATGGCCAGCGCGGACACGATGGTCCGAAGGGCCTCTTTCTGTGCTGTATAACTCTCTGACTGTATGACCCCCTGAATGCTGCACGCCCACTGACACACGCTACTGTCTGCCTGCGGGCTGAGGGTAGGTAGAGACACAGACACAGAGACTCCCACTGTGTGAGGCAGAAACACGTCAACGGCGAGAGAGACAGACGCGGCCCCGGTGAGGGACAGACGCGGCCCCGGTGAGGGACAGACGCACACACACATTAGTGAATTGAATTGGGAAGAATTTTATTGAGACTAGGACATCACCAGAACCCTGCTCTGTTCCAACTCCCTTTGATGTTTTCTACCCTCCTCTTGTGCCAGCTAGTCCCAGAATAAGTCATGATCCAGGTTACCAGGGAAGAATGACTGCCAGACGGTTCAACTTTAACTTGGGGTGGGAAGGAGGGGCAATTAGTCGAATAAACACAACAAAAAAGGTGGGAGTGGGGGGTATGGGGCCATCGCGCGTCGCTGTTTCCTCCCCCGCTCCCCGCCACACACACACACACGATTCCCTCCCCTTCCCTCCCGAAGGTGCGGACTTGTGGCTCTGTCCCATTAACCACTCTCCGCGCGTGAGTCGAGGCAGCAAGTGTCAAGGAGCAAAGCGAACGGGATCCCAACTCCAGCCCCAATCCTAACCCCCTTGCCCGCCCCCTGGCACCAGATGTCATGGGTGGCGAGTCCCCAGGTGAAAATACACTGAGGGATCACCGGCATCAAAGACACTGTTACAGACTTGTACCCACCAGTACTGTACCCCAGTGTTACACAGTGACAGACCTGTACCCACCAGTACTGTACCCCAGTGTTAGTGACAGACCTGTACACACCAGTACTGTACCCCAGTGTTATACAGTGACAGACCTGTACACACCAGTACTGTACCCCAGTGTTATACAGTGACAGACCTGTACACACCAGTACTGTACCCCAGTGTTATACAGTGACAGACCTGTACCCACCAGTACTGTACCCCAGTGTTACACAGTGACAGACCTGTATCTACCAGTACTGTACCCCAGTGTTATAGTGACAGACCTGTACCCACCAGTACTGTAGCCCAGTGTTATAGTGACAGACCTGTACCCACCAGTACTGTACCCCAGTGTTATACAGTGACAGACCTGTACCCACCAGTACTGTACCCCAGTGTTATACAGAGACAGACCTGTACCCACCAGTACTGTACCCGTGTTGTACAGTGACAGACCTGTACCCACCAGTACTGTACCCCAGTGTTATACAGAGACAGACCTGTACCCACCAGTACTGTACCCCAGTGTTATACAGAGACAGACCTGTACCCACCAGTACTGTACCCCAGTGTTACACAGTGACAGACCTGTACCCACCAGTACTGTACCCCAGTGTTATACAGAGAAAGACCTGTACCCACCAGTACTGTACCCCAGTGTTATACAGTGACAGACCTGTACCCACCAGTACTGTACCCCAGTGTTACACAGTGACAGACCTCCACCCACAGTATTTCACCCAATAGAAATCCAAATGCTTTCTCCAGACACAGTCCTGGTTTGGAAGGACGCAGTCTATAACGGCAGTACTGACTTTTTGCACAGTTTAATAACTGGACACAGTGTGTACATTGCACCCGACACCATCGCACTATAATTCGAGTTTGGTCCTCCTGGTCCCAGGGTTCTTGGATCGGTTGGGTGCAGCGACTGTAGAACCCAGCGTCACTCCTGCTTCTCGGTCCGTCCGTCGAGTCATTGGTTCCAAATCTCGTTCGGAAGTCGACTGAATTCCAAGAGGGGAAAAGCAAATCCCAGCGACGTGCAGTTAAAATTCGGCAGGTTGCCGGAGGTGGTTGTTTATTTAACCGCCCCTGGTTGAGCGTGCTCCATTCGCCACCAGAGGCCTGCGTTGCGTTAACCGGAGGTCAAAGTCTGCTCCTGACTGGGTGTCGTCTTTCTCGTTCTCGCCTCCTTCCTCCCAAAGAAAGACTTGCATTTATACAGCGCCTTTCACGACCTCAGGATGTCCCAAGGTGCTTTACCGCCAATGAAGTATTTTTTTTTTGAAGTGCAGTCACTGTTGTAATGTAGGAAACGCGGCAGCCAATTTGCGCACAGCAAGCTCCCACAAACCGCAGTAATGACCAGATAATCTTTTTTTTTTTCCAAGTGATGTTGATTGAGGGATTAATATTGCCCCAGGACACCGGGGAGAACTCCCCTGCTCTTCTTCAAAATAGTGCCCTGGGATCTTTTACATCCAGCGGAGAGGGTGGAAGGGGGCTCGGTTTAACGTCTCCGACTGTGCAGTGCTCCACTGGAGTGTCGGGCCTAGATTTTGTGCTGGAGTCTCTGGATTGGGACTTGAACCCACAGCCCAGTGCCTCACAGGCGAGAGGCTGCTACTCACTGAGCCACGGCCAACACGGCCCCACCAGGAACTGCTGTCCTTTCTGTCAAGCTTCGCCCCCCCCTCCACCCCCTCCTCCCTCACACGGGCAGTGTCTTGCTGACGGTGCGCTTGAAGGCCGAGGTGAAGAGGCCACCCATGAAGCGGAGGCCAGTCGCACCCCCGGGGACGGAGCTGATGATGTAGCCGGCGAGGGTGAGGAGCTGGAAGGTGGCGGCCACGGCGGTCAGCACGGTGCTCTGCAGCGCCAGGGCGCTGTACAGCGTGGCGAAAGCGAGCCTAGGTAGGCCGCGGTGAAGGGCAGGTGGTCGCGGGAGGCGAGTTGGCGCAGCTGGTTCCAGGGCCCGCGCAGCAGGGCCAGGCTGCCCAGCAGGAAGAGGCTGCCCAGGGTAAAGAGGAGGGCGAACTTGCGGGCCTTCAGCAGCATGAAGGGGGCGTACATGGCCGACAGGCCGAAGCACAGCAGCCCCATCGCCAGGCACAGGCCGAAGGCCGTAAGCCGCTGCCGGCGGGACAGGACGGACAGGCAGGGGTCGGGCTCCGTCGACCAGAACCCCCCCGACGAGGGGCCAGAGCCCTGGGCCTGCGCTGGAGTGCTGCCCGGCCCGGAGGAGAACGGGTTCATCCGTCTCATCCAGCTGGACTCGGGCCCGCCGGGCGGTGGGGATTCGGGATCCGCAGTGAGGAGCGGCTCGCTGTCGCCGCCGTCCTCATTCCGCCCGCCTCGCGACTGCGACAGGTACTCCCGCAGCTGTCGGTTCAGATCAGCCATTCTTGGCCAGTGCTCCTGGCGAAGTGAGAAAGGACTTTCCTTCAAGCTCGGTGTGTACAATCCCGAGGAGGGTGAGACTCCCCGCTTTAAAACACCAACATAAACCGAACAAGTGTAGAATTCAAATGTCGGCCAGGGCCAGGGGGACGAGCACAGAGCAATCGATGGAGTTGGCACAAAGTGAATGGTCAAAAGAGTCAGAGCTGCTGCTGCTGCTTGAACGGGTTCTGCTTGGCCTGTCGCTTTGAGAAGTTCCGTGTGCACTGTCCCTTTAAATGGTTCTGCGTAGACAGTCCCTTTAAATGGTTCCGCCGTGGACTGTCGCTTTAAGAGGCCCTGCACCGTGGGCTGTCGCTTTAAATGCTTCCGCCTGGGGTGTCCTTTTAAGAGGCCCTACACGTGTACTGTCGCTTTAACAAGTGCCACCTGGACTGTTCCTTTAAATGGTTCTGCCTGGAATATCCCTTAAATTTGGTTCCGTGTGGACTGTCCTTTTAGGAGGCCCTCCGCGTGGGCTGTCGCTTTAAGAGGCTCGGTGTGGACTGTCACTTTAAGAGGGCGACCACAGTGTACTGTCGCTTTAAGAGGCTCCGCCGTGGACTGTCGCTTTAAAGGGCTCCGCCGTGGACTGTCGCTTTTAGAGGCCCTGCGCCGCCGGAAACTCGGCCTCTGGGACAGGGCCAGCGGTCCGGAGCTTCCTGGCGCTCTGCGGGCTGCCTGTCCGAGGCTCGGTGTGTCGGCCCGGCCGGCCGCTTCCTCCGCTCCCGCTCTCCTCCGGCCCCGCTCTCTCTCTCCGGCCGCTCGGTGCCGTCCCGCCGCCTCTCGCTCCTTCTCAAAATGGGTGCCAGCCTCCGCCAATCGAGCCCCGTCACACCGATGTCACAGGCCCGGGGAAGACCAATCGATCGCCGATGGGTTCGGCGGGGTCAAGGGGTCAGGCAACCATGGCAACCGTCAATCACCAGCAAACTCTTGTGTGCCAATGACTGTGATGTCATCACCATTGCCAAGGGCCCCACCGCCCCCCCAAACCATCCTCTTTAAAGGGGCACAACCAATAAACCGTAAATTGTAACAGATTTAAATGAAGTTTAAGAAATTAAATTAAATTTTAATTTGGTCCCAGGTGTCGATGACACACTGCAGTCCCTCCGGTGCCCATCGGCCGCGGAAGGCCTCATCGTACCGGCAGACACCGCCTGCTCCATGTCCAGGGAAACGGCAGCGAGTGTCCCTGGGCCACACCAAAGATGGCCTGTGAAAGAAAAGACTTGCATTTATATAATAGCAAAATACTGCAGATGCTGGAAATCCGAAATAACAACAGAAAACGCTGGAAAAACTCAGAAGGTCAGGCAGCATCCGTGAAGAGAGAAACAGAGTTAACGTTTCAGGTCGAAGACCTTTCGTCAGAACTGGAAAAAGCAGGAAATGATATAGATTATATGTGAGAAGTCGCACAACACCAGGTTATAGTCCAACAGCTTTATTTGAAATCACAAGCTTTCGGAGCGCTGCTCCTTCGTCAGGTGAAGTCTGACCTGACGAAGGAACAGCGCTCCGAAAGCTTGTGATTTCAAATAAAGCTGTTGGACTATAACCTGGTGTTGTGCGACTTCTCACATTGTCCACCCCAGTCCAACACCGGCATCTCCACATCATGGATATAGATTATAAGGCAGGTTTAGGGGCTGGGAAATGGGGGAGGGGATGAAAGAACAAATTGGAAGGTCAGTGATAGGATAGAAAGCAGGGAGAGATTAAGAGACATTGAGAGAGATTGAGAGATATTCAAAGCAAGAGGAGGTGGTAATGTGACAGGTTGAGGAACAAAGGATGGCTCCAGATGAAGTGTGAATTGCGCTGGCAGAATGCAGGACAGCTGCCATGTGGGAGGGAAGAAAAAAACGGCCAAACAAAAAGTGTGGATGAAAAAAAAATATGTGATAGGGGCCGAGGTTATGATCTGAAATTGTTGAACTCTATGTTGAGTCCAGAGGGCTGTGGAGTGCCTAATCGAAAGATGAGGTGCTGTTCCTCGAGCTTACGCTGAGCTTACGTGGAACAATGCAAGAGGCCGAGGACGGTGAGGTCAGAGTGGGAGTGGAGCGGAGAATTAAAGTGACAGGCCACCGGGAGCTCGGGGTCCCCCTTACGGACTGAACGGAGGTGTTCCGCAAAGCGGTCACCCAATCTGCGTTTGGTCTCCCCAATGTAGACGGAGACCACATCGTGAGCAGCGAATACAGTATACTAAATTGCAGGAAGTACAAGTAAATCGCTGTTTCACCTGGAAGGGGTGTTTGGGGCCCTGGACAGTGGGAAGGGGGGAGGTATAAGGGCAGGTGTTGCACGAACTCTGGACCTCCCCAAAGCGCTTCACAGCCGTTGAAGTAGTTTTGAAGTGTTGTCACTGTTGTAACGTAGGAAACGCGGCAGCCAATTTGTGCACAGCAAGCTCCCACAAACAGCAACGTGATAATGACCAGATAATCTGGTTTTTTTTAGTGATGTTGATTGAGGGATAAATATTGGGCCAGGACACCGGGGATAACTCCCCCCTGCTCTTCTTCGAAATAGTGGCCGTGGGATCTTTTACGTCCACCCGAGAGAGCAGACGGGGCCAGGGTTTAACGTCTCATCCGAATGACGGCACCTCTGACAGCGCAGCGCTCCCTCAGCACTGCCCTGGGAGTGTCAGCCTAGATTTTTGTGTTCCAGTCTCTGTGGGCCTATTTGAACTTGAATTGGGCCAACAGGGGTGGGCACTGGAGAGGCAACAGCACCACCAGTGCCCCCCTCTGGAAGGGAACCACCAATACACCGATCCAACATGAGGCCCGATTAAACCCGTGTAAAGTAAAACTATATGGGGTGGAGTTTCCACTCGGTTGCACTGTATATCTTCGATACAATTCTCCCAAAATCGGCGTGACCTGCGCAAAAGATAGAAGAATTTCAAGCGCACATTACGTTTAGTGCAAGTCGCGTTTCCGCTAGTTTAAAAAACATTGCGTTAGGGAAGTTGGTAAGAAAGGTGGAGGAGTAGCATTGTTAATCAAGGATAGTTTAACAGCGGCAGAAAGGCAGTTCGAGGGGGATCTGCCGTCTGAGGTAATATGGGCTGAAGTTAGAAATAGGAAAGGAGCGGTCACGTTGTTAGGAGTTTTCTACAGGCCCCCAAATAGTAATAAAGATGTGGAGGAAGAAATTGCAAAGCAGATTATGAATAGGTGTGGAGGTCACAGAGTAGTTGTCATGGGTGACTTCAACTTTCCAAATATTGATTGGAACCTTTATAGGTCAAACAGTTCGGATGGGATAGTTTTTGCACAGTGTGTGCAGGAGGGTTTCCTGACACAATATGTGGATAGGCCGACAAGAGGTGGGGCCACGTTGGATTTGGTACTGGGTAATGAACCGGGCCAACTGTTTGATTTGTATGTGGGAGAGCACTTTGGAGATAGTGACCACAATTCGGTAACTTTCACTATTGCAATGGAGAGGGATAGGGCCATACGGCAGGGCAGGGTTTATAATTGGGGGAGGGGTAATTATGATGCGATTAGGCAAGAATTAGGGAGTATAAGATGGGAACAGAAACTATCAGGGAAAGGCACAAACGAAAAGTGGAGCTTTTTCATGGAGCAATTACTGCGTGTCCTTGATAGGTATGTCCCTGTCAGGCAGGGAGGAAATGGCTGAGTGAGAGAACCATGGATCACAAAAGAGGTTGAATGTCTAGTCAAGAGGAAAAAGGAAGCGTATGTAAGGATGAGAAAACAAGGTTCAGTTGGGTCGATTGAGGGGTACAAGGTAGCAAGGAATGAGCTAAAAAAAGAGCTTAGGAGAGCTAGGAGGGGGCATGAGAAGTCCTTGGCGGGTCGGATCAAGAAAAACCCCAAGGCCTTTTACTCTTATGTGAGAAATAAAAGAATGACCAGGGTGAGGGTAGGGCCGGTCAAGGACAGTAGTGGGAACTTGTGCATGGAGTCAGAAGAGATAGGAGAGGTGATGAATGAATACTTTTCGTCAGTGTTCACCGAGGAGAGGGGCCATGTTCTTGAGGATGAGAGTGTGATAAAGGTGGATAGGCTGGAGGTGGTAGATGTTCTGAGGGAAGATGTTTTAGCAATTTTGAAGAACCTGAGGGTCGATAAGTCCCCTGGGCCAGATGGGATATATCCTAGGATTCTTTGGGAGGCAAGGGAGGATATTGCAGAGCCTCTGGCTTTGATCTTTGGGTCCTCACTGTCCACGGGAATGGTGCCAGAGGACTGGAGAGTGGCGAATGTTGTTCCTCTCTTCAAGAAAGGAAATAGGAATGACCCTGGTAATTATAGGCCGGTTAGTCTTACTTCGGTGGTTGGTAAGATAATGGAAAAGGTCCTGAGGGATAGGATTTATGACCATTTGGAAAGGGGCAACTTAATCAGGGATAGCCAACACGGATTCGTGAAGGGTAAGTCTTGCCTAACAAATTTGATTGAATTCTTTGAGGAGGTAACTAAGTGTGTAGATGAAGGTAGAGCAGTTGATGTCGTATACATGGATTTTAGTAAGGCGTTTGATAAGGTTCCCCATGGTCGGCTCATGAAGAAAGTAAGGAGTTGTGGGATAGAGGGAAATTTGGCCGATTGGATAAGTAACTGGCTATCTCATAGAAGGCAGAGGGTGGTGGTGGATGGAGCATTTTCGGACTGGAGACCAGTTACCAGCGGTGTGCCACAGGGGTCGGTGCTGGGTCCTCTGCTGTTTGTGATTTTTATCAATGACTTGGAGGAGGGGACTGAAGGATGGATCAGTAAATTTGCTGATGACACCAAGATTGGTGGAGCAGTCGATGAGGTGGAGGGCTGTTGTAGGCTGCAAAGAGACATTGATAGGATGCAGAGCTGGGCCGAAAAATGGCAGATGGAATTTAACCCTGATAAGTGCGAGGTGATTCATTTTGGTAGGGCAAATTTGAATAAGGATTACAGGGTCAACGGCAGGGTTCTGAGGAACGTGGAGGAACAGAGGGATCTGGGGGTTCATATCCACAGATCTCTGAAGGTTGCCACTCAAGTGGATAGAGCAGTAAAGAAGGCCTATGGTGTGTTGGCGTTTATTAACAGAGGGTTTGAGTTTAAGAACCGTGAGGTTATGCTGCAACTGTACAGGACCTTGGTGAGACCACATTTGGAATATTGTGTGCAGTTCTGGTCACCTCACTATAGGAAGGACGTGGAAGCATTGGAAAGAGTGCAAAGGAGATTTACCAGGATGCTGCCTGGTTTGGGGGGGAGGTCTTATGAGGAAAGATTGAGGGAGTTGGGGCTTTTCTCTTTAGAGCGGAGGAGGATGAGAGGCGACTTAATAGAGGTTTATAAGATGATGAGGGGGATAGATAGAGTGGATGTTCAGAGACTATTTCCTCGGGTAGAGGCAGCTGTTACAAGGGGGCATAACTATAAGGTGCATGGGGGGAGATATAGAAGGGATGTCCGAGGTAGATTCTTTACTCAGAGAGTGGTTGGGGTGTGGAATGGACTGCCTGCTGTGATAGTGGAGTCGGACACTTTAGGAACTTTCAAGCGGTTATTGGATAAGCACATGGAGCACACCAGAGTGATAGGGAGTGTGATAGCTTGATCTTGGTCTCGGACAATGCTCGGCACAACATCGATGGCCGAAGGGCCTGTAGTGTGCTGTACTGTTCTATGTTCTATGTTCTATGTAAGCAGTCCATACCTACAAGACTGGCCGCGTCCCCAGGGTGAATTAATCACCATTGGGCAACACGGTGGCATAGTGGTTAGCACTGTTGCCTCACAGCGCCAGGGACCCGGGTTCGAATCCGGCCTCGGGTGACTGTCTGTGTGGAGTTTGCACATTCTCCCCGTGTCTGCGTGGGTTTCCTCCGGGTGCTCCGGTTTCCTCCCACAGTCCAAAGATGTGCGGGTTAGGTTGATTTGGCTATGATAAATTGACCCTTAGTGTTAGGGGGGATTAAATACGTGGGGTTACGGGGAATAGGGTGGGAATTGTGTCGGTGCAGGCTCGATGGGCCGAAATGGCCTCTATCTGCACTGTGGGGATTCTGTGATTCTGTGGGAGTTTCCGCTAATTGCGCTCGTTTGCAGGCCCTTCGAGGAGGCTCTTAAAATTAAATTGGTTCATTTGGGTGCAAGGACACCAATAGGCACGTTTTAAAAGCTTCTGAACGTATCCCTTTAATTTACCAAGAAGCTGAATACTGTATACCCCAATATAACTGGCAAATGGTTCTGTATATTTTTTTTAAGTCATTTTCAGTCATTTAAAATCGGGTTACTCACAGGTGGTGGATTGGCGCTGTGATTAAAAATGTTTCTTTTTTGTGATTAAACCCATTTCCAGCTGTATTAGTCAAACTGCACCAGGTTACCGCGATTAAACAGAGCAAGGAATATTTTTTAAAATAATTTAAAAACGAAATGGTGGTTTCAAACCAGATTGTGCTGGTTCATGGCAGATTTTGTGTTCGGCGTCATGCAAATGAAGTTTGAGCGGAAACTCGAGGGAAACAAAATCTCAAAAAGGGTGCAATTTTGGGGGCTGATTGCGCCCAAAGCAGAAATGCCCCTGTTGGGGTCGCTAAATCTGGTTGGACGTGTTCCTGGAGGCTCCATCACATGACCTCCAACCGCCCCGCCCCCGCGATCCCGACATTGGTTGGCCTACACGTCCGCCATTATGACGCTTCGCCTTCCCTCGGCCAATCGGAAAGGGAACAGACGTTTCCTCACGCGATTGGAAGATTTTTGACTGTTAGTCTTCCCTTCCCCGCCCCCATCTCCAATATTTTTATAACTAATCACTGAAAGCATGCAAAGAAAATGAAAAAAATGTAGTTTTATTTAAGAACCCGATGATATTCCTCCCTGTGTGTTGCTCACAGCAGTGTCCTGGAGATTAATTTTCAAATCCTGGAGACTCCAGGGCAAGCCTGGAAGTTTGGCAACTCTAGTATCTGTGTGTCTGTGCCTGTGTATCTGAGATTGATAGATTGTGCTGGGTAAGGGTATTAAAGGTTATGGATCAAGGTGCACTCGCAGTCGACCTTGCCCTCTAGGATCTACGGTGGAGGGAGCGGAGCTAAGATACAGATCAGCCATGATCGAATTAAATTGTGGAACAGGCTTGAGGGGCTCAATGGCCTCCGCCTGTTCCTACATTCCTATAGGTGTGTGTGTGTGTGTGTACTTATGTAAGGCTCTGTGTGTGTGTGTGTGTGTGTGTGTGTGTACCTATGTATGGCCCTATGTGTGTGTGTACCTATGTATGGCCCTATGTGTGTGTGTACCTATGTATGGCCCTATGTGTGTGTGTACCTATGTATGGCCCTGTGTGTGTGTGTGTGTGTGTGTGTACCTATGTATGGCCCTGTGTGTGTGTGTGAGTGTGTACCTATGTATGGCCCTGTGTGTGTGTGTGTGTGTGTGTGTACCTATGTATGGCCCTGTGTGTGTGTGTGTGAGTGTGTACCTATGTACGGCCCTGTGTGTGTGTGCGTGTGTGTGTGTACCTATGTATGGCCCTGTGTGTGTGTGTGTGTGTGTGTGTGAGTGTGTACCTATGTATGGCCCTGTGTGTGTGTGTGTGTGTGTGTGTGTACCTATGTATGGCCCTGTGTGTGTGTGTGTGTGTGTGTGTGAGTGTGTACCTATGTATGGCCCTGTGTGTGTGTGTGTGTGTGCGTGTGTGTGTGTACCTATGTATGGCCCAGTGTGTGTGTGTACCTATGTATGGCCCTGTGTGTGTGTACCTATGTATGGCCCTGTGTGTGTGTGTACCTATGTATGGCCCTGTGTGTGTGTGTACCTATGTATGGCCCTGTGTGTGTGTGTGTGTGAGTGTGTACCTATGTATGGCCCTGTGTCTTTGTGTGTGTGTGTACCTATGTATGGCCTTGTGTGTGTGTGTGTGTGTGTGTGTGTACCTATGTATGGCCCTGTGTGTGTGTGTGTGTGTGTGTGTACCTATGTATGGCCCTGTGTGTGTGTGTGTGTGTGTGTGTACCTATGTATGGTCCTGTGTGTGTGTGTGTGTGTGTGAGTGTGTACCTATGTATGGCCCTGTGTGTGTGTGCGTGTGTGTGTGTACCTATGTATGGTCCTGTGTGTGTGAGTGTGTGTGTGTACCTATGTATGGCCCTGTGTGTGTGTGTGTGAGTGTGTACCTATGTATGGCCCTGTGTGTGTGTGTGTGTGTGAGTGTGTTCCTATGTATGGCCCTGTGTGTGTGTGTGTGTGTGTGTGTACCTATGTATGGCCTTGTGTGTGTGTGTGTGTGAGTGTGTACCTATGTATGGCCCTGTGTGTGTGTGCGTGTGTGTGTGTACCTATGTATGGCCCTGTGTGTGTGTGTGTGAGTGTGTGAGTGTGTACCTATGTATGGCCCTGTGTGTGTGTGTGTGAGTGTGTACCTATGTATGGCCCTGTGTGTGTGTGTGTGTGTGTGTGTGTGAGTGTGTACCTATGTATGGCCCTGTGTGTGTGTGTGTGTGTGTACCTATGTATGGCCTTGTGTGTGTGTGTGTGTGTGTGTACCTATGTATGGCCCTGTGTGTGTAGAGTCATAGAGTTATACAGCACAGAAAGAGGCCCTTCAGCCCATCGTGTCTGCGCCGTCCATCAAGCCCTATCTATTCTAATCACATTTTCCAGCACTTGGTCCCGTAGCCTTGTGTGCTATGGCGTTTCAAGTGCTCATCTAAATGCTTCTTGAATGTTGTGAGGGTTCCTGCCTCTACCGCCCTTTCAGGCACTGAGTTCCAGATTCCAACCACCCTCTGGGTGAAAATGTTTTTCCTCAAATCCCCTCTAAACCTCCTGCCCCTTACCTTGAAACTATAACCCCTGGTTATTGACCCCTCTACTAAGGGGAAAAGTTCCTTTCTATCTATGCCGCTCATAATTTTGTACACCTCAATCAGGTCCCCCCTCAGCCTTCTCTGCTCTAAGGAAAACAACCCCAGCCTGTCCAGTCTCTCTTCATAGCTGAAGCGCTCCAGCCCAGGTAACATCCTGGTGAATCTCCTCTGCACCCTCTCCAATGCAATCACATCCTTCCTATAGTGTGGCGACCAGAACTGCACACAGTATTCCAGCTGTGGCCTAACTAGCGTTTTGTACAGCTCCAACATAACCTCCCTGCTCTTATATTCTATGCCTCGGCTAATGAAGGCAAGTATCCCATATGCCTTTTTAACCACCTTATTTACCTGTCCTGCTGCCTTCAGGGATCTATGTACATGCACACCAAGGTCCCTCTGATCTTCTGTCCTTCCTAGGATCCTACCATTCATTGTGTATTCCCTTGCCTTGTTAGTCCTCCCAAAATGCATCACCTCACACTTTTCAGGGTTAAATTCCATTTGCCACTGTTCTGCCCATCTAACCATCCCGTCTATATCGTCCTGTAGCCTGAGGCTTCCCTCCTCGCTATTTACCACTCCACCAATTTTCGTGTCATCTGCGAACTTACTGATCATACCTCCTACATTCATATCTAAATCATTAATGTACACTACAAACAGCAAAGGACCCAGCACCGATCCCTGCGGCACACCACTGGACTCAGGCTTCCAGTCACAAAAACAACCTTCGACCATCACCCTCTGCCTCCTGCCACTAAGCCAATTTTGGATCCAATGTGCCAAATTGCCCTGGATCCCATGGGCTCTTACCTTCTTGACCAGTCTCCCATGCGGGACTTTGTCAAAAGCCTTACTGAAGTCCATGTAGACTACATCAACTGCACTACCCTCATCCACGCACCTAGTCACCCCCTCGAAAAATTCAATCAAATTGGTCAGACATGATCTCCCCCTGACAAAGCCATGCTGACTATCCTTGATTAATCCTTGCCTCTCCAAGTGGAGACTAATTCTGTCCCTCAGAATTTTTCCC
Source organism: Squalus acanthias (assembly GCA_030390025.1). Classification (NCBI taxonomy): domain Eukaryota; kingdom Metazoa; phylum Chordata; class Chondrichthyes; order Squaliformes; family Squalidae; genus Squalus; species Squalus acanthias. The sequence continues at coordinate 21,177 of JASTWF010000129.1, read as the reverse complement.
AATAATTTCCCTACCACTGATGTTAGGCTCACTGGCCTGTAATTCCCTGGTTTATCCCTACTATCCTTCTTGAATAATGGTACTACGTTAGCTGTCCTCCAGTCCTCTGGCACCTCCCCTGTGGCCAGAGAGGATCTGAAAATTTGTGTCAGAGCCCCTGCAATCTCCTCCCTTGCCTCACACAGCAGCCTGGGATACATCTCGTCTGGACCTGAGGATTTATCCACTTTTAAGCCTGCTAAATCCGCTAGTACCTCCTATATCTCAATACTAATTTGTTCAAGTATATCACAATCCCCCTGCCTGATTTCTATGCCTACATCGTCCTTCTCCACAGTGAACACAGATGCAAAATATTCATTTAAAACCTCACCCACATCTTCCGGCTATACACACAGATTGCCACTTTGGTCCCTAATGGGCCCTACTCTTTCCCTGGTTATCCTCTTGCCCTTAATATACTTATAAAACACCTTGGGATTTTCCTTTATTTTGCCCACCAGTGTTTTTTCATGCCCCCTCTTCGCTCTCCTAATTTCTTTACTACTCTAGGCTTCCACTGTTTTTAGTCCTTTGTATCTGCCAAAAGCCTCCCTTTTTTCCTCTGTGTGTGTGTTTGTGTGTGTGTGTGTGTACCTATATCTGGCCCTGTGTGTGTGTGTGTGTACGTATGTATGCCCTGTGTGTGTGTGTGTGTGTGTGAGTGTGTGTGTGTGTACCTATGTATGCCTTGTGCGTGTGTGTGTGTAACTAATTATGGCCCTGTGTGTGTGTGTGTGTGTGTACCTATGTATGGCCCTGTGTGTGTGTGTGTGTGTACCTATGTATGGCCCTGTGTGTGTGTGTGTGTGTGTGTCTGTACATATGTATGGCCCTGTGTGTGTGTGTGTGTACCTATGTATGGCCCTGTGTGTGTGTGTGTGTACCTATGTATGCCCTGTGTGTGTGTGTGTGTGTGTGTGTGTGTGTGTGTGTCTGTACCTATGTATGCCCTGTGCGTGTGTGTGTGTGTGTCTGTACATATGTATGGCCCTGTGTTGTGTGTGTGTGTGTGTACCTGTGTATGCCCTGTGTGAGTGTGTGTGTGTGTGTGTGTACCTATGTATGGCCTGTGTGTATGTGTGTGTGTGTGTACCTATGTATGGCCTGTGTGTGTGTGTGTGTGTGTGTGTACCTATGTATGGCCTGTGTGTATGTGTGTGTGTGTGTGTGTGTGTGTGTGTGTGTGTACCTATGTATGGCCTGTGTGTATGTGTGTGTGTACCTATGTATGGCCTGTGTGTATGTGTGTGTGTGTGTGTGTGTGTGTGTGTGTGTGTGTGTACCTATGTATGGCCCTGTGTGTGTGTGTGTGTGTGTGTGTGTACCTATGTATGCCCTGTGTGTATGTGTGTGTGTGTGTGTCTGTACATATGTATGGCCCTGTGTGTGTGTGTGTGTACCTATGTATGGCCCTGTGTATGTGTGTGTGTGTGTGAGTGTGTGTGTGTGTACCTATGCTTTGCCCTGTGTGTGTGTGTGTACCTATGTATGCCTTGTGCGTGTGTGTGTGTGTAACTAATTATGGCCCTGTGTATGTGTGTGTGTGTGTACCTATGTATGGCCCTGTGTGTGTGTGTGTGTGTGTGTGTGTGTGTACCTATGTATGGCCCTGTGTGTATGTGTGTGTGTGTGTCTGTACCTATGTATGCCCTGTGTGTGTGTGTGTGTGTACCTATGTATGGCCCTGTGTGTGTGTGTGTGTGTGTACCTATGTATGGCCCTGTGTGTGTATGTGTACCTATGTATGCCCTATGTGTGTGTGTGTGTGTGTGTGTGTGTGTGTGTGTGTGTGTGTCTGTACAAATGTATGGCCCTGTGTGTGTGTGTGTGCGTACCTATATATGCCCTGTGCGTGTGTGTGTGTGTGTGTCTGTACCTATGTATGCCCTGTGCGTGTGTGTGTGTGTGTGTGTCTGTACATATGTATGGCCCTGTGTGTGTGTGTGTGTGTGTGTACCTGTGTATGCCTGTGTGAGTGTGTGTGTGTACCTATGTATGGCCTGTGTGTGTGTGTGTGTGTACCTATGTATGGCCTGTGTGTATGTGTGTGTGTGTGTGTGTACCTATGTATGGCCTGTGTGTATGTGTGTGTGTGTGTGTGTGTACCTATGTATGGCCTGTGTGTATGTGTGTGTGTGTGTGTGTACCTATGTATGGCCCTGTGTGTGTGTGTGTGTGTGTGTGTGTACCTATGTATGGCCCTGTGTGTGTGTGTGTGTGTACCTATGTATGGCCCTGTGTGTGTGTGTGTGTACCTATGTATGCCCTGTGTGTGTGTGTGTGTGTGTGTGTGTGTGTGTGTGTCTGTACATATGTATGGCCCTGTGTGTGTGTGTGTACCTATATATGCCCTGTGCGTGTGTGTGTGTGTGTCTGTACCTATGTATGCCCTGTGCGTGTGTGTGTGTCTGTACATATGTATGGCCCTGTGTGTGTGTGTGTGTGTACGTACCTGTGTATGCCCTGTGTGAGTGTGTGTGTGTGTGTGTGTACCTATGTATGGCCTGTGTGTATGTGTGTGTGCACCTATGTATGGCCTGTGTGTATGTGTGTGTGTGTGTGTGTGTGTACCTATGTATGGCCTGTGTGTATGTGTGTGTGTGTGTGTGTACCTATGTAGGCCTGTGCTGTATGTTGTCGTGTGTGTGTGTATGTGTGTGTGTACCTATGATGGCCCCTGTGTGTGGTGTGTGGTGAGTGTGTGTGTAACTGTTATGTCTGTGTGTGTGTGTGTGAGTGTGTGTTTGTTGTACCTATGTATGGCCTGTGTGTGTGTGTGTGTTGTGTGTGTGTACCTATGTATGGCCTGTGTGTATGTGTGTGTGTGAGTGTGTGTGGACACTATGTATGGCCCTGTGTGTGTGTGTACCTATGTATGGCCCTGTGTGTGGTCTGTGTGTACCTATGTAGGCCCTGTGTGTGGGTGGGTGGTGTGTGCTGTACATATGTATGGCCCTGTGTGTGTGTGTGTGTGTGTACCTATGTATGGCCCTGTGTGAGTGTTGTGTGTACCTATGTATGCCCTGTGTTGTGTGTGTGTGTGTGTGTGTGTGTGTGTCCTGTACCTATGTATGCCCTGTGCGTGTGTGTGGTAGTGTGTCTGTACATATGTATGGCCCTGTGTTGTGTGTGTGTGTGTGTACCTGTGTATGCCATGTGTGAGTGTGTGTGTGTGTGTGTGTACCTATGTATGGCCTGTGTGTATGTGTGGTGTGTGTACCTATGTATGGCCTGTGTGTGTGTGTGTGTGTGTGTGTGTGTACCTATGTATGGCCTGTGTGTATGTGTGTGTTGTGTGTGTGTGTGTGTGTTACCTATGTATGGCCTGTGTGTATGTGTGTGTGTACCTATGTATGGCCTGTGTGTATGTGTGTGTGTGTGTGTGTGTGTGTGTGTGTGTGTGTGTGTACCTATGTATGGCCCTGTGTGTGTGTGTGTGTGTGTACCTATGTATGCCCTGTGTGTATGTGTGTGTGTGTGTGTCTGTACATATGTATGGCCCTGTGTGTGTGTGTGTGTACCTATGTATGGCCCTGTGTATGTGTGTGTGTGTGTGAGTGTGTGTGTGTGTACCTATGCTTTGCCTGTGTGTGTGTGTGTACCTATGTATGCCTTGTGCGTGTGTGTGTGTGTAACTAATTATGGCCCTGTGTATGTGTGTGTGTGTGTACCTATGTATGCCCTGTGTGTGTGTGTGTGTGTGTGTGTACCTATGTATGGCCCTGTGTGTGTGTGTGTGTGTGTGTGTGTGTACCTATGTATGGCCCTGTGTGTATGTGTGTGTGTGTGTCTGTACATATGTATGGCCCTGTGTGTGTGTGTGTGTGTACCTATGTATGGCCCTGTGTGTGTGTGTGTGTGTACCTATGTATGGCCCTGTGTGTGTGTGTGTGTGTGTGTGTACCTATGTATGGCGCTGTGTGTGTGTGTGTGTGTGTGTGTGTCTGTGTGTGTACCTATGTATGGCCCTGTGTGTGTGTGTGTGTGTACCTATGTATGGCCCTGTGTGTATGTGTGTGTGTGTGTCTGTACATATGTATGGCCCTGTGTGTGTGTGTGTGTACCTATGTATGGCCCTGTGTGTGTGTGTGTGTACCTATGTATGCCCTGTGTGTGTGTGTGTGTGTGTGTGTGTGTGTGTGTCTGTACCTATGTATGCCCTGTGCGTGTGTGTGTGTGTGTCTGTACATATGTATGGCCCTGTGTTGTGTGTGTGTGTGTGTACCTGTGTATGCCCTGTGTGAGTGTGTGTGTGTGTGTGTGTACCTATGTATGGCCTGTGTGTATGTGTGTGTGTGTGTACCTATGTATGGCCTGTGTGTGTGTGTGTGTGTGTGTGTACCTATGTATGGCCTGTGTGTATGTGTGTGTGTGTGTGTGTGTGTGTGTGTGTACCTATGTATGGCCTGTGTGTATGTGTGTGTGTACCTATGTATGGCCTGTGTGTATGTGTGTGTGTGTGTGTGTGTGTGTGTGTGTGTGTACCTATGTATGGCCCTGTGTGTGTGTGTGTGTGTGTGTGTGTACCTATGTATGCCCTGTGTGTATGTGTGTGTGTGTGTGTCTGTACATATGTATGGCCCTGTGTGTGTGTGTGTGTACCTATGTATGGCCCTGTGTATGTGTGTGTGTGTGTGAGTGTGTGTGTGTGTACCTATGCTTTGCCCTGTGTGTGTGTGTGTACCTATGTATGCCTTGTGCGTGTGTGTGTGTGTAACTAATTATGGCCCTGTGTATGTGTGTGTGTGTGTACCTATGTATGGCCCTGTGTGTGTGTGTGTGTGTGTGTGTGTGTGTACCTATGTATGGCCCTGTGTGTATGTGTGTGTGTGTGTCTGTACATATGTATGGCCCTGTGTGTGTGTGTGTGTGTACCTATGTATGGCCCTGTGTGTGTGTGTGTGTGTGTACCTATGTATGGCCCTGTGTGTGTATGTGTACCTATGTATGCCCTATGTGTGTGTGTGTGTGTGTGTGTGTGTGTGTGTGTGTGTGTCTGTACAAATGTATGGCCCTGTGTGTGTGTGTGTGCGTACCTATATATGCCCTGTGCGTGTGTGTGTGTGTGTGTCTGTACCTATGTATGCCCTGTGCGTGTGTGTGTGTGTGTGTGTCTGTACATATGTATGGCCCTGTGTGTGTGTGTGTGTGTGTGTACCTGTGTATGCCCTGTGTGAGTGTGTGTGTGTACCTATGTATGGCCTGTGTGTGTGTGTGTGTGTACCTATGTATGGCCTGTGTGTATGTGTGTGTGTGTGTGTGTACCTATGTATGGCCTGTGTGTATGTGTGTGTGTGTGTGTGTGTACCTATGTATGGCCTGTGTGTATGTGTGTGTGTGTGTGTGTACCTATGTATGGCCCTGTGTGTGTGTGTGTGTGTGTGTGTGTACCTATGTATGGCCCTGTGTGTGTGTGTGTGTGTACCTATGTATGGCCCTGTGTGTGTGTGTGTGTACCTATGTATGCCCTGTGTGTGTGTGTGTGTGTGTGTGTGTGTGTGTGTGTGTCTGTACATATGTATGGCCCTGTGTGTGTGTGTGTACCTATATATGCCCTGTGCGTGTGTGTGTGTGTGTCTGTACCTATGTATGCCCTGTGCGTGTGTGTGTGTCTGTACATATGTATGGCCCTGTGTGTGTGTGTGTGTACGTACCTGTGTATGCCCTGTGTGAGTGTGTGTGTGTGTGTGTGTACCTATGTATGGCCTGTGTGTATGTGTGTGTGACACCTATGTATGGCCTAGTGTGTATGTGTGTGTGTGTGTGTGTGTGTACATATGTATGGCCTGTGTGTATGTGTGTGTGTGTGTGTACCTATGTATGGCCTGTGTGTACTGAGTGTGTGGTGTGTGTGTGTGTGTGTGTACCTATGTATGGCCCTGTGTGTGTGTGTGTGTGTGTGTGTGTACCTATGTATGGCCTGTGTGTATGTGTGTGTGTGTGTGTGTGTACCTATGTATGGCTGTGTGTGTGTGTAGTGTGATGTGTGTACCTATGTATGGCCTGTGTGTATGTGTGTGTGTGTGTGTGTGTACACCTATGTATGGCCCTGTGTGTGTGTGTACACCTATGTATGGCCCTGTGTGTGCGTCTGTGTGTACCTATGTATGCCCTGTGTGTGTGTGCGAGTGTGTGGTGTGTTTTCTATGTATGGCCCTGTGTGTGTGTGTGTGGTGTACCTATGTATGGCCTGTGTGTGTGTGTGTGTACCTATGTATGCCCTGTGTGTGTGTGTGTGTGTGTGTGTGTGTGTCTGTACCTATGTATGCCCTGTGCGTGTGTGTGTGTGTGTCTGTACATATGTATGGCCCTGTGTTGTGTGTGTGTGTGTGTACCTGTGTATGCCATGTGTGAGTGTGGTGTGTGTGTGTGTACCTATGTATGGCCTGTGTGTATGTGTGTGTGTGTGTACCTATGTATGGCCTGTGTGTGTGTGTGTGTGTGTGTGTGTACCTATGTATGGCCTGTGTGTATGTGTGTGTGTGTGTGTGTGTGTGTGTGTACCTATGTATGGCCTGTGTGTATGTGTGTGTGTACCTATGTATGGCCTGTGTGTAGTGTGTGTGTGTGTGTGTGTGTGTGTGTGTGTGTGTACCTATGTATGGCCCTGTGTGTGTGTGTGTGTGTGTGTGTGTACCTATGTATGCCCTGTGTGTATGTGTGTGTGTGTGTGTCTGTACATATGTATGGCCCTGTGTGTGTGTGTGTGTACCTATGTATGGCCCTGTGTATGTGTGTGTGTGTGTGAGTGTGTGTGTGTGTACCTATGCTTTGCCCTGTGTGTGTGTGTGTACCTATGTATGCCTTGTGCGTGTGTGTGTGTGTAACTAATTATGGCCCTGTGTATGTGTGTGTGTGTGTACCTATGTATGCCCTGTGTGTGTGTGTGTGTGTGTGTGTACCTATGTATGGCCCTGTGTGTGTGTGTGTGTGTGTGTGTGTGTACCTATGTATGGCCCTGTGTGTATGTGTGTGTGTGTGTCTGTACATATGTATGGCCCTGTGTGTGTGTGTGTGTGTACCTATGTATGGCCCTGTGTGTGTGTGTGTGTACCTATGTATGGCCCTGTGTGTGTATGTGTACCTATGTATGCCCTGTGTGTGTGTGTGTGTGTGTGTGTGTGTCTGTACCTATGTATGCCCTGTGCGTGTGTGTGTGTGTGTCTGTACCTATGTATGGCCCTGTGTGTGTGTGTACACCTATGTATGGCCCTGTGTGTGTGTCTGTGTGTACCTATGTATGCCCTGTGTGTGTGTGCGAGTGTGTGTGTGTGTTTTCCTATGTATGGCCCTGTGTGTGTGTGTGTGTACCTATGTATGGCCCTGTGTGTGTGTGTGTGTACCTATGTATGCCCTGTGTGTGTGTGTGTGTGTGTGTGTCTGTACCTATGTATGCCCTGTGCGTGTGTGTGTGTGTGTCTGTACATATGTATGGCCCTGTGTTGTGTGTGTGTGTGTGTACCTGTGTATGCCCTGTGTGAGTGTGTGTGTGTGTGTGTGTACCTATGTATGGCCTGTGTGTATGTGTGTGTGTGTGTACCTATGTATGGCCTGTGTGTGTGTGTGTGTGTGTGTGTACCTATGTATGGCCTGTGTGTATGTGTGTGTGTGTGTGTGTGTGTGTGTGTGTGTGTACCTATGTATGGCCTGTGTGTATGTGTGTGTGTACCTATGTATGGCCTGTGTGTATGTGTGTGTGTGTGTGTGTGTGTGTGTGTGTGTGTGTGTACCTATGTATGGCCCTGTGTGTGTGTGTGTGTGTGTGTGTGTACCTATGTATGCCCTGTGTGTATGTGTGTGTGTGTGTGTCTGTACATATGTATGGCCCTGTGTGTGTGTGTGTGTACCTATGTATGGCCCTGTGTATGTGTGTGTGTGTGTGAGTGTGTGTGTGTGTACCTATGCTTTGCCCTGTGTGTGTGTGTGTACCTATGTATGCCTTGTGCGTGTGTGTGTGTGTAACTAATTATGGCCCTGTGTATGTGTGTGTGTGTGTACCTATGTATGCCCTGTGTGTGTGTGTGTGTACCTATGTATGGCCCTGTGTGTGTGTGTGTGTGTGTGTGTGTGTACCTATGTATGGCCCTGTGTGTATGTGTGTGTGTGTGTCTGTACATATGTATGGCCCTGTGTGTGTGTGTGTGTGTGTGTACCTATGTATGGCCCTGTGTGTGTGTGTGTGTACCTATGTATGGCCCTGTGTGTGTATGTGTACCTATGTATGCCCTATGTGTGTGTGTGTGTGTGTGTGTGTGTGTGTGTGTGTGTGTGTCTGTACAAATGTATGGCCCTGTGTGTGTGTGTGTGCGTACCTATATATGCCCTGTGCGTGTGTGTGTGTGTGTCTGTACCTATGTATGCCCTGTGCGTGTGTGTGTGTGTGTGTGTCTGTACATATGTATGGCCCTGTGTGTGTGTGTACCTGTGTATGCCCTGTGTGAGTGTGTGTGTGTGTGTGTGTACCTATGTATGGCCTGTGTGTGTGTGTGTGTGTACCTATGTATGGCCTGTGTGTATGTGTGTGTGTGTGTGTGTGTACCTATGTATGGCCTGTGTGTATGTGTGTGTGTGTGTGTGTGTACCTATGTATGGCCTGTGTGTATGTGTGTGTGTGTGTGTGTACCTATGTATGGCC
>JASTWF010000129.1:0-5000 GCA_030390025.1 Squalus acanthias | reverse complement strand
GCAAATGTCCCTATTTTTCCCGATATCCCAGGGAGGTTTTTTGTGTCTTCCTTCGTAAAGACTGACCCAAAGTATGCATTTAGTTGGTCTGCCATTTCCTTATTTCCCGTTATATATTCCCCCGTATCTGACTGCAATGGGCCAACTTTGGTTTTCACCAGTCTTTTCCTCTTGATATACTTATAAAAGCTTTTGGAGTTAGTTTTTATATTTTCCGCCAGCTTGCTTTCATAAGCTATTTTGCCCCTCTTGATTAAGCCCTTTTTCCTCCTTTGCTCTATCTTAAACTGGTCCCAATCTTCCGCTCTGGCGCTTTTTTTGGCTATTTTATACGCCCTATCTTTGGATTTTATGCTGTCTCTAATTTTCCCTGTTATCCACGGTTGAGTCACCTTTTTAGATTTCCTTTTATGCCAGATTGGTATAAACAATTTTTGCAATTTTGTCATTCTATCTTTAAATGCTTGCCATTGTTTATCTACCTCCAGTCCTCCCAGGAACGTTGTCCAATCAGACCTACTCAGTTCCCGTCTAATGGCATCATAATTCCCCTTGTTTAAATTCAGGACCTTAGTATCTGAGTCAATTTCTTCGCTCTCCATTTCGAGTGAGAAATCGATCATGTTATGATCGCTCTGACCCAAGGGTCCCCGTACAACAAGATTACTAATTAGTCCCTTCTCATTGCACAGTACCTAGTCCAATATAGCCTGTTCCCGAGTTGGTTCCTGGACATATTGATCCAGATAACCATCCCTTAAACACTCAAGGAATTCCTCCTCCTCATTATTTTTACTGATTAGGCTATTCCAATCTATATGTAAGTTAAAGTCACCTATGATGACAGCTGTGCTCTTATTGCACGCTTCTCTAATTTCCCTCGTGATGCCCTCCCCAACCTCTATTTTACTATTTGGAGGCCTATATACCACTCCTATTAATGTTTTTCGCCCCTCGCTATTTCTTAGCTCCACCCATATAGATTCTGTATTAACTGAGTTAATATCCTTCCTTTCAATTGCATTTATCCCTTCTTTTACCAGCAATGCTACCCCTCCTCCCTTTCTTTTTTGTCGGTCCTTCCTAAATACTGAATACCCCTGTATGTTAAGCTCCCAGCCCTGCTCACCCTGCAACCATGTTTCCGTAATCCCAATTAGATCATAATTATTAACCTCTATTTCCACAGCTAATTCATCTACCTTGTTCCTGATGCTTCTCGCATTAAGGTATAAAACCCTCAGGCTTTTTTTATGCTCACATTTTTTATGAATTAGTTTGGCCCTTTGTTTTTTGTTCCTCCCCCTTTTACCATTTATTTCTGTCTGCCTTTCACTTTCCTCTATTTCACTACATAGGTTTCTAGCCCCCTGCCATACTAGTTTAAATGCTCCCGAACTGCTTTATCAAAAATTACCCCGAGAACATCAGTTCCATCTTTGCACAGGTGTAGACCGTCCCTTTTGTATAGGTCACACCTACCACAAAACTGGTTCCAATGCCTCAAAAATTTAAAACCCTCCCTCTTACACCACTGCTCAAGCCACGTATTTAGCCTAACTATCCTGTTCTCTGTACTCTTACTAGCACGTGGCACTGGTAGTAATCCAGAGATTACTACCTTCGAGGTCCTACATTTTAGCTTGGCTCCTAACTCCCTAAATTCTACTTGTAGGACCTCTTCCCTTTTTTTAGCTACGTCGTTGGTACCAACATGTATCACGACAACTGGCTGTTCCCCCTCCCCCTCCAGAATGTTCTGCACCCGCGCCGAGACATCCTTGACCCTTGCACCAGGGAGGCAACATACCATCCTGGAGTCTCGGTCGCGACCACAGAAACCCCTATCTATTCCCCTTACAATCGAATCCCCTATTACTATAGCCCTGCCACTCTTTTTCCCTCCCTTCTTTGCAACAGAGCCAGTCATGGTGCCATGAGCCTGGCTGCTGGTGCCTTCCCCCGATGAGTCATCCCCCCCGACAACAGCACCTAAGGCGGTGAACCTGTTGCTAAGGGAGACAACCCCAGGGGATTTCTGCACTACCTTCCTGCCCTTGCTCTGCCTTTTGGTCACCCATGTACTATCTACGCTGGCCTTAACCTGCGGTGTGACCAACTCACTAAATGTGTTATCCACAACCCTCTCAGAATCGTGGATGCTCCAAAGTGAGTCCATCCGCAGCTCAAGGGCCGTCATGCGGTCCCACATGAGCTGCAGCTGGACACACTTCCCGCAGACATGGTTGTCAGGGACACAGGAAGCGTCCCTGATTTCCCACATGTTACAGGAGGAGCATGACACAGGTCCGAGCTCTACTGCCATGACTTAACCCTTATATTACTTTTTAATTTTCTAGTTTTAGTTTATTTATTGACTTTTGTTTTCCCGAAGCTTACTTAGACCAATGTATACTGTACTCCTCTTATTCCTTTTCAAACTAACCAAATCCCACTAGTTTTAGTTTTACTTTCTAGGAAGGTTTGAGGAAAGTACTTACCAGTTAGTCTTACCTCCCTGGTCTTTCGCTGACTTCCCGGTCTTGTGTCCCCTTGGTCCTACGCCGACTTCCCGCTCCTCCCGGTTCCTGCCCTGCTGAAAAGAAACTGAGACCAAAAAATTTGTGACCTCTGTTTTTAGACTGCTAAAAGACTAGTAGGTTAGAGGAGGAGGGCGGGTGGGGGTTCCTACTCTGTGGGAACTCGGGTTTAAGCCACCACCCTCCTTAAATGCTGTTCACCTGGGTGCTTCCCACCTGGTCCGCTTCCGGTCTCTCCGCTCCCGACACTGGCCTCTGCAAAAAAAGCCCGCGAAAGTGAGTTTAAATACTCACTGTGCTGCTGCTCTCTCCGCTCCCGACACTGGCCTCTGCAAAAAAAAGCCCGCGAAAGTGAGTTTAAATACTCACTGTGCTGCTGCTCTCTCCGCTCCCGACCTGTGTGTGTGTGTGTGTGTACCTATGTATGCCCTGTGTGTATGTGTGTGTGTGTGTGTGTGTGTGTGTGTACATATGTATGGCCCTGTGTGTATGTATGTGTGTGTGCGTGTGTGTGTGTATACCTATGTATGCCCTGTGTGTATGTGTGTGTGTGTGTGTGTCTGTACATATGTATGGCCCTGTGTGTGTGTGTGTGTCTGTACCTATGTTTTCCCTGTGTGTGTGTGTGTACCTTTTTATGGCCCTGTGTCTGTGTGTATGTGTGTGTCTGTACATAAGTATGGCCCTGTGTGTGTGAGTATCTGTGTGTGTGTGTTTACCCATGTATGCCCTGTGAGTGTGTGCGCGTGTGTGTGTCTGTACATATGTATGGCCCTGTGTGTGTGTGTGTGTGTGTACCTATGTATGGCCCTGAGTGTGTGTGAGTGTGTGTGTGTGTGTGTGTCTGTACCTATGTATGGCCCTGAGTGTGTGTGAGTGTGTGTGTGTGTGTGTGTCTGTACCTATGTATGGCCCTGAGTGTGTGTGAGTGTGTGTGTGTGTGTGTCTGTACCTATGTATGGCCCTGTGTGTGTGTGTGTGTGTGTGTACCTATGTATGCCCTGTGTGTCTTTGTGTGTACCTATGTATCCCCTGTGTGTATGTGTGTGTGTGTGTCTGTACATATGTATGGCCCTGTGTGTATGTGTGTGTGTGTGTGTGTATACCTATGTATGCCCTGTGTTTATGTGTGTGTGTGTACCTATGTATGCCCTGTGTGTATGTGTGTGTCTGTACATATGTATGGCCCTGTGTGTGTGTGTGTGTGTGTGTGTATGTCTGTACATATGTATGGCCCTGTGTGTGTGTGTGTGTGTGTGTACCTATGTATGGCCCTGTGTGTGTATGTGTGTGTGTGTGTGTGTACCTATGTATGCCCTATGTGTGTGTGTGTGTGTGTGTGTGAACCTATGTATGGCCTGTGTGTGTGTGTGTACCTAAGTATGCCTTGTGTGTGTGTGTGTGTACCTATGTATGGCCCTGTGTGTGTGTGTACCTATGTATGGCCCTGTGTGTGTGTGTGTGTGTGTGTGTGTGTGTTTTGTGTACCTATGTATGCCCTGTGTGTGTGTGTGTGTGTGTGTGTGTGTGTACCTATGTATGGCCCTGTGTGTGTGTGCACCTATGTATGCCCTGTGTGTGTGTGTGTGTGTACCTATGTATGGCCTGTGTGTGTGTGTGTGTGTGTACCTATGTATGCCCTGTGTCTGTGTGTGTGTGTGTGTGTGTGTGTGTACCTATGTATGGCCCAGTGTGTGTATGTGTGTGTGTGTGTACCTATGTATGGCCCTGTGTGTGTGTGTGTGTGTACCTATGTATGCCCTGTGTGTGTGTGTGTGTGTGTGTACCTATGTATGCCCTGTGTGTGTGTGTGTGTGTGTACCTATGTATGCCCTGTGTGTGTGTGTGTACCTATGTATGCCCTGTGTGTGTGTGTGTACCTATGTATGCCCTGTGTGTGTGTGTGTGTGTGAACCTATGTATGGCCTGTGTGTGTGTGTGTGTGTGTGTGTGTTGTACCTATGTATGGCCCTGTGTGTGTGTGTGTGTGTTGTGTGTGTACCTATGAATGGCCCTGGTGTGTTGTGTACCTATGTATGGGCCCTGTGTGTGTGTGTGTGTGTGTGTACCTAGGTATGGCCTGTGTGTTGTGGTGTTACTATCATGTATGGCCCTGTGTGTTGTGTGTGTGTGTGTTGTTGTTGTACCTATTGTATGGCCCTGTGTGTGTATGAGTAGTGTGTGGTTGTACCAATGTATGCCTGATGTGTGTGTGTGTGTGTGTGTGTACCTATGTATGGCCCCTGTGTGTGTATGTGTGTGTGTGTGTGTACCTATGTAGGCCCTGTGTGTGTGTGTGTGTGTGAGTGTGTGTGTGTACCTATGTATGGCCTGTGTGTGTGTGTGTGTGTGTGTGTGTTGTGTGAACCTATGTATGCCCTTGTGTGTGTGTGGTGTGGTGTGTGTGTGTGTGTGAGAACCTATGTATGGCCTGTGTGTGTGGTGTGTGTGTGTGTGTGT
>JASTWF010001289.1:0-94000 GCA_030390025.1 Squalus acanthias | reverse complement strand
CAATGCTCGATTTTAAAATGTTTCTTGTGTTCAAATCCCTCCATGGTCTCACCCCTCCCTATCTCTGTAACTTCCTTCAGCCTGACAACCCTCCGAGATCTCTGCGCTCCTACAATTCTGGCCTCTTGCGCATCCCCGATTTTAATCGTTCTGCCATTGGCGGCCGTGCCTTCAGCTGCCTAGGCCCTAAGCTCTGGAATTCCCTCCCTAAACCTCTCCACTTCTCTCTCCTCCGTTAAGACGCTCCTTAAAACCTACCTCTTTGACCAAGCTTTTGGTCACCTGTCCTTATATCTCCTTATGTGGCTCTGTGTCAAATTTTGTTTGATAACCGCCACTGTGAAGCGCCTTGGGACGTTTAACTATGTTAATGGCGCTATATAAATGCAAGTTGTTGTTGTGGTCTAGGCTCATATGTGGATCATGACCAACGCCGCCCGCGAAATTCAGTCGGCATTTAGCGCCGGCGCTAACACTTAGCGCCTGGCCCTCTAGCGCTGCTCTGACCGTGACGTCAATGAGTGTGCAACGCCCCGTTAGTGCCCCGGATGCGAAATTCAGTCGCTTCCCCTGACTTACCGCCTGGCACTGAGAACGACAGAAATAGCAGGCGTTGATACCTGGGATTTCCGCTCCCGGGGCGCTATTTAAAAGGATCACTTACCGGTTCATTGGGAGGTCAGATTCATTGCTGGCTTGTCAGATAGCGTTTTGGTTGCGTTCACATTTTGTCTATTTTTGCTTTGTTGCTGCTCTAACAGATTCTCCACTTGTATTGCTCTGAACATTTCTACGTCCTCTTTTCTCTCATTTATGGGGGCTGTACTGGCGCTCCACCTTGCCCTCCAGCAACTACGTCGGAGGCAGTGGATGCAGAGACAGAGATTGCCAAATGTGGCCAGAGGTAGGAGGAGGGCTGACAGACCTCGCAACAGGAGGCCTTACCCTCCCAGGGTTTTCCGGGAGCACTTCTCCTACATTCATCTCTCAGAGGAGCAGTGTCTTAGGAGGCTCCGCTTCAGCAAGGAGGTGGTCACAGAGCTCTGCCACCTCCTGCAGCCAGACCTCCAGCCTCAGCTCAGGACCAGGACGTCTCTCTCAGTGGCAGTTAAGGTCACAGTCGCTCTCAATTTGTACGCCAGCGGCTCCTTCCAGGCTTCAACTGGGGATATTGCAAAGATTTTGCAGTTCGCCGTCCATTGCTGCATCTGGGAGGTAACAGATGCTCTCTACAGAAGGAGAAGGGAGTACATCTCATTCCCCATCACCAGAGAGAAGCAGGATGAACGCGCATGTGGCTTTGCAAGGATAGCGGGCTTCCCCATGGTTCAGGGCGCCATTGACTGCACCTACGTGGTATTGCGGGCACCTCATCACAATGCAGATGTGTTCCGTAACCGCAAAGTCTACCACTCTCTGAACGTTCAGTTGGTGTGCGACCACAGACAGCTCATCTTTGCCATCAATGCCCACTATCCTGGCAGCAGCCACGATGCATTCATCCTGCGACAGACTGGTGTCCCAGCACTGTTCCACCCACCACATGAAGCTCGCGGCTGGCTGCTTGGAGACAAGGGTTATCCACTCGCCACCTGGCTGATGACACCCCTCCGCAACCCCAACACTCCTGCTCAGCACGCATACAATGACAGCCATAGTGCCACCAGGAACCTGATCGACAGACCATCGGGGTGCTAAAGCAATGATTCCGCTGCCTTGACCGCTCTGGAGGAGCCCTGCAGCACTCCCCTGCTCGAGTCTCCCTTTTCATCGTTATGTGCTGCATGATGCACAACCTGGCCATTCTGAGGGCCCAGCCATTGCCACCAGGTATTGGAGGTCCACTTCAGGAGGAGGAAGAGGGAGAGGAGCAGGAGGAGGCAGATGATGGGGATGAAGAGGAGGAAGAGCAGCAGCAACGGAGGATGGAGGCGCTCAATCTTGCTTCTGCAAGGGCTGTGCGTGAACGCCTCATTACACAGCGCTTCCAATAAATGATATAGCACATGGCATTTGCGCAGCACAACCACATCATTACATCCAGCTCACAGCCCCTATCACCGGGCAAAGGTCAAATGAGAAACATCACAAAATGTGCAACGTCAAATTAACAATTTATTATCGAACACAACTGTCTCTTATGAATCACAGCTATTCATAAACAAACACAACTCTTTCTTATCAAACTGAACTATTTGTTCACAAACACAACAATATATTTACAAACACATCAATTTATTAACACACACTACCCCGATTTGCTACTAAAGTATTCTTTACTCCCCCTTCTTCAATGATTTCCCTCCCCTTTTGAGTTCCCCTCTCCCAACCCTACTGCTCCTCCATAATGTGGCCCCAGTGGCTGCAGCAAGGCTGGTGGAAGGCTGCTGAGTCTGGGAGCCAGAGACTGCAGATGGCCTTTCAGGACGCCCTCGACCAGCTCTGGACCTGGAGGGCCGGGCTGCAGACTGCACCACCTCAGCATGGGCGGCAGCAGTCTGGGATGGCTAGGTTACAAGCTGCGACAAGTGCAATGGCGGAGTGGCAGTGGTGGGAGCAGGAATGCTGTCATCCTGAGAGAGTACAGCACCTTCCTGCTCGACCGACACACTGCCACTCCCCCGGGGCAGAACCTCAGCATCCGGAGCAATCTGCTCGAGCACAGATTGCTGGCCTGCTGCAGCACCGTGAGATCCCCGGTGGACTGTGTGCAACCCAGCAATGATGGCAGCAGTCAGCACTTGCGTGGCATCAATCTGAGACTGCATGAGAGCAGTCTGAGATTGGATGCCACCAACCACTGACTCCATTACAGCACTAAGCCGTTGCGTTGCTTCGGCCTGTGCTGCAATAGCTGCTGCCACCTCACCCATGACACGCGGCATAAGGACTGGGTCCCCACGGTCTCTCTGCGAGTCGACCATCCTTGGCAAACTGCCAAGGATGGGTTCAATGGTGTGAGCAGAGCTGAGTGCAATGTTGGAGATGGACTCCTCCACGCTCCTTGCCAGTGCATCCATGCTCTCGGGCACCCTTGGCATTGCACCCATGAGCTCGGTGTGCATGCCCATCGCCCGTCTGGTCAACGATTCCACATCGACATGCTCATCTGAGTCCTGTGCAGCACGAACTCCCCCTCCGGGGAGATGGCCCCCAAGCTTCACTTTCTCCGTGGCGTTCCTGCAGCCCGCTGGTCCCGGAGCTTCACCCACATCAGACCCATCTACTAGGCTCCCCTCCAGCGACCGCGTCGCCCCATTATCGGACCTAGCGCCTTCGGGAGACACAGGCAGTGAGGCTCTGGCTTGTTCTTCCTCCTCCTCTCCCGCGTCGCTGCCACTGGGAGGCTGGGGGACAGGTTGGTCAGATTGTGGCTGATTATCTGAAAGCATAAAGGCACAACAGTGGGGTTAAGGACAGGGGAGGGGGGCAGGAAGGGAGCAAGGAATGGAGACAGTATACTTAGATGGAAAGTGGGAAAGGCTTGTGGTGTGAGGGGGAAGTGGTATGAGAGAAGAGGGAGAGGTGATGAACATACCGTTGTTGTCTCCAAGGGGGTCGACATCTCCGACGGCCACAGCACCCACGACCTGGCCCCCAATGATGCGCACCACTCACTCCTCCAGGTGTGTAAGGGGGTGCAGGTCTGCCTCACTACCTCCCATTCGTAGCTGCTCCCTCCTGTTGTGAGCAAGCTTGGCCTCCAAGAAAAAGGAAAGCGTGTGAGTGAGTGAGCAGCTATGTGTTTGGCAGATGTGCCTACCATAGTTGAATAGCTGTTAATATATGCAACTCGTCAGATGTGGATGTGACTTTTAGTAGGTGGGCATAGTTGGTGGATGAGTGTTGGGGATGTGGCGGTTTATACAGTGTGTGCACAGAGTGAGGTTGAGAAGGTGGCATGTACAGGTTTTTGAAGCATGTACTCACCCTGACCTCTGATCAGCCATGACTTCTTTGAGTGAAGGCTTGCAGCTCCTCGCAGGCCCAGTTCACAAGCAGCAATGATCAGAGTGAGGCTGTGCAGCATGAGTAAACCTCCCCTTTAGGAACTGGACAACTTTCTAATTGACAGCGCCGGAACTTGATTAGCACTCTGAAGGTAGCGCCCCGCTCTCCGACGTTAGCGCCCTAAGAGAAGTGTGTAGCGCTTGATTTAACGCTCCCCTTCCCTCTTGGGGCGCTAAAACTCAATTTCGCGGTCGTCGGCGCTAATTAGCACTGGGCACTAAAGTTACCGCCCGGGCGATGTTAGCGCCCCAAAATGGTCATTACTGAATTTGTCCCCCTTTGTGTTTCATTTTAGTGACATCGTGCCCGTCACTGGAGGCTCCCAAGCATGGCAAGAAGTTTGGCTCCAGGTACAGCACGGATCACGAAGTGCACTTCATCTGTCAGCCTGGCTATCAGCTCATTGGCTCCAGTACCAGAGTATGTCAGCCCAGCGGACGGTGGACCGGGGAGAATGCTGACTGTACAGGTACTCCTGTTTAAAGTTTCACAATAGGTTGGCATCCTCTGTACCCAAGATCCCGAAACATTTACTTCACTAAATAAAATAGCATATGGAGGAGTCCAGGCATCCCGAGTGAAGCACCAGCACTGGCTATCGGACAGGACCAAACCACAAAAGTGACGAGGTGGTTCTGTCAGAGTTTTGGCCTTTTTCTAAAATGTTAGAAGCAAAAGTGACAACATCTGTTTCCCAAGAATACCAGGGCGTGTTTTCCGATTTTAGAAGATGGGGTGGGTGTTAATCTCTCCAATTCTGTTTTATTTTAACAGCATTTGTAAGGGGTTACGGTTCGTGGTGCTTGTGCGGGGTTAGGCCTTCGTTGCCTAATACTATTGCTTGCTCTGGTCTCCGGCCAGCCTTGTTGCAATAAGCACCTGTGAGTGGTTCGACCCACTCGCCCTTACGGTTCTGATACTGGACTTAGGTGCGAGAGCAATAATGAAGAGAAAACTCAGGTAGACCCGGTTGAATAGTGCGAAATGGAAAATCTTTATTGCATATTATTCAAGATTACGAAATACATGTCATAAGCACAGATTAATGACAGTACAATCTTACACGCAGTTATGTAACTAATTTTAGGGAAACGAGGAGCGCACGACACATCGTAAAAGGGGACACACATTACAATTATCCTTAAAACTTAAACCCTCCCCTATCAATACCTGTCCTAAACTAGATTTGTAGGATCGAGACTCATGCTCACCACTCGTGATAACTCGGAGAATTCCGAAACTCTGCTCGGATGTTTTTACCGCTGCACCTGACCACCCACGTGTTGATCAGGGGTCTCTGTACCCCACTTGTTTACTCGTTTCTGCTCCGGCTAGCAGGCTGGACCGTCTGCTGTCATGAAGATCTGTGTTGTCCTCGGAGTTCCGACACGACTCGAAAAATAGTCTTCCTGTGCCCTCGCACCGATGCGATAAAACTCGAAGAATGGTCTTCCTGTGCCCTCACGCCAGTTTGTAAAACTCAAAGAATAGTCTTCCTGGGCAAGGAAAGTGTTTATTCGACCTACAGGCGCGGTCGGGGCTTACTGACCGTGGCGATACGTATGGTCGTCTTCTTCTCTTCTCATCTCATCTCATCTCATCTCATCTCAGGCCTTCGGTTCCAACACCGTTTACCGACTTCTCGGGATGGTGTGCCCTTTCAAGGCTTCACAGCCCAGTTCTACACAGATCTTCGCGGCAAGCCACGAGGTTGATCCTGGCGGATCAGAAAGTTCAAAAGTCTTCTAGCAAGTCGAGCAGCAAGAGTCAGGATCCAAAAGTCAAGAGCAACCGGCAAGAGGCAAGAGTCAAGAGACAGATGGACGGTTGTACCTTACAGTTATAGTGCTGTAATTCCTCTTTTCCCGCCCAATCTTAACGTCTTTTCTTTTGTCAGGGTTTTGGCGCTCAAACTTCTTGTATAGGGTGATCTCCGTTTAATGGGTTTCGGTGATACTTGTAAATGCCTGAGTACCCGTTAATACTTCTCCCATTGTGTAACCGGTCAGTATTCTCCCTGGAGGGGTTTTGGGGCTTCCAAATGTTTCTGTAACTACCCGCAAACGGCTCTCTCATCGTAGAGTCGTGGGGATTTTGCATATTAATGTCTTTGGATGGGTTCTCGATCGCTTGGTACAATAGCCCTTATTCGCACCTGGGAGACCGATTCCAGTATTTATGTGTAAAATGCAAACCCATTATGTCTTGTGAATTATCTCAAATGTGCTGAGTCTTGTCCGATCTCGCACAAATGTTTATTGGAACGCCATCTTGTCTGCTTATCGGAAAGTCTAGAACGTTCTGCCACGAGGCGTGGCGGCCATTTTACAGGCTGCTTGTGTCCACTTTGACAACCTGACAGCATTCTGCTGAAATAAAGCTGTTTGTACGAAACTATGTGTCTCCTCCTTATTATATAAAATCGCGATAATATTGCGAATTCTACACATTGAATAGAAATGCTAATGTAGGTGTCAGCTGTGGCTCAGTGGTAGCACTCTCGCCTCTGGGTCAAAAGTTTGTCCACTCCAGAGACTTGAGCACAAAATCTAGACTGACACTTCAGTGCAGTGCTGAGGGAGGGCTGCAATGTCAGAGGTGCCGTCTTTCAGATGAGACGTTAAACTGAGCACATCTGCCGTCTCAGGTGAACATAAAAGATCCCATGGCACTATTTCGAAGAAGAGCAGGGGAGTTATCCCCGGTGTCCTGACCAATATTTATCCCTCAACCAACATCACTAAAAACCTGAATGTCTGGTCATTATCACATGTTGTTTGTGGGGCCTTGCTGTGTGCAAAATGGCTGCTGTATTTCTCTACGTTAAGGGGGAACCAGTGGATGTGGTGTTTTTGGATTTTCAGATGGCATTCAATAAGGTGCCACATAAGAGGTTATTAAACAAAATTAGGGCTCATGAGATTGGGTTAATATACGAGCATGGATTGAGGATTGGTTAACGGACAGAAAACAGAGAGTAGGAATAAAGGAGTTGGCAGGCTGTAACTAGTGGGATAGCGCAAGGATCAGTGCTTGGGCCTCAGCTATTCACAATCTACATCAATGATTTGGATGAGGGGACCAAATGTAATATATCCAAGTTTGCTGCTGATACAAAGCTGGGTGGGAATGTAAGTTGTGAAGAGAATGCAAGGAGGCTTCAAGGGGATATAGACAGGCTAAGTGAGTGGGCAAGAACATGGCACATGGAATATAATGTGGAGAAATGTGAAGTTATCCACTTTGGTAGGAAAAACAGAAAATCAGAGTATTTTTTAAATGGTGAGAGATTGGGAAATGTTGGTGTTCAGAGGGACCTGGGTGTCCTTGTACACGAATCACTGAAAGTTAACAAGCAGGTACAGCAAGCAATTAAGAAACCAAATGATATGTTGGCCTTTATTACAAGAGGATTTGAGTATAAGAGTAAAGACGTCTTACTACAATTATATAGGGCCATAGGAAGGATATACTTGCCATAGAGGGAGTGCAACAAAGGTTCACCAGACTGGTTCCTGGGATGGGGGGATTGTCCTATGAGGAGAGATTGAGTAGACTAGGCCTATATTCTCTAGAGTTTAGAAGAATGAGCGATGATCTCATTGAAATGCACAAAATTCTTACAGGGTTTGATAGGGTAGATGCAGGGAGGATGTTTCCCCTGGCTGGGGAGTCTAGAACCAGGGGTCACAGTCTCAGAATAAGGGGTCAGCCATTTAGGACTGAGATGAGGAGAAATTTTTTCACTCAGAGGGTGGTGAATCTTTGGAATTCTCTGTCGTTGCTAGCGGCAGGCGGTAAGGCAGGGGGCACCACTCAATATCCGCTCCGGGGCGCTACCGGGGCATTGCACACTCGACTGACGTCACGATCTGCCGGCGCAGGAGATCGTGGCGGTAGTGTTTAGCGCCGCCGCAAAATGTCTAGTTAATTTCGTGAGCGGCGCAAACATCGCCGCGCCCGGGCGCTAGTTACTTTGCGCCCCATTAGCGCCATCTTAAGGCGCTAACGGGAGGCGCAACCAACTGAATTTTCCCCCCATTAGCTCTT
The DNA here is from genome assembly GCA_030390025.1 of Squalus acanthias. Classification (NCBI taxonomy): domain Eukaryota; kingdom Metazoa; phylum Chordata; class Chondrichthyes; order Squaliformes; family Squalidae; genus Squalus; species Squalus acanthias. The sequence goes on along the minus strand of JASTWF010001289.1, from coordinate 85,939 downwards.
GCATCGATCTTGCTGACAGTGTAGAGGTCATGTTCCCTCTCTGTTTCTCTGCTGCCTTGACTCCTTTTCCAGCTTTTCCACTGCTTTACTTAAATTGGCTGCTGCGTTTCCTACATTACAACAGTGACTACACTTCAAAAGCACTTCATTGGCTGGAAAGTGCTTTGGGACGTCCTGAGGTGGTGAAAGGTGCTGTAGAAATGCCAATTCTTTCTTCAGGTGCTGATTTTTAAAAGGCCTCCCTTTTAAGACTAGCAGAGATCAAATAAATTTGTCGACATTAAGGTACTAGATATCTCTTGAATGACCAGGCATTGCTTTTGAGTGCACCAATTGTTTGAGGATCTCTTCAATACAATAACCCATCCCGCATTTAGATCACCTCTCGACTGGTGCTTGATTGACAACGTAGCAATGGGACCATCTGGAGCAGCGAACCACCTTTAGACGCGCATCTGCTCAAATCACATTTGAAGACAGCTCACGTCTGGGTCCTTTTGTTTTACTCATTCCTGGGATGTGGGTGTCACCGGCAAGGCCAGCATTTATTGCCCATCCCTAGTTGCCAATGAGAAGGTGGTGGTGAGCCGCCTTCTTGAACCGCTGCAGTCCGTGTGGTGAAGGTTCTCCCACAGTGCTGTTAGGGAGGGAGTTCCAGGATTTTGACCCAGCGACGATGAAGGAACGGCGATATATTTCTAAGTCAGGATGGTGTGTAACTTGGAGAGGAACTTAGAGGTGGTGGTGTTCCCATGCTGCCCTTGTCCTTCTAGGTGGTAGAGGTTGTGGGCTTGAGAGGTGCTGTCGAAGAAGCCTTAAGAGTTGCTGCAGTGCATCTTGTAGATGGTACACACTGCAGCCACGGTACGCCGGTGGTGGAGGGAATGAATGTTTAAGGTGGTGGATGGGGTGTCAATCAAGTGGCCTGCTTTGTCTTGGATGGTGTCGAGCTTCTTGAGTGTTGTTGGAGCTGCACTCATCCAGGCAAGTGGAGAGTGTTCCATCACACTCCTGACTTGTGCCTTGTAGATGGTGGAAAGGCTTTGGGGAGTCAAGAGGTGAGACACTTGCCACAGAATACCCAGCCTCTGACTTGCTCTTGTTGACACAGTATTTATGTGGCTGTTCCAGTTAAGTTTCAATGGTCACCTCCAGGATGTTGATAGTGGGGGATTCGGCGATGGTAATGCCATTGAATGTCAAGGGGCGGTGGTTAGACTCTCGCCTGTTGGAGATAGTCATTGCCTGTGTGGCGCGAATGTTACTTGCCACTTATCAGCCCAAGCCTGAATGTCGTCCAGGTCTTGCTGCATGCGGGCATGGACTGCTTCATTATCTGCATTATGCTGTTGGTGGTAAAAGTGTAAAAGTGACCACAGAATCCTGAACCGTGACACCGTCTGGCATACTTGTGACTCCAGTCCCACACAATGTGGTTGATTCTTAATGCACTCACGGCAACTAGGTATGGGAACTAAATACTGCCCTCCTGGTGTTGTTCAGAAAAGTGATAGGAATTGACAGATTAGTCAATTCCGGAGGGAAATCGAAAGTGTTGGTGGTCTGATTTTACTCAGTGTCATTACTATCTTCAATGTACTTGTTACTCTTCATTGGATAGAGCTGGTTTCATACAGATCACTGCTTCAGACATGCTGGTGCAGCGTTGTGGTACAATGCTGGTGCCCTGAGGTGCAATGCCATGCATTGGTCGGGCTTGCTTTATAGAGTAGCAATTCCCTCACATGGCTGCAAATCGTGATCTCAACCTCCAGGGAAACACCATGGGGGAAAAATTTGTTAACAGCCATTTTGGGTCGCTAACATTGCCTGGGTGCTAAATTTAGCGCCCGGCGAAAAATAGCGTCGATTATCGCTAAATTCAGTTTTAGCGCCCCAAGAGAGAGGTGGAACGCTAATTCAAGCGCTCCACTTCCTTCTTAGAGCGCTAACACCAAATATCGGGGCAGTGCGTTCTGCAGCGCTGCGCACTGGGCCACGTAGCGCTGCCACATGGAAAGGCTCCTCCCCTCATTAAAGGGGAGGGCCCAAGCCCACAACTCTACGGGACCCTGCCTGGACCACCGGGGAGCGGGGTGCCGTGCCAGCAGCCCGGTACTCAAGAGGAGTGCCGGGCTGCCAGATCGCGGCACGGACCGCGCGTTTAAAGACGCAATGGGCCTGAGACAAGAAAGTCAGCCGATTTTTTTTTTAGACGCGCCCGCCACCTCCCCGCGAGCCTCCTGCCGCTCCATTCCCGCCCCCTGTCATCGCCCGGCACAGATTCAGGGGGCACGGGCCAATTTTGCAGGTGGGGCGAAAATGGGGCGCTGCGCACGGTGATGATGTTGTCATCGGCTGCGCAGCAGAGCGGGGCGCTACCGGTTACCGCCGCTGCTAAACTCCCGCTGAATTTAGCGGGAGTCGTTAGCAGTGCCGCGCCCGGGCAAAAAGTCATTTGCTGACAGGAGGCGCAAATGCACCGAATTTCTCGCTCCATGTATTTCCAGAGAGAATCAGAGGGTGGGTCACACTGAGGCCCCTCTCACACGCATCCAATTGTAGATCAATCGGGTGAATATTCAAAATAGAAGTCAGCATTTTAACAGGTCATGAATAGCAACAATTATCAGAATATTAACAGCAACAACTTCCACTTATACCGTGCCTTTAACGTAGTAAAACTTCCCCAAGGCGCTTCACAGGAGCGTTATCAAACAAAATTTGATACCAAGCCACATAAGGAGATATTAGAACAGGTGACCAAAAGCTTGGTCAATGAGGTAGGTTTTAAGGAGCATCTTAAAGGAGGAGGGAGAGGTATCCACGATAACCTGTCGCAGCACCAGACAGTTCCATTTTGTCCAGTTTTCTTTTGAACTGCATTTTATGTTGGGTTCAATAATAACTTTCAAAAGGGAATTGGATAAGTACTTGAAGGGGAAAATTTTGCCGGGCTATGGGGAAAGGGCAGGGGAGTGGGACTAATTGGAGAGCTCTTTCAAACAGCACGACAGGCACGATGGGCTGTATGATTCTATGCTTCTATGGTTCAGAAATGTCACTGGAAGCCCCAAGAAGCGATTTAAAAGATCTGGCTAAATCTTTACCTGGACTATGTTGTTCGTCATACCCATTTTTTTGAAACCTGTTTGATTTCTTTCATAGAAACGAACGAATGCGCCAGCAATCCCTGCCAGAATGGAGGGACGTGTGTGGATGCTGTGAACCAATACACATGTTCTTGCCCAAACAGCTGGACAGGGAGCCACTGTCGGTATCCAGTGCAGACAGGTTTGTAACATCTGGGAAGGTTAAATAATCGGCTGGATTTGGGAAAGTGAGCACGGGATCTTGTTCCAGTGAGAGTGTTAGAAATCAGGGGTGTTAAAAATCTCAACAAGAGTCATGAAGCAAACAGCTCAGACTCCATCAAGAGTATCAACGTGGGAATGTGCTGGGAGGAATTTTACAAAGGCGTACTTTATCAAATTTAATCTGTTAACCTAAAAAAAGAATTGAATGGCGTTTTCCCCCTCTGAATTATGAAGGAATTTTGCACATGCCGTGGTTTTATTTTTTAAAACCGTGTGGAATCCGTTCCAGAAGCTTCTCTTTGAAGTGCAGTTCTTATCGTGTGGGCCGCACGCACATTCCACTCGGGGAATGTGGTCATGTTGGGTGAATAACATTTTAACTTGTTTTTAAGAGACAAATATCGGAGAGCAAGATGAGAAGGCTGAGTGACAGCTTCTCAGCAATACACCGCTCCGATTCCGAGATTATAATTACTCGTGTTTGCTGGTCCTTTGGGTAGCTATGTCCAGGTGAGAATTAGAGTCCAACTCTAATGGCTGTGCTTTAGCTGCCAATAAACCTTCGGATGCTTAGAACCCGGGACTGACTGGACGACGTTGAAAGATTATTCCTTGGCAAGGCCTTCCTTACACTATGGTCTGTCTGACTGCTCTGAGATTTCACTTGTTTAACGTTTTTTTGGAAATCAAAAAAGTAATTTGTGACCTGTGTAATCTGTGCAATATTAGAACAAAATGTTAGCGGCTTCATATGAGATTCCTGTCACTGCTATTTTTACCAAGTCATTAACTGATTAATATAGTGAGCAACAGGATTTCATAATATCTCATACCGTGCGATCCCAACCCTCATTTCTAGCTGAGCACTACTGGAAAGTAGAACACGGTTTTATTTTTGACCAAATAATAGATATATTTTTAAAAGAAATGATTTGACAATTCAGCTGATGGTCCTAAACATCACTGGCTTTCTCCTAAGGCCTAGTCTTGAATATTACTGTGAGGCCTGACTGTGTGACTAACAGTTCACACAAATTGACAGAATCTAAATCATCAAAAGCATAACAACAAAACTCAATTTCTAAATTACAACAATACAGCTCGAGCTGGGACCGACTTAGCAATTCATGATAGAATCCATTTGCTTTACAAAGTTAACTTCTGGAATCTGCACAACCTTAAGAAAGAGAAAGACTTGGATTTATATAGCACCTTTCACAACGTTGGGATGTCCCAAAGAGCTTTACAGCCAATTTTTGAAGTGTAGTCACTGTTGTAATGTAGGAAACGCAGCAGCCAATTTGTGCACAGCAAGCTCCCACAAACAGCAATAACATAATAACCAGATGATCTGTTTCAGTGATGTTGATGGAGAGATAAATATTGGCCAGGACACCGGGGAGAGCTCCCCTGCTCTTCTTTAAAATAGTGCCGTGGGATCTTTTACGTTCACCTGAGAGGGCAGATGGGTCCTCGGTTTAACGTCTCATTCAAAAGACGGCAGCTCCGACTGTGCAGCACTCCCTCAGTACTGCACTGAAGTGTCAGCCTAGATTTTGTGCTCAAGTCTCTGGAGTGGGACTATGAACCCACAACCTTCTAACTCAGAGGTGAGAGTGCTACCCACTGAGCCACAGCTAACACCTTTTGGAAGCATTTCCATCTTGCGTGTGCTCAGTCAAGAGGCTGCAGAAACGTGTTAATAAACATTTTAGAACTGATCACTTTTTTTTATTACCACAGCCCTCCCTTGAATCAAAACAATCCTAAACTTCAAAGACGGTGACAAAGTCTTTCCTCCCTGGAGCAGGCCCCAACCCTCTGATCATGTAAGATCCACAGGGCAGAGTCAAATCTGACTCTCAAAACATGGACGACCTCATCAGCCCACTGTGCTACCTGGCTGCCTTCCTCCAACTCTGCCCTCTTGTGCACCCACACTGCCTTCGACTCACCATTGGTGGCCATGCCTTCAGCTGTCTGCACCCTGAGCTCTGGAATTCCCGCCCTGAACCTCATCGCTTCTAGCTCCTCTGTTAAGAAGCTCCTCAAAACCTACTTCTTTCACCAGGTCACCTGTCCAAATGTTTCCTTCTTTGGCTCGGTGTCTATCTTTGTCTGATTACACTCCTGTGAAATGCCTCGGGACGCTTTACCACGTTAAAGGCGCTATGTGAATGCAAGTTGTTGTTGTTGTTGAAATTCCTAAATTTAAAGGATTTAATTTTAGATTTATTTTAATTATTGCCCATCCCTCTCCCTTTGGTTTCCCTGGAGGACAATTCCCTGAGCTCATAATGTGTTAACAACACTTCCAAAAAATAGTGGGATGAATTCCTGTGTTTCCCATTTCTAGAAACCTCATTAATGTGTTCTACAAAGGGCTGGGACTCTGCCGAATAACACCTCATTGCAGCATGATTCAGTAAATCAGATGGGAAAGTATAAACCCGTGTTCTCCATTGAGTGACATCATCCAAACAAAACAAATATCAAACCAGGATCCAGTATAAATAGAAGTGTGGGGTAGGGGAATCATTAAATTTAGTTAAAACCTTTGTACTCACGCCAACTTCTTTTGCTAAAATTTAACATCAGTGGGAATTTCAATCCCAAGGTACCTAACTTGCAGTTACAGGCTTCTTGTAATCGTTGTGCTGTTAAAAACAGAGACCAGTACAAAAATCGATGTCATTTCCCCCGCCCCCGTTGCTGCAGAATGGAGTGCGTTAAGTGACCTGTCCTTTAGTCGGAAGCCTCGCTGTGCAAAGTTTGAAAGGACCCAACACTGCAGCTGTGATGCCGGCTTCCATATGAGTGGGACCAGTGAGAACAGTGTGTGCCAAGGTATGTGCAGGTGATTATCATACACACGTGGTAGTGTGTGGAACAGACAAATTGTTGGAATATTACCAAAGATCCATATAAGCCTTACTTCTGTTGTAAGTTAACGGCTGTGCTAGACTCCTCTCCAACCCCATCTTTTCCCCTTTCCCGGCAAACCCCTAATTCCTGTCCTTGTCATCTCCAAGCTCAGCTTCTCCAATGGTCTCCTAGCCAAACTCCCTATTTCCATCATCTACCAACTACAACTTATTCAGAAAACCATGGCTTGTATCTTCCAAGTTCCACGCCCCATCACTCTGTCCTTTTCAAGCTCCACTGGCACTCCCTATCCCAGTGAAGTGACCTCAAGATCTCATTTTGTCTTTCAAATCAATCTGTGGTCTTGCTCTGTACCACCTCAGCAATCTCCTCCAGGCAAATGTCACCACATGGCCTGTCTGCGCTGACACTGGGTAACTCTTGGTTCCCCGCTCCGTCTGTTCCGCCATTGGCACCTCTCTTTCAGCCATCAGGCCCTGCCCTCGAACTCCCTCCCTGAATTCCTCCACCTTGTCACCTCCCTCTCTGTTTTCAGAACCTTTCCCTTTTTGACAAATTCTCTGTCCCCTTAATTTTTCCAGCATTTCCTTCTCCCATCCTGTTTGGTTTCCACTGTTTTACTCTCAACTCGGCTCTGAGATTTCTCTCTGTACATCAGCACGAGCACTGTAGAAAGATGTTGTTAGCTTTTATATTGACAGCGCAGCATAAGCCCAGAAGGAAAGAAGCTGGCACTCCGCGTCTCAGAACTCTACACCACCCACATCATTCAAAGCAGGCACCAGAATAGAAACACGCCCTCCAAAGGGTCTTAAGTGAGTTTGATGAGGCGACGCAGGATGATCATGGGTGGGGTGGTGGGTGAAGACAAGCAGAGGCACAGAAAGGCCACAGGTCCTGCTGAGTTGATTCGTGACTATGTCAATGGCCGCTGATGAAGCAAAGGATCCTCATAAATATTGTGCCGATGAGCAAGTCGCGTGCCTCACTACACAAGGTGATGCAACCTAATCTGGGTAGAGTTGCAGCTTCTATCATGGACTGTATCATGCAATGTAAGAGCACTTTGCTCGTCAGGCTGACCTCTATTCCTAGTCCCTCGCCATTTTCGACAGAGCTGAAACGTAACCAACTAGTAGCCTACACTAAAGGCATTCTGTATTTGCGTCAATTGAAGACAAATTAATTCCCTGGGAGACGAGGGCAAATCAACTCAGATCACATCTGTACATTTCCTACACACTGATTTAAAGCAGAATTGGCTGAAGACTGGAAAATAAGATTTCCTGCTCAACCTTTCAGAACGATGTCAAGGCCTTAGAGAGTGTGCAAAGGGGATTTGCTAGAATGGTACCAGGGGGGACATCAGTTACATGGCGAGATTAGAGAAGCTGGGGTTGTTCTCTTCTGAGTAGAGAAGGTTACGGGGAGATTTAATAGAGGTGCTCAAAATCATGAATGGTTTTGACAGAGTAAATAAGTAGAAACTGTTTCCAGTGGCAGAAGGGTTGGTAACCTGAGGTCACAGATTTCAGGTGATTGCCAAAAGAACCAGAGGCGACGTGAGGAGAATTTTTTTACGCAGCGAGTTGTTATGATCTGGAATGCACTGCCTGAAAGGGTGGTGGAAGCAGATTCAACAATAACCTTAAAAAGGGAATTGAATGAATACTTGAAAGGGAACAATTTGCATGGCCAACGGGAAAGAGCAGGGGAGTGGGACTAATTGGTTAGCTCTTTCAAAGAGCCGGCACAGGCATGATGGGCCGAATGGCCTCCTTCTGTGCTGTGTCATTCTATGATTCTATAACCTCTCAGGCTGGGAACCACATGTGCTGTAGGAGGGAACGCCCTTGAGGTAATGAGATTGAGAAGTGTCTGCCCATGTGTCCGCAAAGTACAAGTTCTTACCAACTGCCAGTCTGGCAAGGTTCACTTGTAAAGCATGACCTACAGGACTGCTCTGGCTGTATTCGTTGTGGTGTGGAAAGTTGTGCTAAGGAAATGCTTTGATTCTTCCGCACAGATGTGAACGAGTGCGAGGTTTTCCAACTGGAAGGGTTCGCCAGTCTCTGCATGCACACCTGTGTAAACATCCCTGGGTCCTACCGCTGCACCTGTCCTGCTGCGTACAAACTTCTCAATGATGGTAGGAGCTGTGATGGTAAGTCCCCACATATGGAAGCAATGAGTGAAGTTTTTCTTTTGTTATCCATTCTTAGGAAATGGGCGACGCTGGCAATGTCGGTCATTTATTGCCCACCCCTAGTTGCCCTTGAGAAGGTGGTGGTGAGCCGCCTTCTTGAACCGCTGCAGTCCGTGTGGTGAAGCTACTCGCACAGTGCTGCTAGGGAGGGAGTTTTGACCCAGCGACGATGAAGGAACGGCGATCCCTGGAGTCCAACTAGTAAATATCAGCCGGCTTAGCAAAAGTCCACGCAAACCTGAGCAAGGTTTAAGTTTTCAACCGTGTTTGATTCAATGGCTCTTTTTTAATTGCTTTGAGGAATCCAAGCAAAAGTGGCACTATTCCACTTCAAGCCAGTTATCCTGTCAGTTTCCAGAGTTCAAATTGAGCCCACAAGTATTCTGCGCAAAAAAGTCATTTGTGACAGTGCCAAGTGAGATCAAGGCACTTCCCTTAGGCATTTCCTACCAACTGACTCAGAGAAACATTGTCATTAAGGATAGGGTGACTGAACACCTTGAAAATTTTTAGTTGATCAGAGAGAGCCCGCATGGATTTGTGAAAGGTAGGTCATGCCTGACATCTTCCCTTGTACGAGGTATGACTCCAGCCAGTGGAGTGTTTTCCGCCTGATTCCCATTGACTTCAATTTTACTAGGACTCCTTGATGCCACACTCTGTCAAATGCTGCCTTGATGTCAAGGGCAGAAACTCTCACCTCACCTCTGGAATTCAGCTCTTTTGTCCGTGTTTGGACTAAGGTTGTAATGAGGTCTGTAACCAAGTGGTCCTGGCAGAACCTAAATAGAATCATAGAGTCATAGAGTCATAAAGTTATACAGCACAGAAAGAGACCCTTCGGCCCATCGTGTCTGTGCCGGCCATCAAGCCCTGTCTATTCTAATCCCATTTTCCAGCACTTGGTCCGTAGCCTTGTATGCTATGGCGTTTCAAGTGCTCATCTAAATGCTTCTTGAATGTTGTGAGGGTTCCTGCCTCTACCACCCTTTCAGTCACTGAGTTCCAGATTCCAACCACCCTCTGGGTGAAAAAGTTTTTCCTCAAATCCCCTCTAAACCTCCTGCCCCTTACCTTGAAACTATGCCCCCTGGTTATTGACCCCTCTACTAAGGGGAAAAGTTCCTTTCTATCCACCCTATCTATGCCCCTCATAATTTTGTACACCTAAACTGAGCATTGATGAGCAGGTTATTGGTGAGTAAGGGATGGGCAATAAATGCTGGCCTTGCCAGCGACGCCCACATCCCATGAATGAATTTTAAAAAAAGTTGGCTGGGTTGGATTTGTCCTTTTTTTGGGGGACAGGACATACCTTGGAAATTTTTCACATAGATGCCAGTGTTGTAGCTATACTGGAACAGCTTGGCTAGAGGCGCGGCTAGTTCTGGAGCACTAAGTCTTCAGCATGGTTTGTCACATGGTTTAGTATGAGCATGCTCAGTTCACTCTGGCCTCGTAAACAAGCACATGGACTAACAATTCATCCTGTCTCTGTCCTTCGTTTGTTCTGCCCACATATATTACACATTAAACCAAGGGCAAGTGTGGTATTCCAGAACCTAACTCCAGAACCATGTGTCAGCTGTAGCTCAGTTGGTAACACTCTCACCTCTGAGTCAGAAGATCGTGGGTCCACATTCCCTTCCAGAGAGTTGAGCGTGTAATTCAGGCTGACACTCCAGTGCAGTACTGAGGGAGTGCTACACTGTTAAAGGTGCCGTCTTTCAGATGAGACGTTAAACCAACTCCTCATCTCCCCTCTCAGGTGGATGTAAAAGATCCCATGGCACTATTCGAAAAAGAGCAGGGGAGCTCTCACGGTATCCTGGCCAATGTTAATCCCTCAACCAACACCACTAAAGCAACAACAACTTGCATTTATATAGTGCCTTTAACATAGTAAAATGATCCAATTTGCTTCACAGGAGTGTTATCAAACAAAATGTGGCACCGAGTCACATGAGGAGATATAAGGACAGATGATGTAGGTTTTAAGGAGCATCTCAAAAACCATGTTGACTCTGCCCAATCATATTATTATTTTCTAAGTGCCCTGCATTACTACGTCCTTAATAATAGATTCTAGCATTCTCCCTCCCTAGATACGTTCCCACAAGGGGGAAAGGGAGGGCAACCAAAGCCAGAGCTTCCTGGATGACTAGGGAGTTAGAGAGTAGGATGGAGCAGATAAAGGGGGCACATGACAGATGTCAGCTTGATAATACAAGCGAGAATCAGGCTGAGAAGAAAAAGTACAGAGGACAAGTGATAAAGTAAATAAGAGTGGCCAAGAGAGTACGAGAATAGATAGGCGGCTAACATAAGAGGGAATCCAAAGGTCTTCTATAGGGATATTAACAGTAAAAGGGTTGTCAGAGGAGCAGTGAGGCCGATTAGGGACCAAAATGGAGAACTATTGGTGGAGGCAGGAGGTACTAAATGAATACTTTGCATCGGAGTTTACCAAGGAAGAGGACTTTGCCAAAGCTATGGGAAACGAGGAGGTTGCTGTGATATTGGATGAGATAAAAATAGATAAAGAGGAGCTACTAGAAAGGCTGGCGGTAATTAAAGTGGATAAGTCACTCGGAACGATGGGATGCATCCTAGGTAGCTGAGAGAAGTAAGGGTAGATTTTGCGAAGGTACTGGCCACAACCTTCCAATCCTCCTTAGATACAGGGGTGGTGCCAGAGGGCTGGAGGATTGCAAATGTTACACCCTTGTTCAAAAAGGGGAGAAGGATAAACCTGGCAATTGTAGGCCAGTCAGTTTAACGTCGGTGGTGGGGAAGCTTTTAGAAATAATAATTCGGGAGAAAATGCGCAAGCGTGGGCTAATAAAGGAGAGCCAGCTCAGATTAGTTAAGGGCAAATTGTGTTTGGCTTTCTTGATTGAATTTTTTGATGAGGTAACGGAGAGTTTGGATGAGGGCAGTGCAGTTGATGTTGTGTACATGGACTTTCAAAAGGTGATTGCTAAAGTACCACATATTCGGCTTTTTATCAAAATTGAAGCCCATAGGATAAAAGGGGCAGTAGCAACATGGATACAAAATTGGCTAAAGGATAGAAAACAGAGAGTTGTGGTGAATGGCTGTTTTTCGGACTGGAGGGAGGTATACAGTGGCGTTCCCCAAGGTTTAATACTGGGACCACTGCTGTTTTTGATATACATTAATGATTTGGACTTGGGGGTACGGTGCACAATATCAAAATTTGCACATGACACGAAACTTGGAAATATAGTAAACAGCGAGGAAGACAGCAATAGACTTTAAGAAGACATTGACACTCTGATGGAATGGGCAGACACATGACAGATAAAATTCAACGCAGAGAAGTGTTTTTTTTTATTGTTCCTGGGATGTGTGCGTCGCCACCAAGGCCAGCATTTATTGCCCATCCCTAATTGCCCTTGAGAAAGTGGTGGTGAGCCGCCTTCTTGAACTGCTGCAGTCCATCTGGCTGTTAGGGAGGGAGTTCCAGGAGCTTGACCCAGCGACGATGAAGGAACGGCGATATATTTCCAGGTCAGGATGATGCGTGACTTGGAGGAGAACCATTGTCCTTCATAGGCGGAAGAGGTCGCGGGTTTGGGAGGTGCTGTCGAAGAAGCCTTGGCAAGTTGCAGCTGTAGGTGGTACACACTGCAGCCACGGTATGCTGGTGGTGGAGGGAGTGAATGTTTAAGGTGGTGGATGGGGTGCCAATCAAGGGGGCTGTTTTTTTCTGGATGGTGTCGAGCTTCTTGAGTGTTGTTGGAGCTACACTCATCCAGGCAAGTGGAGAGTATTCCATCACACTCCTTACTTGTGCCTTGTAGACGGTGGAAAGGCTCTGGGGAGTCAGGAGGTGAGACACTCGCCGCAGAATATCCAGCCTCTGACCTGCTCTTGTAGCCACAGTATTTATGTGGCTGGTCCAGTTAAGTTTCTAGTCAATGGTGACCCCCAGGATGTTGATGGTGGGGGATTTGGCGATGGTAATCCCATTGAATGTCATGGGGAGTTGATTAGACATTCGCTTTTTGGAGATAGTCATTGCCTGGCACGTGTGTGGTGCGACTCTTACTTGCCACTTATCAGCCCAAGCCTGAATGTTGTCCAGGTCTTGCTGCATGCGGGCATGGACTGCTTCATTATCTGAGGAGTTGCGAATGGAACTGAACACTGTGCAGTCATCAGTGAACATCCCCACTTCTGAACTTATGATGGAGGGAAGGTCATTGATGAAGCAGCTGAAGATGGTTGGGCCTCGGACACTGTCCTGCGGAACTCCTGCAGCGATGTCCTGGGGCTGAGATGATTGACCTCCAACAACCACAGCAATCTTCCATTCTACAGTATTTACAGTAGAAGAAGAGGATAGCATGCTGGAAATCCCAAAGAAACTAATATTGAATCGGGGACAGGGACTCGATAAAATTAACGTAAGTAAAATAACAGTAATGAAGAAAATAATGGCACTAAAGAGCGACAAATCCCCAGGACCAGATGGTTTCCATCCCAGGGTTTTCAAGGAAGTAGGTGAGCACATTGCAGATGCCCTAACTATAATCTTCCAAAGTTCTCTCGATTCAGGAATTGTCCCTTTAGATTGGAAAATTATGCATGTCACTCCGCTATTTAAGAATGGCAAGAGAGGGAAACCAGGGAATTATAGATCAGTTAGCCTAATATCTGTTGTCGGGATATTGCTAGAGTCTGTAATTAAGGATAGGGTGACTGAACACCTTGAAAATTTTTAGTTGATCAAAGTGAGCCAGCATGGATTTGTGAAAGGTAGGTCATGCCTGACATTTTCCCTTGTACTAGGTATGACTCCAGCCAGTGGAGCGTTTTCCCCCTGATTCCCATTGACTTCAATTTTACTAGGACTCCTTGATGCCACACTCCGTCAAATGCTGCTTTGCTGTTAAGGGCAGTCACTCTCACCTCACCTCTGGAATTCAGCTCTTTTGTCCGTGTTTGGACTAAGGTTGTAATGAGGTCTGTAACCAAGTAGTCCTGGCAGAACCTAAACTGAGCATTGATGAGCAGGTTATTGGTGAGTAAGGGATGGGCAATAAATGCTGGCTTTGCCAGCGACGCCCACATCCCATGAATTAATTAAAAAAAAAGTCGGCTGGGTTGGATTTGTCCTTTTTTTTGGGGGACAGGACATAGCTGGGCAATTTTCCACATTGTCGGGTAGATGCCAGTGTTGTAGCTGTACTGGAACAGCTTGGCTAGAAGGGCGGCTAGTCCTGGAGCACAAGTCTTCAGCACGACAGCCGGGACATTGTCGGGGCCCATAGCCTTTGCTGGATCTAGTGCACTCAGCCGTTTCTTGATTACTTTTTTGTCTTTGTTAGAAACAAAAGTAATGCAAAAAAATATTGATATTCTTACATGGCCTACATTGTGCGCTCAGATCCGAGCTAAGCTGACACCCGTAAATCCCAAACCATAGAGAATCACACAGTTTACTTTGCTAACCCTGTTGGTTTTTTTCCTTCTTCTGCCTGTCTCTCTTCCTCACACACCATGTGGTGCTGTGGCCTTTGAATTTACGTTAAATTTACTCCCTAATTCCTTGGGACTCTCTTTGGGCGATAGGAAGGAGTCGATGTATTCATTATGTAATGTATTATCACATGATTTGTCACATGGTCCAGTATGAGCATGCTCAGTTCGCTCTGGCCTAGTAAACAAGCACATGGACTAACAACTCATCCTGTCTCTGTCCTTCGTTTGTTCTGCCCACATATATTACACATTAAACCAAGGGCAAGTGTGGTATTCCAGAACCTAACTCCAGAACCATGTGTCAGCTGTAGCTCAGTTGGTAACACTCTCACCTCTGAGTCAGAAGATCGTGGGTCCACATTCCCTTCCAGAGAGTTGAGCGTGTAATTCAGGCTGACACTCCAGTGCAGTACTGAGGGAGTGCTACACTGTTAAAGGTGCCGTCTTTCAGATGAGACATGAAACCAACTCCTCATCTCCCTTCTCAGGTGGATATAAAAGATCCCATGGCACTATTCGAAAAAGAGCAGGGGAGCTCTCACGGTATCCTGGCCAATGTTAATCCCTCAACCAACACCACTAAAGCAACAACAACTTGCATTTATATAGTGCCTTTAACATAGTAAAATGATCCAATTTGCTTCACAGGAGTGTTATCAAACAAAATGTGGCACCGAGTCACATGAGGAGATATAAGGACAGATGATGTAGGTTTTAAGGAGCATCTCAAAAACCATGTTGACTCTGCCCAATCATATTATTATTTTCTAAGTGCCGTGCATTACTACATCCTTAATAATAGATTCTAGCATTTTCCCTCCCTAGATACGTTCCCACAAGTGGGAAAGGGAGGGCAACCAAAGCCAGAGCTCCCTGGATGACTAGGGAGTTAAAGAGTAGGATGGAGCAGATAAAGGGGGCACATGACAGATGTCAGCTTGATAATAACATGGGAGAATCAGGCTGAGAAGAAAAAGTACAGAGGACAAGTGATAAAGTAAATAAGAGTGGCCAAGAGAGTACGAGAATAGATAGGCGGCTAACATAAGAGGGAATTCAAAGGTCTTCTATAGGGATATTAACAGTAAAAGGGTTGTCAGAGGAGCAGTGAGGCCGATTAGGGGCCAAAATGGAGAACTATTGGTGGAGGCAGGAGGTACTAAATGAGTACTTTGCATCGGAGTTTACCAAGGAAGAGGACTTTGCCAAAGCTATGGGAAACGAGGAGGTTGCTGTGATACTGGATGAGATAAAAATAGATAAAGAGGAGCTACTAGAAAGGCTGGCGGTAATTAAAGTGGATAAATCACCCGGAACGATGGGATGCATCCTAGGTAGCTGAGAGAAGTAAGGGTAGATTTTGCGAAGGTACTGTCCACAACCTTCCAATCCTCCTTAGATACAGGGGTGGTGCCAGAGGGCTGGAGGATTGCAAATGTTACACCCTTGTTCAAAAAGGGGAGAAGGATAAATCTGGCAATTATAGGCCAGTCAGTTTAACGTCGGTGGTGGGGAAGCTTTTATAAATAATAATTCGGGAGAAAATGGGCATGCATGTGCTAATAAAGGAGAGCCAGCACAGATTAGTTAAGGGCAAATCGTGTTTGGCTATCTTGATTGAATTTTTTGATGAGATAACAGAGAGTTTGAATGAGGGCAGTGCAGTTGATGTTGTGTACATGGACTTTCAAAAGGTGATTGATAAAGTACCACATATTCGGCTTTTTATCAAAATTGAAGCCCATGGGATAAAAGGGGCAGTAGCAACATGGATACAAAATTGGCTAAAGGATAGAAAACAGAGAGTTGTGGTGAATGGCTGTTTTTCGGACTGGAGGGAGGTATACAGTGGCGTTCCCCAAGGTTTAATACTGGGACCACTGCTGTTTTTGATATACATTAATGATTTGGACTTGGGGGTACGGTGCACAATTTCGAAATTTGCAGATGACATGTAACTTGGAAATATAGTAAACAGCGAGGAAGATAGCAATAGACTTTAAGAATACATTGACAGGCTGGTAGAATGGGAGGACACATGACAGATAAAATTCAACGCAGAGAAGTAGTTTTTTTTAATTGTTCCTGGGATGTGGGCATCGCTGGCAAGGCCAGCATTTATTGCCCATCCCTAATTGCCCTTGCGAAGGTGGTGGTGAGCCGCCTTCTTGAACCGCTGTGGTGAAAGTACTTCCACAGTGCTGTTAGGGAGGGAGATCCAGGATTTTGACCCAATGACGATGAAGGAACAGCGATATATCTCCAAATCAGGATGGTGTGTAACTTGGAGGGGAACTTGAAGGTGATGGTGTTCCCATGCGTCTCCTGCACTTGTCCTTCTAGCTGGTAGAGGTTGCGAGTTTGGAAGGTGCTTTCGAAGAAGGTTTGTCGAGTTGCTGCAGTGCATCTTGTAGATGGTACACACTGCACCCACGGTGCGCCAGTGGTGGAGGGAGTGAATGTTTAAGGTGGTGGATGAGGTGCCAGTCAAGCGGGCTGCTTTGTCTTGGATGGTGTCGAGCTTCTTGAGTGTTACTGGAGCTGCACTCATCCAGGCAAGTGCAGAGTATTCCATCACACTCCTGACTTGTGCCTTGTAGATGGTGGAAAGGCTTTGGGGAGTCAGGAGGTAAGACACTAGCCACAGAATACCCAGCCTCTGACCTGCTCTTGTTGCCACAGTATTTATGTGGCTGGTCCAGTTAAGTTTCTGGTCAATGGTGACCCTCAGGATGTTGTTGGTGGGGGATTTGACGATGGTAATGCCATTGAATGTCAAGGGGTGGTGGTTAGACTTTCTCTTGGAGATGGTCATTGCCTGGCACTTGTGTGGCACGAATGTTACTTGCCACTTAAGTTGCGAATGGAACTGAACACTGTGCAATCATCAGCGAACATCCCCATTTCTGAACTTATGATGGAGGGAAGGTCATTGATGAAGCAGCTGAAGATGGTTGGGCCTAGGACACTGCCCTGAGGAGCTCCTGCAGTGATGTGCTGGGGCTGAGATGATTGGCCTCCAACAACCACAACCATCTTCCTTTGTGCTAGGTATGACTCCAGCCAGTGAAGAGTTTTACCCGTGATTCCCAATGACTTCAATTTTACTAGGGCTCATTGATGCCACAACCAGTCAAAATCTGCTTTGGTGTCGAGGGCACTCACTCTCACCTCACCTCTGGAATTGAGCTCTTTTTGGACCAAGGCTGTAATGAGACCTGGAGCTGAGTGTTCCTGGCGGAACCCAAACTGAGCATTTGTGAGCAAGTTCTTGATGAGTAATTGCTGCTTGATAGCACTGTCAACAACACCTTCCATCACTTTGCTGATGATTGAGAGTAGACTGATGGGGCGGTAATTGGCCGGTTTGGATTTGTCCTGCTTTTTGTGGACAGTACACACCTTGGAAATTTTACACTTTATCAGGCAGATGCCAGTGTTGTAGCTGTACTGGAACAGCTTGGCTAGAGGTGCGGCTAGTTCTGGAGCACAAGTCTTCAGCACGACAGCCAGGATGTTTTCGGGGCCCATAGCCTTTGCTGTATCCAGTGCGCTCAGCCGTTTCTTGATATCACGAGGATTGAATCAATTGGCTGAAGACTGGCTTCTGTGATGGTGGGGACCTCAGGAGGAGGCAGATATGGATCATGCTGATCAGAACAATTAAAGATGATGTGAAAAGAGCCAATAGAAAATGGGAAGTGTTGCCGAGCACAGAGCATTGATGTGGGATCGTACCTGAGCTCTCTCACTCTGTGAATATTTGTGTCTGTCAATGGGATACATTCTCCATAAAACCAAACTGGATTGAGAAACAACCTTTCTACTCATCCCCATCACAATGTCCAGTGTTTGATTATCAGGAATGCAAGGAAAAGGGAATACTTTACTCCACACACAGGGTGTCCCCATTAGCAGGTTTCTCCAGTGAATGTGTTGCTTTTCCTACAGTGCACAGCGTGCAGTCGACACGGTCTGTTATACAGTCCCTTCCCATTATATTTCAGAGTACAGGAGAGAGAACAATTTAAACACGGCAGGACATTTTTCAAGCCTCAAAGTTTTACAAATGGTGAACACACTGTGTCTTTATAGTTCAAACATTCCCTTGTAATTAAATAATTCAATCTGGAACTAACTCAGAGTGAGAGAGCCCAGGTACGATCCCACGCTGATCACTCCATGATTTCACATTTCACAACTTCAATACTCTGTGCTCTGCAACACTTTCCATTTTCTATTGGCTCTTTTCACATCACCTTTAAATCTTCTGATCAGCATGACTGTGATAAACATAAACATAATCCATTGCTGCCTGAAGATAGAACATCCTGGAATTACATCTGGCAACAAAACCATCTCAATCTCAGTCTGTGCACGATTCATTTAAAGCAAGGTTACAGAAAAGGGAAATTACTGCAGTGATTAATCTCTGTTGCCCAAAGGAGGGCCGACCACCCATGTACAACTGGGGTTAGCCCTGTGTATTTACAGTATGGAGACTTTAAACAAATATCTGTGACTTGATGGCTCTTTTTTCAAAACTCCCAGATTTCTAACCAGAAATGGTTAAATGTGGAGCTTCCTATTACTGGCTGAGTAATTCTCCTTTATCCTTCAGTGTGGTTTCTCCGCACTTACACAACTGGTAGATCACCAAAGCTGCCCCTCAGAGGTGGTCGGTCAGCAATGAATCTGGGACATTGGCAAATAACTTGGAATTGAAGGGGGCACCTAATTCTAAACAATATTAAAAGGAACAACAGCAGCCAGGACTCCTGTGCCGGGGCAGTCAGATCTGCCAGGGCCGGAGCCGAATGTCTGGTTCACGTGTGGGTGGAAGACCACGTGGCTCCCCAACATATTTCATCTGGGGAATGACAAGGAGATCCACCCCCTGGTGAAAACCAGGGACTATCTGCCACAGGACGATAAGAGGTGATACATTGAACTGGGCACCTGGAAAGAGCCGTTGTTTAGACTCATCGCACAAAACCAAATAATGTGAACACTGAATGTAAAATACAGACCAGAAAATGGGAAAGAAAACCTCAGTGTTGGAGTTAACGGAGCTGACTAATTGTGAATGAAGAAGCTCCAGCTCACAATGCAGCAGTGTGGGTGGGAGACAAAAACTGGCAACTGCCAGTAGAGGGCAGTATTTATAAACAGGGTCACCATGCACAGGGCTCTGGAGATGGGACCTGGGGGGAATCGTTCAAAATCTCAACACTGCCACATGCACAGGGTTAAATCCAATATGTCGTTGGTGGCAGGTCAAAGCAGTTTAAGAATAGAGTTAAGTACATCTCACTGTTTGATGTCTGTAACGGTAACAGAACCTTTCAGAAAAGTTTCATTCATCTTTCTTTAAAAAGGCAACTAACCCACATAAGCTGGAAAAATAGATGTAAAAGGAACTCTTATTGAAGGATCGATTGTCTTGCTCCAAGATCTTAATGAATTCTGCGACGAGTCCTTCGTGAAAATGACCGATGTTTTTGAAATCCCTGCAGCAGAATTAAGAATGAAGAATTTTTATTGCTCCTGACAAAATCTGACTGGAAACCAAGCAGATTGAAAGGAAGATCGGAACAGGAGTCGGCCATTCAGCCCCTCGAGCCTCCAATGCCATTCAATTAGATCATTGCTTATCTGTGCCTCAAATCTATTTACCCACCTTTGCTCCATGTCCCTTGTTAGCCTTTCCCAACTAAAATCTATCGATCTCAGTCTTAAAAGCTCCACTTGTCCTAGAATCCACAGCCCTTTGGGGAGAGAATTCCAGATTTCTAATAACTTGTGTGAAAAGGTACTTCATGATTTTCATCCTAAATGGTTCAAATTTTAAGATTACAACTCTTCCTATTTGTAATCCAGCCATCTTAAGATAAAGGCCAAATTTCCATTGGCCTTATTTATTGCTTTTTGTACCTGTCGACTAATTTTAAATGGTTTGTGGAGTTAGACTCCCAAATTTCTTTGCTCCTCTACAGTTCCAAGTTTCCCAACATTTGGAAAATGTCATTTTCTTAGGTCCAAAGTGGACGACCTCACACTTGTCCATCTGTCATAGTTTTGCAACTTCCTGCTCCCAGCTGCACTACTTACTGTGTCTCTGACTTTAGTGTCATCTGGAAACTTGGATATACAGCTCTATTCCTTGATCCAAGTGAGTAATAAATATGGGAAAAAGTTGAGGCTCCAGAACAGATGCACTTGTCACGTTCTGCCAATCTGAGTACAAACCCTTTATCCCCAATCACTGTCTCCTACCTCCCAACCAATCTCCAACCCAAGTGTTACCATGCTGGCTCTCTCTGATCAGCTCATATTTGGACAAGTGCTCAGTCACTCGATCTCTAATGAGAGATTCTAGTAGCGTCCCCACAATTGATTTTAAATTCACAGGCCTGTAGTTACCTGGTTTCTCTCTCCCACCCTTCTTAAATAATGGACTGACATTTGCAATTTTTGAGTTTAACAGCATAGTTCCCAAATCAAGAGTTTGAATGATTATAGCTAATGCTTCTGCAATTTCCCCACTTCTTTTAATACCCTGGGATGGAAACCATCAGGTCCTGGTGATTTATCTATCCTAGTCCCATTATTTTCTCCATTACCATTTTATTACTAATATTGAATACAATAAGTGCATTCCCTTGATTTATTTTAGTTTCCCTCCAATTAATGGTACCTTTCACAAATCCATGCTGGCTCTCTCTGATCAGCTGAAAATTTTCGAGGTGTTCTGTCACCCTATCCTTAATTATAGACTCTAGCAATTTCCCGACAACAGATGTTAGGCTAACTGTTTATAATTCACTGGTTTCCCTCTCTCGCCATTCTTAAAATGCGGAGTAACATGTACAATTTTCCAAAAGAAAGGACGGTTCCTGAATCTAGAGAACTTTGGAAGATTATAGTTAGGGCATCTGCAATGTGCTCCTAGTTCCTTTAAAACCCTGGGATGGAAACCATCTGGTCCTGGGGATTTGTCACTCTTTAGTGCCATTATTTTCTTCATCGCTGTTGCTTTACTTATGTTAATTTTATTGAGTCCCTGTCCCAGATTCAATATTAGCTTCTTTAGGATTTCCAGCATGCTGTCCTCTCTCTACTGTAAATACTGACGCAAAGTAATTATTCAACATGCCTGCCATTTCCCCATTGTCATTGACAATATCACCACTTTGTTTTTAAGGGGCCAACTTTGCTCCTGACCACCCTCTTTTTCCCAATGTAATTGTAAAAATTCTTCGCATTGATTTTGATATCCCTTGCAAGTTTCTTTTCATACTCCCTTTTTGTAGCTCTTACTAACTGTTGTGTGACCCTTTGCTGTTCTTTGTATCTTTCCCATTCGCCAGGATCTGTGCTATTTTTTGCATTTTTGTATGCCCTTTCCTTTATAGTTTTATGCTGGCCTTTACCTCTTTAGTTGTCCATGGATGGGCTTTTTTGGCAAGTAGAGCTCTTGCCCCTCAGGGGTATAAACTGGTTCTGTAACACCTTAAATTATTTTTTAAACATCTTCCACTGATCTTCTGTCGTTTTACCCAGTGACAGATTTGCCCACTTTACTGTGGACATCCTGTTGAAGTCGGCCTTACCTAAATCTAGAATCTTAGTGGCTGTTTTGTGTTTCTCCCCTTCAAACACTACTTTGAACTCGATCATGTTATGATCGCTATTGGATAAATGTTCACGCACAGTTAGGCTGTTAACTAAATCTGGCTCATTACTCATTACTAAATCTAATATGACTTGCCCCCTTGTTGCCTCTAGGACATATTGTTGTAGAAAACTATCCCGGACACACTCAAGAAATTCACTACCTTTCTGACAGGTGCTAGTTTGCTTTTCCCAATCTATGAAAGTTAAAATCCCCCATTAAAAACACTCTGCCTTTGCTACACGATTGTCTAATCTCTTCATTTATACAATCTAGCACTTCAGAGCTGCTACCAGGGGGCCTATACACAACTCCCACTACAGTCTTAGATCCTTTATTTCATAATTCAACCCATAACGTCTCCACTGCCTGCTTACCTCTCCTTAAATCCTCTCTTATCATTGAAGTGATTTCATCCTTAATCACTAAGGCTACTCCTCCCCCTCTGCCATTTTCCCTATCTTCCCTGTAGACCTTATAACCTGGTATATTTAATTCCCAGTCCTGACCGTCTTGCAGCCATGTCTCAGTAATAGCTACAATGTCATAGCCTCCAATTTGAATTCATGCCTGCAGTTCATTCAATTTATTCCTTATACTCCGTGCATTCGTGTAAGAACCCTTATTTGGGCCACACCCCCTAGCCTGTCCTTCAGCTCTAATGTTTTACTCATCATTTTTTGCACTCTCTTCAGTGCCTCAATATCCTTTTTATAATATGGTGTCCAGAATTGTATGCAGTACTCCAAGTGTGGTCCAACCAAGGATCGATTCAAGTTTAGCATAACTTCACTACTTTTCAATTCAATACCTCTAGAAATAAACCCCAGTGCTTGCGTTTTTTATGGCCCTGTTAACCTGTGTCGCTACTTTCAGTGATTTGTGTATTTGTACTCCGAGATCCCTTTGCTCTTCTACCCCATTTAGATTAGTTATTTCCAAGTAATATGTGACCTCATTTTTCTTACCAAAATGTAATACCTCACATTTATCTGTGTTGATAAATATTGAATATTTACATAAGTTGATGAGATGAAAGTATGAAATGAAAACATTGACCAACAAGTAGGTAAATACAATTTTTTAATTGTTACATGAAACAGATTTTTACAGTGAAGTATTTCTCAAAGTCCACAATCTGTACATGAAGTATGAAATGCAACACCGAAAGATGTTTAAAATCCCACATTGTTATTTTTTTTCATGGAGTGGGAAATACAGTGAACGTCCTCATATTTTAACATCTGTAATAAGACAGCATCTAAAATGGGGAGAGGACGGGATGGAGGGAACACGGGAGGAGGAAGAGACCTTGGGTTCACCGTCCCTTTGAACTCAGTGCCCTCCAGGAGTTGCCTGGGTCACATGGCATCGCCTTCCCCTCCCATACAGGTCTCATTCTGAAAGTGTCACGAGCTCTTTGTCTCCAATCAGCAGCAGTCTGTTCCGTTAGCCTCAGGGGAGAATTAATTGGCAGCATTTTGTTTGTCCATTAACAAAATATGTAAACGGTTAGTGTTATATTTGGCCCAATTTTATAAATGATTAAAATCAGCTCTAGCTTTTGTATTGTGTTTTCTCTCTCCTCATCTCCTTCTTTCGCAACCACCTCCAGGCAGAACATAAGAACATAAGAAATAAGAGCAGGAGTAGGCCATACGGCCCCTCGAGCCTGCTCCACCATTCAATAAGATCATGGCTGATCATCGACCTCAACTCCACGTTCCCGCCCGATCTCCATATCCCTTGATTCACCTGGAGTCTAAAAAATCTATCGATCGCAGCCTTGAATATACTCAAAGACTCAGCATTCACATCCCTCTGGGGCCAGAGAATTCCAAAGATTCACAACCCTCTGAGTGAAGAAATTCCTCCTCATCTCAGTCTTAAATGGCCGACCCCTTATCCTGAGACTATGCCCCCTAGTTCTAGACACTCCAGCCAGGGGAAACAACCTCTCAGCATCTACCCTGTCAATCCCTTTCAGAATCTTGTATGTTTCAATGAGATCACCTCTCATTCTTCTAAACTCCAGAGAGTATAGGCCCATTCTACACAATCTCTCATCATAGGACAGCCCTCTCATCCCAGGAATCAATCTAGTGAACCTTCGTTGCACCGCCTCCATTACTAAATCTAATATGACTTGCCCCCTTGTTGCCTCTAGGACATATTGTTGTAGAAAACTATCCCGGACACACTCAAGAAATTCACTACCTTTCTGACAGGTGCGAGTCTGCTTTTCCCAATCTGTATGAAAGTTAAAATCCCCCATTAAAAACACTCTGCCATTGCTACACGATTGTCTAATCTCTTCATTTATACAATCTAGCACTTCACAACTCCCACTACAGTCTTAGATCCTTTATTTCATAATTCAACCCATAACGTCTCCACTGCCTGCTTTCCTCTCCTTAAATCCTCTCTTATCATTGAAGTGATTTCATCCTTAATCACTTAAGGCTACTCCTCCCCCTCTGCCATTTTCCCTATCTTCCCTGAAGACCTTATAACCTGGTATATTTAGTTCCCAGTCCTGACCGTCTTGCAGCCATGTCTCAGTAATAGCTACAATGTCAAACCCTCCAATTTGAATTCATGCCTGCAGTTCATTCAATTTATTCCTTCTACTCCGTGCATTTTTGTAAAGAACCCTTATTTGGGCCACACCCCCTAGCCTGTCCTTCAGCTCTAATGTTTTACTCATCATTTTTTGCACCCTCTCCAGTGCCTCTATATCCTTTTTATAATATGGTGTCCAGAATTGTATGCAGTACTCCAAGTGAGGTCCAACCAGGTTCGATTCAAGTTTAGCATAACATCCACCATCTTAAACATTTACTCCCTCCTCACCAGGCGCACTGTGGCTGCTGGTGCACAGAATGTACTCTGGGTGGGGGACTTCAATGTCCATCACCAAGTGTGGCATGGTAGTGGCTCGTGTTTGTTCTCTCACCACCTGCCGTGAGCCAGTCTGGCTGCTATGTCCTTCAGGACTCAGCCAGCTTGGTCAATCATGATACTACCAAGCCAGTGAGGACACCCCTTCATCGTGTTCTGTACACTACCACCGTGATAAATGGAATAGATTCAGAGCACATCTAGCAGCTCAAAACTGGGCATCCATGAGGCGCTGTGGGCCATCAGCAGCAACAGAATTGTATTCCACCATAATCTGTAAACTCATGGCCCTGCATATCCCTCATTCTACCATTACCATCAAACCAGCCCTGGTTCAATAAGGAGTGTTGAAGAGCATTCCAGGAGCTGCACCAGGTGTATCAGAAAATCAGAAACCAACTTGGTGAAGCTACAACACAGGACTATATGCATGTTAAACAGCAGAGGCAGCGTGCTATAGACAGAGCTAAGCGATCCCACACCCAATGGATCAGATCAAAGCTCTGCAGTCCTGTCACATCCAGTCGGGAATGGTGATGGACAATTAAACAACTAACGGGAGGAGGAGGCTCCTTGAACATCCACATCCTCAATGATGGCGGAGCACAGCACGTGAGTGAAAAAGACAAGGCTGAAGCCTTCGCAACCATCTTCACTCACAAGTGCCAAGTGCATGATGCATCTCGGCCTGCTCCTGAGGTCCCACCATCACAGAAGCCAGTCTTCAGCTAATTCACTTCACTTCCAGTGCTATCAAGAACGGTAGAGCGCACTGGATACAGCAAAGGCTATGGGTTCTGACAACATCGCGGCAGCAGTGCTGAAGACCTGTGTCCAGAACTAGCTGCACCACTATCCAAGCTGTTCCCGTACTGGCATCTCCCCGACAAAGTGGTAAATTGGCCAGGTATGTACAGTCCACCAGAAGCTGGACTAATCCGACAGCCCGTTATCATCCCATCAGCCATCTCTCCATCATCAGCAAAGTGATGGAAGCTGTCATCGACAATGCTATCAAGCGGCACTAACAAAGCACAAATAACCAGCTCACCGATGACCAGTTTGGTTTCCGTCAGGACCACTTGGCTCCTGACCGCATTACAGCCTTGGTCCAAACATGGACAAAAGAGCTGAATTCCAGAGGTGAGGTGAGAGTGACTGTCATAGAAACATAGAAACATAGAAGATAGGAGCAGGAGTAGGCCATTCGGCCCCTCGAGCCTGGTCCGCCATTCAATGCGATCATGGCTGATCATCCAAATTCAGTACCCTGTCCCTGCTTTCTCCCTATATCCCTTGATCCCCTTAGCCTTAAGAAATATATCTAACTCCTTCTTGAAGATATTTAATGAATTGGCCTCAACTGCCTTCTGTGGTAGAGAATTCCACAGGTTCACCACTCTCTGGGTGAAGAAATTCCTCCTCCTCTCAGTCCTAAATGGCTTACCCCTTATCCTTAGACTGTGACCCTTGGTTCTGGACTCCCCCGCCATCGGGAACAGCCTTCCTGCATCTAGTCTGTCTAGTCCTGTTAGAATTTTATAAGTTTCAATGAGATCCCCTCTCATTCTTCTAAACTCTAGCGAATATAAGCCTAATCGACCCAATCTCTCTTCATACGTCATTCCTGCCATCCCAGGTATCAGTCTGGTGAGTCTTCGCTGCACTCCCTCCATGGCAAGAGCATCCTTCCTCAGATAAGGCGACCAAAACTGCACACAATACTCAAGGTGTGGTCTCACCAAGGCCCTGTACAACTGCAGCAAGACATCCTTGCTCCTGTACTCGAATCCTCTCGCTATGAAGGCCAACATACCATTTGCCTTCTTAACCGCCTGCTGCACCTGCATGCTTACCTTCAGCGACTGGTGCACAAGGACTCCCAGATCTCGTTGCACTTCCCCTTTTCCCAATCTATTGCCGTTCAGATAATAACCTGCCTTCCTGTTTTTGCCACCAAAGTGGATAACCTTGCATTTATCCACATTATACTGCATCTGCCATGCACCTGCCCAATCACCCAACTTGTCCAAATCATACTGGAGTTTCTCTGCATCCTCCTCACAACACACACGCCCACCCAACTTTGTGTCATCTGCAAACTTGGAGATATTACATCTAGTTCCCTGTAAGCTTCGCAAAATTCCCCAGAAACTCGTATAGAACCCTAAAAGGGGTGATTTTTGGATTTTTCCTATGAATTTGGGATGATGGGACATAAGTGAAGTGATTTGAGGTAAAAACCTCAGTTTTGGACATTTTAAAGATCAGGGAAGAAAAAAACCTGAGGAAAAATGACTTTTGAAAATGACTATGGAAAAAAAAACACCTTTGCGAAGGGGTGTGGCGAGGCAGTGGACAACTTTTGGTGTCAATCTGTCTGGAATTTGTTTGCACTGCAATCCAGGCAGGAGGAAGGACCTCACCCAAAACCTCACAACACATCCAAAATTGAATAATTCAAGACACCTTTTGAATATCCCCAGGCCCAAACAGGATGCCAGAAGCCTGTAAACAATAAAACATCTAGTACAGCCATTACTTCATCAAAAACCAATCAGACAGGTATCTATAGGGACAAGATTTGGCACGTAGATAAAGGCCCTGCCTAAATGGGAGACATCGGAAGCCATCAGGACAATTTAACACCAAGTTAAAACCATCAAAACTTAACAAGCCCGCAAAACTAAGACAATGGAATGAACAGGCATCAATTGAAACCTAAATCACTTCAACACGAAACCGATTTAGGAAAGCGGTTTTGGCGCAAAAAAGACAAAGGGTCTGAACAGTATAATTGAGGGCCTAATCCCCCAAGAAAGTCTCTCTCAGCTCTGTTCCAGTTGCAGCAAGTTCCAGCAAGACACTACCAGCCACACGACACGAGCAGGAGTAGGAGAGAAGCAGCAAGGCCACGAGGCAGACCCGGGGTGAGATCGGAGGCAAGGACAGACTAGGCCAGGCAAGGGCTAGAGCTGAGGCCAATGGGAGCGAGTCGGCATCGCTCAGCACACGGTCTAGCACTAGCAGCCACTAGCTAAGGTCACTGGAGGCTGGGAGCGAGTCGGCATCGCTCAACCCACGGTCCAGCCCCAGAAGGGACCGCCCCGACAAGCCTCCAACGCAACAAAACTCGACGACCAGACCACCATCGCAGATTTCACAGACTGGTACCACGTGGGGACGGCAGGCCCCAAAGGACAAAAAGAGAGTACCTCAAAATCGCAATCAACTTACCTGGCTGGATTTCGCATGGTCAAAACCCCTGTTTGGTGAGCATAATCCCTGATCTCCTGCAACCAAGGCCTAGCTAGATAATGGGATTTTTGTGAGGGATAAGGGTTTTTGTATATTGTCGTTCTCCCTCGACTGCCCCGTGTGCTCCCCAACCTGTTTAAGAGTTAAGTGTGTTTTAAGTTTGTTACCTTTTCTTTTAATAAAAGTCAAAATTCTTTCATCGGAACCTGTTGTCTACTGCATCTTTGTTCACAACCCCCAAATAAGTCCAAGGTCCAGAACCAGGGGCGTGGGAGCAATTTGAACCGCTCGCTGAGTCAGAGGTGAGGCTGACCCCTACCACACCACCACCTACACCCTCGTCTAGATCATTAATATATATTGTGAATAACTGGGGTCCTAGCACCGATCCCTGCGGTACCCCACTAGTCACTGCCTGCCACTCGGAAAAAGACCCGTTTATTCCAACTCTTTGCTTCCTGTCTGCCAACCAGTTCTCTATCCAAGTCAGTACCTTATCCCCACAATCCCATGTGCTTTAACTTTGCACGCCAATCTCTTATGCGGGACCTTATCGAAAGCCTACTGAAAGTCCAAATACACCACATCCACTGGTTCTCCCTTATCTATTCTACCAGTTACATCCTCAAAAAATTCCAGTAGATTAGTCAAGCATGATTTACCTTTTGTAAATCCATGTTGACTTTGTCCGATACTGTCACTGTTTTCCAAGTGCTCTGCTATTACATCTTTTAGAATGGACTCTAGCATTTTCCCCACTACCGATGTCAGGCTTACCGGTCTATAATTCCCCGTTTTCTCTCTCCCACCTTTTTTAAATCGTGGGGTTACATTAGCTACCCTCCAATCCATGGGAACTGTTCCAGAGTCTATAGAATTTTGGAAGATGACCAGTAATGCATCTACTATTTCTAGGGCCACTTCCTTAAGTACACTAGGATGTAGATTATCAGGCCCTGGGGATTTATCGGCCTTCAATCCCGGCAATTTCCCTAACACCATTTCCCTACAAATACTGATTTCATTCAGTTCTTCCCTCTCATTAGACCCTATGTTCCCCGACATCTCTGGGAGGTTATTTGTGTGCTCCTTTGTGAAGACAGAACCAAAGTATGTATTTAATTGGTCTGCCATTTCTTTGTTCCCCATTATAAATTCCCCTGATTCTGACTGCAAGGGACCTACGCTTGACTTCACCAATCGTTTTCTCTTCACATATCTATGGAAGCTTTTACAGTCAGTTTTTATGTTCCCTGACAGCTTACTCTCATACTCTATTTCCCCCCTCTTAATTAATCCCTTTGTCCTCCTTTGCTGAATCCTAAACTGCACCCAATCCTCAGGTTTGCTGCTTTTTCTGGCCAATTTATATGTCCTCTCCTTGGATCTTATGCTATTCCTAATTTCCCTTGTTAGCCACGGTTGACTCACCTTTTTTGTTTTATTTTTATGCCAAACAGGGATGAACAAATTCTGTAGTTTATCCATGCGATCTTTAAATGTTTGCGATTGCCTATCCACCGTCAACCCTTTAAGTAAGGTTCCCCAATCCATCCTATCCAATTCGCGCCTCATACCATCGTAGTTTCCTTTATTTAAATTCAGGACCCTAGTCTGATTCCTTCACAACCATCTTCAGCCACAAGTGCCAAGTGGACGATGCATCTTGGCCTGCTCCTGAGGTCACCACCATCACAGAAGCCAGTCTTCAGCCAATTTGCTTCACTCCACGTGATATCAAGAACGGTAGAGCGCACTGGATACAGCAAAGGCCATGGGCCCCGGCAACATCCCGGCTGCAGAGCTGAAGACCTGTGCTCCAGAACTAGCTACACCTCTAGCCAAGCTGCTCCAGTACTGGCATCTACCCGACAAAGTGGTAAATTGGCCAGGTATGTCCAGTCCGGAAAAAGCTGGACTAATCCAACAGCCAGTTACCACCCCATCAGCCATCTCTCCATCATTAGCAAAGTAATGGAAGCTGTCATTGACAATGCTATCAAGCGGCACTTACGCTCAAATAACCTGCTCACCGATGCCCAGTTTGGTTTCCGCCAGGACCACTTGAAACATAGAAAGAAACAAAGAAAAATAGCAGCAGGAGTAGGCCATTCGGCCCTTCGAGCCTGCTCCTCCATTCAATATGATCATGGCTGATCCTCTATCTCAATACCATATTCCGGCTCTCTCCCCATACCCCTTGATGCCTTTTGTGTCTAGAAATCTATCTATCACCTTCTTAAATATATTCAGTGATTTGGCCTCCACAGCCTTCTGTGGTAGAGAATTCCATAGGTTCACCACCCTCTGAGTGAAGAAATTTCTCTTCATCTCAGTCCTAAATGTACTACCCCGTATCCTGAGACTGTGACCCCTCGTTCTAGACCCCCCAGCCAGGGGAAACATCCTCCCTGCATCCAGTCTGTCTAGCCCTGTCAGAATTTTATACGTTTCAATGAGATCCCCTCTCATTCGTCTAAACTCTAGTGAATACAGGCCTAGTCGACCCAATCTCTCCTCATATGACAATCCTGTCATCCCAGGAATCAGTCTGGTGAACCTTCGCTGCTACTCCCGCTATGGCAAGTATATCCTTTCTTAGGTAAGGAGACCAAAACTGCACACTGTACTCCAGGTGTGGTCTCACCAAGGCCCTGTACAACTGTAGTAAGACATCCTTGCTCCTGTACTCAAATCCTCTTGTAATGAAGGCCAACACTTGGCTCCTGACCTCATTACAGCCTTGGTCCAAACATGGACAAAAGAGCTGAATTCCAGAGGTGAGGTGAGAGTGACTGTCCTCGACATCAAGGCAGCATTTGACCGAGTGTGGCACCAAGGAGCCCTAGCAAAACTGAAGTCAATGGGCATCGGGGGAAAACTCTCCACTGGATGGTGTCATATCTAGCACAAGGAAGATGGTTGTGGTTATTGGAGGCCAATCATCTCAGCCCCAGGTCATCGGTGCAGCAGTTACTCAGGACAGTGTCCTAGGCCCAACATCTTCAACTGCTTTATTAATGACCTTCAGAAGTGGGGATGTTCACTGTTGATTGCACAGTGTCAAGTTACATTCGTAATTCGTCAGATAATGAGGCAGTCTGTGTCCACATGCAGCAAGACCTGGACAACATTCAGGTTGGGGATGATAAGTGGCAAGCAATATTTGTGCCACACAAGTGCCAGACAATGACCATCTCCAACAAGAGAGAGTCTAACCACCTCCCCATGACATTCAATAGCATTACCATCGTTGAATTCACCACCATCAACTTCCTGGAGGTCAACATTGACCAGAAACTTAACTAGATCAGCCAAATAAATACTGTAGCTACAAGAGCTAGTCAAACGCTGGGTATTCTGCGCAAGTGACTCACCACCTCCTGACTCCCCAAAGCCTTTCCACCCGCTACAAGGCACAAGTCAGGAGTGCGATGGAATATTCTCCACTTGCCTGGACGGTTGCAGCTCCAACAACACTCACGAAGCTCGACACAATCCAGGGGAAAGCAGGCCGCTTAATCAGCACCCCATCCACCATCTTAAACATTTACTCCCTCCTCATCCGGCGCACTGTGGCTGCTGGTGCACAGAAAGTACTCTGGGTGGGGGACATCAATGTCCATCACCAAGTGTGGCTCGGTAGTGGCTCATGTTTGTTATCTCACCACCTGCCGTGAGCCAGTCTGGCTGCTATGTCCTTCAGGACTCAGCCAGCTCGGTCAATCATGGCACTACCGAGCCAGTGAGGACACCCCTTCATCGTGTTCTGTGCACTACCACCGTGCTAAATGGAATAGATTCAGAGCACATCTAGCAGCTCAAAACTGGGCATCCATGAGGCGCTGTGGGCCATCAGCAGCAACAGAATTGTATTCCACCATAATCTGTAACTTCATGGGCTGGCATATCCCTCATTCTGCCATTACCATCAAACCAGCCCTGGTTCAATAAGGAATGTTGAAGAGCATTCCAGGAGCTGCACCAGGTGTATCTGAAAATCAGAAACCAACTTGGTGAAGCTACAACACAGGATGATGGCGGAGCACAGCATGTGAGAGCAAAAGACAAGGCTGATGCCTTCACAACCATCTTCAGCCACAAGTGCCAAATGGACGATGTATCTCGGCCTGCTCCTGAGGTCACCACCATCACAGAAGCCAGTCTTCAAACAATTTGCTTCACTCCACGTGATATCAAGAACGGTAGAGCGCTCTGGATACAGCAAAGGCTATGGGCCCCGGCAACATCCTGGCTGCAGAGCTGAAGACCTGTGCTCCAGAACTTGCTGCACCTCTAGCCAAGCTGATCGAGTACTGGCATCTACCCGACAAAGTGATAAATTAGACAGGTATGTCCAGTCCGCAAACAGCTGGACTAATCCAACAGCCAGTTACCACCCCATCAGCTATCTCTCCAACATCAGCAAAGTGACGGAAGCTGTCATCCACAATGCTATCAAGCGTCACTAATGCACAAATAACCTGCTCACCAATGACTAGTTGGGTTTCCGCCAGGACCACTTGGATCCTGACCTCATTACAGCCTTGGTCCAAACATTGACAAAAGGGCTGAATTCCAGAGGTGAGGTGAGAGTGACTGTACTCGACATCAAGGCAGCATTTGACCGAGTGTGGCACCAAGGAGCCCGAGTAAAACTGAAGTCAATGGTGATTGGGGGAAAACTCTCCACTGGATGGTGTCATATCTAGCACAAAAGGAAGATGCCTGTGGTTATTGGAGGCCAATCATCTCAGCCCCAGGTCATCGGTGCAGCAGTTACTCAGGACAGTGTCCTAGGCCCAACATCTTCAACTGCTTTATTAATGACCTTCAGAAGTGGGGATGTTCACTGTTGATTGCACAGTGTCAAGTTACATTCGTAATTCGTCAGATAATGAGGCAGTCTGTGTCCACATGCAGCAAGACCTGGACAACATTCAGGTTGGGGATGATAAGTGGCAAGTAACATTTGTGCCACACACGTGCCAGACAATGACCATCTCCAACAAGAGAGAGTCTACCCACCTCCCCATGACATTCAATGGCATTACCATCGTTGAATTCCCCACCATCAACATCCTGGGGGTCACCATTGACCAGAAACTTAACTAGATCGGCCAAATAAATACTATGGCTACAAGAGTTAGTCAGACGTTGGGTATTCTGCACAAGTGATTCATAGAAACATAGAAGATAGGAGCAGGAGTAGGCCATTCGGCCCCTCGAGCCTGCTCCGCCATTCGATGAGATCATGGCTGATCATCCAAACTCAGTACCCTGTACCTGCCTTCTCCCCATATCCCTTGATACCTTTAGCTTTAAAAAATATATCTAACTCATTCTTGAATATATTTAATGACTTGGCCTCAACTACCTTCTGTGGTAGAGAATTCCACAGGTTCACCACTCTCTGGGTGAAGAAATTCTTCCTCATTTCTGTCCTAAATGGCTTACCCCTTATCCTTAGATTATGACCCCTGGTTCTGGACTCTCCGACCATCGGGAACCTTCTTCCTGCATCTAGTTTGTCCAGACCTGTCAGAATTTTATATGTTTCGATGAGATCCCCTCTCATTCTTCTATACTCCAGCGAGTATAAGCCCAATCGACCCAATCTCTCCTCATATGTCATTCCTGCCATCCCAGGTATCAGCCTTGTGAATCTTCGCTGAACTCCTTCCATGGCAAGAACATCCTTTCTCAGATAAGGCGACCAAAACTGCACACAGTACTCAAGGTGTGGTCTCACCAAGGCCCTGTACAACTGCAGCAGGACATCCCTGTTCCTATACTCAAACCCTTTCGCTATGAAGGCCAACATACCATTTGCCTTCTTCACCGCCTGCTGCACCTGCATGCTTACTTTCAGCGACTGGTGCACAAAGACACCCAGGTCTCGTTGCACTTCCCCTTCTCCCAATCTATTGCCATTCAGATAATAGTCTGCCTTTCTGTTTTTGACACCAAAGTGGATAACCTCGCATTTATCCACGTTATATTGCATCTGCCACACTTCTGCCCAATCACCCAACCTGTCCAAATCATCCTGGAGTTTCTCGGTATCCTCATCGCAGCACACACTCCCACCCAGCTTTGTGTCATCTGCAAACTTGGAGATATTACATTTAGTTCCCTTATCTAGATCATTAATGTATATTGTGAATAGCTGGGGTCCAAGGACCGATCCCTGCGGTACCCCACTAGTCACTACTTGCTATTCGGAAAAAGACCCATTAATTCCTACTCTCTGCTTTCTGTTCACCAACCAAGACCTGTCAAATCTATGAATTGAAATCGGCCCCAAAACAACACCTAAACTTCAAATAAATTTTTTTAAAAACCATCACATTTTTAAAATAACTATCAGTTAAATAAATTAACTACTTAAAACAAAAATTTTAATTTTTGAAAAAATTAAAATACCTTTTTAGAGTGCTAAAAATAAACTTACCTTTCTTTAAAGTATCTAAAAAAGATAAACATGTTGAAATTTTTTTTTAATTGTAATTAATTAACCACTTACCTTGTTAAAAACGTGTCCTGCGCCTCCTTTTTAAAAGCGCAGCTTCTTCCATACTTACCTTCCCGGAGAAACCTGAAAAAAAAACTAAGTTCCCTGTGTGCGCGCAGCCTCTCCCGTGCACGCGGTTCACCTCTGAACCCCTCCCTTCACGAGACCGGAAGTTCCAGTTTCCCGCGCATGCGCAGTGCATGCAGGAAACCGGCACTTCAGGAGGCCTTACGGGTGCGTACACAGCGCGTACTCACCCGGCAAGTGCCGAATTTTTGGCCCAATGTGGCAGTCTGTGTCCACGTGCAGCAAGACCTGGACAACATGCAGGTTGGGGATGATAAGTGGCAAGTAACATTTGTGACACACAAGTGCCAGACAATGACCATCTCCAACAAGAGAGAGTCTAACCACTTCCCCATGACAATCAATGGCATTACCATCATTGAATTCCCCACCATCAACATCCTGGGGGTCACCATTGACCAAAAACTTACCTAGATCAGCCAAATAAATACTGTGCCTACAAGCGCTAGTCAGATGCTGGGTATTCTGCGCAAGTGACTCACCACCTCCTGACTCCCCAAAGCCTTTCCACCCCCTACAAGGCACAAGTCAGGAGTGCGATGGAATATTTTCCACTTGCCTGGACGGTTGCAGCTCCAACAACACTCACGAAGCTCGACACAATCCAGGGGAAAGCAGGCCGCTTAATCAGCTCCCCCATCCACCATCTTAAACATTTACTCCCTCCTCCTCCGGCGCACTGTGGCTGCTGGTGCACAGAATGTACTCTGGGTGGGGCACTTCAATGTCCATCACCAAGTGTTGCTCGGTAGAGGCTCGTGTTTGTTCTCTCACCACCTGCCGTGAGTCAGTCTGGCTGCTATGTCCTTCAGGACTCAGCCAGCTTGGTCAATCATGGTACTACCGAGTCACTGAGGACACCCCTTCATCGTGTTCTGTGCCCTACCACTGTGCTAAATGGGATAGATTAAGAACACATCTAGCAGCTCAAAACTGGGCATCCATGAGGCGCTGTGGGCCATCAGCAGCAACAGAATTGTATTCCACCGTAATCTGTAAACTCATGGCCCAGCACATCCCTCATTCTCCCATTACCATCAAACCAGCCCTGGTTCAATGAGGAGTGTTGAAGAGCATTCCAGGAGCTGCACCAGGTGTATCAGAAAATCAGAAACCAACTTGGTGAAGCTACAACACAGGACTATATGCATGTTAAACAGCGGAGGCAGCGTGCTATAGACAGAGCTAAGCGATCTCACACCCAATGGATCAGATCAAAGCTCTGCAGTCCTGTCACATCCAGTCGGGAATGGTGATGGACAATTAAACAACTAACGGGAGGAGGAGGCTCCTTGAACATCCACATCCTCAATGATGGCGGAGCACAGCACCTGAGTGAAAAAGACAAGGCTGAAGCCTTCGCAACCATCTTCAGTCACAAGTGCCAAGTGGATGATGCA
Organism: Squalus acanthias; assembly: GCA_030390025.1. NCBI lineage: Eukaryota > Metazoa > Chordata > Chondrichthyes > Squaliformes > Squalidae > Squalus > Squalus acanthias. The sequence goes on along the minus strand of JASTWF010001289.1, from coordinate 50,184 downwards.
TCTCGGCCTGCTCCTGAGGTCCCACCCTCACAGAAGCCAGTCTTCAGCTAATTCACTTCACTCCATGTGATATCAAGAACGGTACAGGGCACTGGATACAGCAAAGGCTATGGGTTCTGACAACATCGCGGCTGCAGTGCTGAAGACCTGTGTCCAGAACTAGCTGCAACACTATCCAAGCTGTTCCCGTACTGGCATCGCCCCGACAAAGTGGTAAATTGGCCAGGTATGTACAGTCCACAAAAAGCTGGACTAATCCGACAGCCCGTTACCATCCCATCAGCCATCTCTCCATCATCAGCAAAGTGATGGAAGCTGTCATCGACAATGCTATCAAGCGGCACTAACAAAGGCACAAATACCCAGCTCACCGATGACCAGTTTGGTTTCCGTCAGGACCACTTGGCTCCTGACCGCATTACAGCCTTGGTCCAAACATGGACAAAAGAGCTGAATTCCAGAGGTGAGGTGAGAGTGACTGTCATAGAAACATAGAAACATAGAAGATAGGAGCAGGAGTAGGCCATTCGGCCCCTCGAGCCTGCTCCGCCATTCAATGTGATCATGGCTGATCATCCAAATTCAGTACCCTGTCCCTGCTTTCTCCCCATATCCCTTGATCCCTTTAGCCTTAAGAAATATATCTAACTCCTTCTTGAAGATATTTAATGAATTGGCCTCAACTACCTTCTGTGGTAGAGAATTCCACAGGTTCACCACTCTCTGGGTGAAGAAATTCCTCCTCCTCTCAGTCCTAAATGGCTTACCCCTTATCCTTAGACTGTGACCCTTGGTTCTGGACTCCCCCGCCATCGGGAACAGCCTTCCTGCATCTAGTCTGTCTGGACCTGTTAGAATTTTATAAGTTTCAATGAGATCCCCTCTCATTCTTCTATACTCTAGCCAATATAAGCCTAATCGACCCAATCTCTCTTCATACGTCATTCCTGCCATCCCAGGTATCAGTCTGGTGAATCTTCGCTGCACTCCCTCCATGGCAAGAGCATCCTTCCTCAGATAAGGCGACCAAAACTGCACACAATACTCAAGGTATGGTCTCACCAAGGCCCTGTACAACTGCAGCAAGACATCCTTGCTCCTGTACTCGAATCCTCTCGCTATGAAGGCCAACATACCATTTGCCTTCTTAACCGCCTGCTGCACCTGCATGCTTACCTTCAGCGACTGGTGCACAAGGACACGCAGGTCTCGTTACACTTCCCCTTTTCCCAATCTATTGCCGTTCAGATAATGTGCCTTCCTGTTTTTGCCACCAAAGTGGATATCCTCGCATTTATCCATGCATCTGCCATGCATCTGCCCAATCACCCAACCTGTCCAAATCATACTGCAGTTTCTCTGCAACCTCCTCACAGCACATACGCCCACCTAGCTTTGTGTTGTCTGCAAACTTGGAGATATTACATCTAGTTCCCTCGTCTAGATCATTAATATATATTGTGAATAGCTGGGGTCCTAGCACCGATCCCTGCGGTACCCCACTAGTCACTGCCTGCCACTCGGAAAAAGACCCCTTTATTCCAACTCTTTGCTTCCTGTCTGCCAACCAGTTTTCTATCCAAGTCAGTACCTTACCCCCACCAATCCCATGTGCTTTAACTTTGCACGCTAATCTCTTATGCGGGACCTTATCGAAAGCCTTCTGAAAGTCCAAATACACCACGATTGCGATGATGCCGAGATGGCAAAGATGCTCCTGTTCTTCCTAGATAGCAAAATCTACCAGTCCCTCTCCGCAGAGAGTAAAAGAGGTCAGGGTGGATATGCCACTATCCGGGAGGGAGTTCTGGAGGCCATGGGAATGAATGATGGTAGTCCCTTCTCCCGGGTGGAGAAGACAACCCAGCTTGTAGGGGAGACCCCACAGGCTTTCGCAGACCGACTGTGGCCTGTGTACAGGAGTGCCTGTATTGGAGTTCTCGACCGGGCTCACCTGAATCAGGATGAGCTGGCCCACTGGCTCCGAAGCCTAGTGGCAAACAGCTTGCCACGGATCAGGGCCAAGGCTGAGCTGTGGTTTGACCCGAAAGACCCCCGGGTCACCGAGGAGACAGTGGTCAGACAACTGACCCTGGCTTACCGGAATGGTAGAGGGACAGAAGAGCACCCACCTAAGGGAAAGGTACATGAAATAAGGCCTAGCAAAAAGAAAGAGTGGCACCAGGAAGGGGGTAACCCTTCCGACACGAAGCGTAACTGCTTCTGGTGCGGGAAGAGTTGGCATTGGAGAAAAGACTGCAGGAATCCGTGGAAGGATAACATAGGGAAGAACTCTCCAGCTCCTGCCCCAAGCACCGAAGCACCGACCTCTTCCCCCACGTTAGACTCGGTCATGGCTGCGATCCGAGCTCTAGTAAACGGCCCGGGGAAAGTAGCCACCGCCACTGCTGCTTTAACCCCATCTGCCCCCCCTAACGCAGACTTATGACTAGAGCCAGCGCAGCCTGTCTACCTGTGTCCCCTGGAGTACGACGCATGGAAGAGAACACTCGTTAGGATGGAGGTGGAGAAGGTGAAAGGGACTTATCTGTTAGATACTGGAGCTTCCAGCACCATAGTCTATTCAGCCAACCCCGCCGCCTCACCTCTGTCTAACGGCTCCCGTACAGATTAGTGGAGTTTACAGGTAACGAGCAGGCTGGCTCGTTCTCCATCCCGCTGTCCATTCATTTAGGAGCACTCCACACCAAGTGGACCTGTGTCCTGATGAAATGGGAGCGGGAAGGGACGGGGATCCTGGGGGCCGACTTTATCACAGGCCACAGGATTCTAGTGGATCTTAGGAACCATTGTCAGTGGGGAGCATGTACTGGCAGAGAAAGTGAAGTGGCAGTCATCCCAGGGAAACAGGGCAAGGGGACCTTGTGCACCCTGAAACCAAAGGAAGGTTATGACCTCGAACAAATGGTCAGTAACACTCCGATGGCATACCAGGCATTTGTGCAAGCACATCTCGCAGCATTTGCCACTCACAAGCACGATTGTGGGAGGGTAAACGGGGTTGAGGTTAGTGTCAGTGGGGATCCCATGACCCGACCACAGAAGCAATACAATTTCCCCAGGGAGGCGGAAGCAGACATGGAAAAGGCCATGGCTTCTTTAGTAACACAGGGGGTATTGAGACCGATAGCCACCCACGTAAACTCTCCACTGTGGCCGGTTAGAAAACCGGACAACTCCTGGAGGGCCACAGTGGACTATCGGGCACTCAACCGTAACATCCCCGCCTGTGCACCCACGGTAGCAGCCGTCGCCGACCTCATCGGAAGTATCCCAGCATCCGCGACCACTTTCACAGTGCTGAACATTTCCAACGGGTTTTGGTCCATCCCTTTATGAAGAGAGGACCAGTACAAGTTCGCCTTCACTTTTAAAGGCCAACAGTACACCTGGAACTGCCTACCTCAGGGCTTCCACAACAGCCCTAGCATTTTTCACCAATGCATGGCGAATTGTTTGAAGGGCTTCAGCCGGCCCCGGCAGTTGGTACAGTATGTGGATGACCTACTCCTGTTCACCGATGAGGGAGAGGAACACGGTCCACTACTGGCTGAACTGCTGGAGCTGCTCCGGCAAGAAGGCTTCAAAGTGAACCCAAAGAAGGTACAGATCGGCCAACAGGAAGTAAAATTCCTCGGACTAACTGTGCGCGCTGGGGAACGGGCCATCGACAAAGCTAGGAGGGAAGCAGTGCAGGAGTTACCAGCCCCCAACACAGTCACAGGAGTGAGATCCTTTCTAGGGTTAACCGGGTACTGCAGAGATTTCATTGAGGATTACGCAGCCACCGCAGCCCCTCTGCTCCGACTCCTACACAAGGGTGTGGAGTGGATCTGGGACGAGGGTTGCGAGGCAGCATTTCTCAAGTTAAAGAAAGATCTGCAGACCGCGCCGGCTCTAGGGGCCATTGATGGGGAGAGGGAGTTTTTCCTGGAGGTGGCAGCCAGCGGGGACAGTCTCAGTGCCGTGCTGCTCCAAGAGAGGCACGACCGGCTGAGACCAGTGGTTTACTCCTCCAGGATACTCACCGATGTGGAGAAGGGCTATTCCAACTGTGAGAGGCACCTCCTTGCCACTCACTGGGCTGTGAAAAGATCATTGATCTTCACAGGAACATCTCCCATCACCCTGCTCACCCATCACACGCCCACGCAGATGCTCCTAGATGGGAGAATCAAAGTCTGGACAGTGAGCAGTGCCCGTATTGCTCGCTGGACCCTGCTTCTCTCCCAGATGGACCTAAGGGTGAAAGGTCTCTGCGAGCCGAAGCTCGCAGCCAACATGATCTACCCAGGGACTGCCCACCGGTGTTCCATTGAAGGGGTATGGGAAGTCAACATAGGTTTTCGGGCCGGGATACACCCCACAGGCCGCGAAATCTATGTGGACGGTTCGAGCACAGTATCTGCTGGCGAGCGACTCACCGGGTGTGGAGTTTATGACCAGGAGGCAGGCATTGCCCTGGCAATTAAACTCCCCAGCACCATGAGCGCCCAGCAGGCTGAACTGTCTGCGGTAGTGTACGTGGTTACACACCCCGAGAAGTTCCCTACCCCATACACGATTTGCTCGGACAGCATGTTCACATGCAATTCGTGTACGGAGTACCTGGCCATCTGGTCCCGTCGCGGATATACCTCCGCTGATGGGAGACCCCTCACCATAAAGCCCCTGTTGGAGAAAATCATGGCGGCCGTGGGGGAGGAAGGGAAGGTCTATATCCATAAGGTCAAGGCCCATTCAAAAACAGAGCCCAGGTGGGAGAGTAACTGTAAGGCAGACAAGCTGGCCAAACAGGGGGCCAGGGAAGGGGTATTCTGGGATGCGTACCAAACAGGTCCGGTAGCCGCAATCCGGAGCAAGGGAGGCACCCAGTGGGTAGCCTTGGCCCCGGACTTAAAGCAGGCCCAAGCCCAGGATACCGTCCTCAAGGCCGTCCTGAACACCCTGGTAAAAGGGGAAAAGATAGAGGGCCCGTACGGCACAGCAGCCATCACCGTTAAGGAAGGCATGCTGTTCAGGGGGGAGCAGTGGATGGTGCCGCAGCAGCACCGAAGGGAATTCCTCCAACTGGCCCATGAGGGTCCAGGAGCGGGGCATCCCGGACCTGAGACCACCTGGCAACGGGTGGAACAGACAGGATGGTGGCCAGGACTCAGGGAAGAGGTCCGCGAGTTTTGTGCCGGCTGTTTGGTGTGTGCTGCTAACAACCCAGACCCCCAGAAAAGGAAGGTATCTATGGGACACATCAGGAGGGTAGAGGGACCATGGCAGTCGATCCAGGTCGATTACATTGGGCCCCTACCCACCGCCCAGGGAGGCTTTAAGTACTGCCTAGTCCTGGTGGATGTGTTCTCAAAGTGGGTGGAAGCGTTCCCATGCCGTACTGCTACCGCATTGGGTATGGCTAGGATCCTGGTCAGGGAAGTGTTCTCACGATGGGGTCTACCGCAGTATGTGGAGTCCGACCAGGGGAGTCATTTTACCGGGCAGGTCATGCAAGAGACCCTCAGCGTACTCGGCATTGAAGGGAACTGGCACGTCGCCCACAACCCGCAGTCATCGGGTCCTGTGGAGCGTTTAAACCGTACCATTAAGGAAAGGCTACGGAAGGAAACGGGAGACTCACCCAAGAAGTGGGTAGAAGTCTTACCGTTGGTCCTAATGGGGATCCGAGCCAGCCAGTCAAAAAGCACGGGGTATTCCCCACACCAGCTTATGACTGGTAGGATTATGCGGACCCCCACCCATGTGCTAGCCCCATTGCTCACGGAGGGTCAGCTCAGTGAGGTCAACTGGGACAGCTTTGTCAGGAATCTGTTTGAACACCTTAAACAGGTTCACTGGCAGGCTGCTAGCAACATGGGAAAACAGCATCGGAGTAACCGACTGCTGCTAGAACCCCGCAAGCACCACGAGTGGGAGATAGGGGATCAGGTCATGGTTAGGAATTTTGCCCGGGTAGGGAGTTTTGAACCACTGTACATGGGGCCGTACAGCATTGTCGACAAGGCAAGCCCCATGGTCTACGCCATAATGATGCCCCGCCGCACCAAGTGGTTCCACATTAAGCAGTGTAAGCTGTTTAAATCCAAAGGGGAACAGCCAGCAAGGGCGAACCGCCCTAAAGTTAGAGAGCCTCAGCCAGCAGCTGTGGCAGACTCACAGACCGCACCGGTAGGGGCAGTGGCTTGTGTCACCGGAGGGGCTACCCCACCAATTATGTGGGACTCGGACGCACCCCCGGTAGCCAGAGTCCTGAGAAGGTCTCCTCGCACACCACAGCCAAAACGACCGTGGTCACCAGAGTTTCAGTGGTTCAGCCCAGCAAGGGCCACAACCCGAAAGAGAATACCCAAAGTCAGGGGTCATTCTAAGAAGAGGGATCCCCAGCCTGCAGCCTCAGGCTGCGGGGAACCCACAGGACAGGACAGGGACTCAGCAGCCACACCAAAGGGGGTAGTGTGCTGTAGCACAGGAGGGGACACTCCCCGGATTATCAGGGATTCAGGGAAACCCTCAGCCGTTTTAAGAAGGACTCTCCGGGTCCTGCGGTACAGGCCACCTTACGCCCAGGCGTACAGGCTGCTGAGAGGCTGCCCAAGGCAGAGGCCATACAGGAATTAGCCTGGCCGTCCGGAGACGGGCGGCAGATGTACAGAGTTTTTAGGTATTTTAGGTGTGTTTTACAGTTTTTGGTAGTTTTAGTTTTAGTGAATTATTTTTACTTAAGTAAGTAAATTTTCGAGACTCGATCACCTGTCAAGCCAGAGAACCTTCTCGGGACAGGGCTATCTGTTTTGTGTGTCCCTACAGAGAGGAAATCGGCATGACAAGGGTTCTGCTCCTGCTCGCCCTGGTAGGGGTGAGCATTGGTGACCGAGGTGACGTGGAGGACTCCCACATTTATGGGTGCTCGGGAGAGAGAGCGCCGATCGTTACCGCTGGGGGTGGCAAACCGGGTGTGGAGGAGCTCGCTATTTACTTCCATGAGGGAAGCTGGCCAGGGTGGCTGGGGTCGAACTCCACAAAATACTCCAGCCAGACCGGGTTCACCTACGGGGAGGCCTCCATCTCGTGCCCCAGGGTACAGGTCGTTGCTACAAGGGTCAGCGTCACTGAGGGGAAACGTGTGTGTCTCACCTGCAAGGGACGGATTCCCCTGGATAGGTGGTGGTGGCTCAGGAAGCTGAGGAGGGACATAGGGGACCGTACAGCTGACTGGGAACGACTGGGGAACGACACCTACTGGACGATCACAGGGACCCAAGGGGGTGTGGGTGTGTGTTGGGATAAGTGGTGGGAGTCGGAACAGGGAATCTATGTCTGTATGTGGGGATCAGAGAGAGCCTGCCCCACAGGCATATCCATCATCTTCTCCAGACAATGACAAGACACCGGGAAGGGGATGGGGTGGGACTCTAGCCTGCATGCGTGCGCGCTCCCACACTCCCCGATTCCAGTCAACGTCACCAAACTAGTAGCACGCCCCCGAAAGCCCCTGCCCACGACCACGACATCACAGACAGTGATAGAGAGGTGTCCTTCCACCACCAAGGGACCAGAGAATGGGCTAGTGCTAGTGCCGACCGAAAAGGTACTCTACCAGGGGGTACACTATGCAGTAGCTTCAGTTATTTTAAACCTTACCGAGGTACACTTACCTGAATGGTGTCCTAAGGAGACAGAACAGCTACACCAGGCCCTGCTGAAAGAAATGTTTAGGAAATTCTACGAATTTGACTTTGCCAACATAGACAAAGCAGAGCTGTACAAACTACACGCAGAGCACACTATGGGCACAGGGAGACAAAGAAGGGGGACCTGGAACGATATTTTCACTACCTACAATACAGGATCCTCTGTAATAAATAGCCTGGACGATATAGAACTACAAACACAGATAAATGGTCTAAAAACCCAACTACGAAAGATCCTAACGGAAGAAAACAAAGCGGTAGGCTCAAAGCTACACGAGGACCAAGCTATGACGGTCCATTTAAAGGAGATCATTGCTGAGCTAGAGAGACACGCTAAAACAGTAAATGCACTCATACGGGAGGATAGGAATGCTTTGGATCAGGCTGCACAGAATGAGGTGTGTGTGCTACACGGGGCATGGTTGCTGGGCGAGGGCTGCAGCAACCTGGAGGATTTAAAACAAGGTTTAGTCCCCTCCTGGATTAGCAACAAACACCTCGCAGCCCTCCACCCGTTCAGCAATTCACTGAGCCTGTGTCAGCTCCGCCTAGCCACTGAAGCCTACCCAGTCCCAGTAGATTGTGGGCGTTCCAATCACTCTATCATGGGGATAGAAACATAGAAACATAGAAGATAGGAGCAGGAGTAGGCCATTCGGCCCCTCGAGCCTGCTCCGCCATTTAATGAGATCATGGCGGATCATCCAAATTCAGTACCCTGTCCCTGCTTTCTCCCCATATCCCTTGATCCCTTTAGCCTTACGAAATATATCTATCTCCTTCTTGAATATATTTAATGAATTGGCCTCTACTGCCTTCTGTGGTAGAGAATTCCACAGGTTCACCACTCTCTGGGTGAAGAAATTCCTCCTCCTCTCAGTCCTAAATGGCTTACCCCTTATCCTTAGACTGTGACCCCTGTTTCTGGACTCACCCGCCATCGGGAACATCCTTCCTGCATCTAGTCTGTCTAGTCCTGTTAGAATTTTATAAGTTTCAATGAGATCCCCTCTCATTCTTCTAAACTCTAGCGAATACAAGCCCAATCGTCGCAATCTCTCTTCATACGTCATTCCTGCCATCCCAGGCATCAGTCTGCTGAATCTTCGCTGCACTCCCTCCATGGCAAGAGCGTCCTTCCTCAGATAAGGCGACCAAAACTGCACACAATACTCAAGGTGTGGTCTCACCAAGGCCCTGTACAACTGCAGCAAGACATCCTTGCCCCTGTACTCGAATCCTCTCGCTATGAAGGCCAATATACCATTTGCCTTCTTAACCGCCTGCTGCACCTGCATGCTTACCTTCAACGACTGGTGCACAAGGACCCCCAGGTCTCGTTGCACTTCCCCTTTTCCCAATCTATTGCCATTCAGATAATAATCTGCCTTCCTGTTTTTGCCACCAAAGTGGATAACCTCGCATTTATCCACATTATACTGCATCTGCCATGCACCTGCCCAATCACCCAACTTGTCCAAATCATACTGGAGTTTCTCTGCATCCTCCACACAACACACACGCCCACCCAACTTTGAGTCATCTGCAAACTTGGAGATATTACATCTAGTTCCCTGTAAGCTTTGCAAAATTCCCCAGAAACTCGTATAGAACCCTAAAAGGGGTGATTTTTGGATTTTTCCTACGAATTTGGGATGATGGGACATAAGTGAAGTGATTTGAGGTAAAAACCTCAGTTTTGGACATTTTAAAGATCAGGGAAGAAAAAAACCTGAGGAAAAATGACTTTCGAAAATGACTATGGAAAAAAAAACACCTTTGCGAAGGGGTGTGGCGAGGCAGTGGACAACCTTTGGAGTCAAGCTGTCTGGAATTTGTTTGCACTGCAATCCAGGCAGGAGGAAGAACCTCACCCAAAACCTCACAACACATCCAAAATTGAATAATTCAAGACACCTTTTGAATATCCCCAGGCCCAAACAGGATGCCAGAAGCCTGTAAACAATAAAACATCTAGTACAGCCATTACTTCATCAAAAACCAATCAGCCAGGTATCTGTAGGGACAAGATTTGGCACGTAGATAAAGGCCCTGCCTAAATGGGAGACATCGGAAGCCATCAGGACAATTTAACACCAAGTTAAAACCATCAAAACTTAACAAGCCCGCAAAACTAAGACAATGGAATGAACAGGCCTCAACTGAAACCTAAATCACTTCAACACGAAACTGATTTAGGAAAGGGGTTTTGGCGCGAAAAAGACAAAGGGTCTGAACAGTATAATTGAGGGGCTAATCCCCCAAGAAAGTCTCTCTCAGCTCTGTTCCAGTTGCAGCAAGTTCCAGCAAGACACTACCAGCCACACGACACGAGCAGGAGGTGGAGAGAAGCAGCAAGGCCCCGGGGCAGACCCGGGGCGAGATCGGATGCAAGGACAGACTAGGCCAGGCAAGGGCTAGAGCTGAGGCCACTGGGAGCGAGTCGGCATCGCTCAGCACACGGTCTAGCACGAGCAGCCACTAGCCAAGGTCACTGGAGGCTGGGAGCGAGTCGGCATCGCTCAACCCACGGTCCAGCCCCAGAAGGTACCGCCCCGACAAGCCTCCAACGTGGGGACGGCAGGCCCCAAAGGACAAAAAGAGAGTACCTCAAAATCGCAATCAACTTACCTGGCTGGATTTCGCACTGTCAAAACCCCTGTTTGGTGAGCATTATCCCTGATCTCCTGAAACCAAGACCAAGCTAGATAGTGGGATTTTTGGGAGGGATAAGGGTTTTTGTATATTGTCATTCTCCGTCGCCTGTACCGTGTGTTCCCCAACCTGTTTAAGAGTTAAGTGTGTTTTAAGTTTGTTACCTTTTCTTTTAATAAAAGTCAAAATTCTTTCATCGGAACCTGTTGTCTACTGCATCTTTGTTCACAACCCCCAAATAAGTCCAAGGTCCAGAACCAGGGGCGTGGGAGCGATTCGAACCACTCGCTGAGTCAGAGGTGAGGCTGACCCCTACCACACCACCCCCTACACCCTCGTCTAGATCATTAATATATATTGTGAATAACTGGGGTCCTAGCACCGATCCCTGCGGTACCCCACTAGTCACTGCCGGCCACTCGGAAAAAGACCCGTTTATTCCAACTCTTTGCTTCCTGTCTGCCAACCAGTTCTCTATCCAAGTCAGTACCTTACCCCCACAATCCCATGTGCTTTAACATTGCCCGCCAATCTCTTGTGCGCGACCTTATCGAAAGCCTTCTGAAAGTCCAAATACACCACATCCACTGGTTCTCCCTTATCTATTAAGAACATAAGAACATAAGAAATAGGAGCAGGAGTAGGCCAATCGGCCCCTCGAGCCTGCTCCGCCATTCAATAAGATCATAGCTGATCTGATCCTAACATCAAATCTAAAGAACACAAGAAGTAGGAGCAGGACCCCGCCACTCAGCCCTTGGGCCCGCTCCGCTACCCACAGGGCCTTGACCGATCCGAACTCAGCCTCATGTCCAATTTCCTGCGTAACCCCTAATTCCCTTTATTCTACCAGTTACATCCTCAAAAAATTCCAGATGATTAGTCAAGCATGATTTACCTTTTGTAAATCCATGTTGACTTTGTCCGATCCTGTCACTGTTTTCCAAGCGCTCTGCTATTACATCTTTTCGAATGGACTCTAGCATTTTCCCCACCACTGAGGTCAGGCTCACCGGTCTATAATTCCCCTTTTTCTCTCTCCCACCTTTTTTAAATAATGGGGTTACATTAGCTACCCTCCAATCCATGGGAACTGTTCCAGAGTCTATAAAATTTTGGAAGATCTTATGCTATCCCTAATTTCCCTTGTTAGCCATGGTTGAGTCACCTTTTTTGTTTTATTTTTATGCCAAACAGGGATGAACAAATTCTGTAGTTTATCCATGCGATCTTTAAATGTTTGCCATTGCCTATCCACCGTCAACCCTTTAAGTAACATTCCCCAATCCATCCTAGCCAATTCGCGCCTCATACCATCGTAGTTTCCTTTATTTAAATTCAGGACCCTAGTCTGATTCCTTCACAACCATCTTCAGCCACAAGTGCCAAGTGGACGATGCATCTCGGCCTGCTCCTGAGGTCACCACCATCACAGAAGCCAGTCTTCAGCCAATTTGCTTCACTCCACGTGATATCAAGAACGGTAGAGCGCACTGGATACAGCAAAGGCTATGGGCCCCGGCAACATCCCGGCTGCAGAGCTGAAGACCTGTGCTCCAGAACTAGCTGCACCTCTATCCAAGCTGCTCCAGTACTGGAATCTACCCGACAAAGTGGTAAATTGGCCAGGTATGTCCAGTCCGGAAAAAGCTGGACTAATCCAACAGCCAGTTACCACCCCATCAGCCATCTCTCCATCATTAGCAAAGTGATGGAAGCTGTCATTGACAATGCTATCAAGCGGCACTTACGCTCAAATAACCTGCTCACCGATGCCCAGTTTGGTTTCCGCCAGGACCACTTGAAACATAGAAAGAAACAAAGAAAAATAGCAGCAGGAGTAGGCCATTTGGCCCTTCGAGCTTGCTCCGCCATTCAATATGATCATGGATGATCCTCTATCTCAATTCCATATTCCCGCTCTCTCCCCATACCCCTTGATGCCTTTTGTGTCTAGAAATCTATCTATCACCTTCTTAAATATATTCAGTGACTTGGCCTCCACAGCCTTCTGTGGTAGAGAATTCCACAGGTTCACCACCCTCTGAGTGAAGACATTTCTCTTCATCTCAGTCCTAAATGTACTACAACGTATCCTGAGACTGTGACCCCTCGTTCTAGACCCCCCAGCCAGGGGAAACATCCTCCCTGCATCCAGTCTGTCGAGCCCTGTCAGAATTTTATACGTTTCAATGAGATCCCCTCTCATTCTTCTGAACTCTAGTGAATACAGGCCTAGTCGACCCAATCTCTCCTCATATGACAATCCTGTCATCCCAGGATTCAGTCTGGTGAACCTTCGCTGTACTCCCGCTATGGCAAGTATATCCTTTCTTAGGTAAGGAGACCAAAACTGCACACTGTACTCCAGGTGTGGTCTCACCAAGGCCCTGTACAACTGTAGTAAAAATTGAGAGGTCGCACAACACCAGGTTATAGTCCAACAGTTTTATTTGAACTGTCCAACACCGGCATCTCCGCATCACAACTGTAGTAAGACATCCTTGCTCCTGTACTCAAATCATCTTGTAATGAAGGCCAACACTTGGCTCCTGACCTCATTACAGCCTTGGTCCAAACATGGACAAAAGAGCTGAATTCCAGAGGTGAGGTGAGAGTGACTGTCCTCGGCGTCAAGGCAGCATTTGACCGAGTGTGGCACCAAGGAGCCCCAGCAAAACTGAAGTCAATGGGCATCGGGGGAAAACTCTCCACTGGATGGTGTCATATGTAGCACAAGGAAGATGGTTGTGGTTATTGGAGGCCAATCATCTCAGCCCCAGGTCATCGCTGCAGCAGTTACTCAGGACAGTGTCCTAGGCCCAACATCTTCAACTGCTTTATTAATGACCTTCAGAAGTGGGGATGTTCACTGCTGATTGCACAGTGTCAAGTTATATTCGTAATTCGGCAGATAATGAGGCAGTCTGGGTCCACATGCAGCAAGACCTGGACAACATTCAGGTTTGGGATGATAAGTGGCAAGTAACATTTGTGCCACACAAGTGCCAGACAATGACCATCTCCAACAAGAGAGAGTCTACCCAACTCCCCATGACATTCAATGGCATTACCATCATTGAATTCACCACCATCAACATCCTGGGGGTCACCATTGACCAGAAACTTAACTAGATCGGCCAAATAAATACTGTGGCTACAAGAGCTAGTCAGACGTTGGGTATTCTGCGCAAGTGACTCATAGAAACATAGAAGATAGGAGCAGGAGTAGGCCATTCGGCCCCTCGAGCCTGCTCCGCCATTCGATGAGATCCTGTCACTGTTTTCCAAGTGCATCTTTTATAATGGACTCTAGCATTTTCCCCACTACTGATGTCAGGCTTACCGGTCTATAATTCCCCATTTTCTCTCTACCACTTCTTTTAAATAGTGGGGTTACATTAGCTACCCTCCAATCCATGGGAACTGTTACAGAGTCTATAGAAGTTTGGAAGATGACCAGCAATGCATCTACTATTTCTAGGGCCACTTCCTTAACTACCCTAGGATGTAGATTATCAGGCCCTGGGGATTTATCGGTCTTCAATCCCGTCAATTTCCCTTATACCATTTCCCTACAAATACTGATTTCATTCAGTTCCTCCCTCTCATTAGACCCTATGTTCCCCGACATCTCTGGGAGGTTATTTGTGTCCTCCTTTGTGAAGACATAGAAACATAGAAACATAGAAGATAGGAGCAGGAGTAGGCCATTCAGCCCCTCGAGCCTGCTCCGCCATTCGATGAGATCATGGCTGATCATCCAAACTCAGTACCCTGTACCTGCCTTCTCCCCATATCCCTTGATACCTTTAGCTTTAAGAAATATATCTAACTCATTCTTGAATATATTTAATGACTTGGCCTCAACTACCTTCTGTGGTAGAGAATTCCACAGGTTCACCACACTCTGGGTGAAGAAATTCTTCCTCATTTCTGTCCTAAATGGCTTACCCCTTATCCTTAGATTATGACCCCTGGTTCTGGACTCTCCGACCATCGGGAACATTCTTCCTGCATCTAGTTTGTCCAGACCTGTCAGAATTTTATATGTTTCGATGAGGTCCCCTCTCATTCTTCTATACTCCAGCGAGTATAAGCCCAATCGACCCAATCTCTCCTCATATGTCATTCCTGCCATCCCAGGTATCAGCCTTGTGAATCTTCGCTGAACTCCTTCCATGGCAAGAACATCCTTCCTCAGATAAGGCGACCAAAACTGCACACAGTACTCAAGGTGTGGTCTCACCAAGGCCCTGTACAACTGCAGCAGGACATCCCTGTTCCTATACTCAAACCCTTTCGCTATGAAGGCCAACATACCATTTGCCTTCTTCTCCGCCTGCTGCACCTGCATGCTTACTTTCAGCGACTGGTGCACAAGGACACGCAGGTCTCGTTGCACTTCCCCTTCTTCCAATCTATTGCCATTCAGATAATAGTCTGCCTTTCTGTTTTTGACACCAAAGTGGATAACCTCGCATTTATCCACGTTATATTGCATCTGCCACACTTCTGCCCAATCACCCAACCTGTCCAAATCATCCTGGAGTTTCTCGGTATCCTCCTCGCAGCACACACACACACCCAGCTTTGTGTCATCTGCAAACTTGGAGATATTACATTTAGTTCCCTTATCTGGATCATTAATGTATATTGTGAATAGCTGGGGTCCAAGGACCGATCCCTGCGGTACCCCACTAGTCACTGCTTGCCATTCGGAAAAAGACCCATTAATTCCTACTCTCTGCTTTCTGTCCGCCAACCAAGACCTGTCAAATCTATGAATTGAAATCGGCCCCAAAACAACACCTAAACTTCAAATAATTTTTTTTAAAAACCATCACATTTTTAAAATAACTATCAGTTAAATAAATTAACTACTTAAAACAAAAACTTAAATTTTTGAAAAAATTAAGGTACTTTTTAAGAGTGCTAAAAATAAACTTACCTTTCTTTAAAGTATCTAAAAAAGATAAACCTGTTGAAATTTTTTTTAAATTATACTTAATTAACCACTTACCTTGTTAAAAACGGGTCCTGCGCCTCCTTTTTAAAAGCGCAGCTTCTTCCATACTTACCTTCCCGGAGAAACCTGAAAAAAAAACTAAGTTCCCTGCGTGCGCGCAGCCTCTCCCATGCACGCGGTTCACCTCTGAATCCCTCCCTTCACGAGACCGGAAGTTCCAGTTTCCCGCGCATGCGAAGTGAATGCAGGAAACCGGCACTTCAGGAGGCCTTACGGGTGAGTACACAGCGCGTACTCACCCGGCAAGTGCCGAATTTTTGGCCCAATGAGGCAGTCTGTGTTCACGTGCAGCAAGACCTGGACAACATGCAGGTTGGGGATGATAAGTGGCAAGTAACATTTGTGACACACAAGTGCCAGACAATGACCATCTCCAACAAGAGAGAGTCTAACCACCTCCCCATGACAGTCAATGGCATTACCATCATTGAATTCCCCACCATCAACATCCTGGGGGTCACAGTTGACCAAAAACTTAAATAGATCAGCCAAATAAATACTGTGCCTACAAGCGCTAGTCAGATGCTGGGTATTCTGCGCAAGTGACTCACCACCTCCTGACTCCCCAAAGCCTTTCCACCCCCTACAAGGCACAAGTCAGGAGTGCGATGGAATATTTTCCACTTGCCTGGATGGTTGCAGCTCCAACAACACTCACGAAGCTCGACACAATCCAGGGGAAAGCAGGCCGCTTAATCAGCTCCCCCATCCACCATCTTAAATATTTACTCCCTCCTCCTCTGGCGCACTGTGGCTGCTGGTGCACAGAATGTACTCGGGGTGGGGGACTTCAATGTCCATCACCAAGTGTTGCTCAGTAGAGGCTCGTGTTTGTTCTCTCACCACCTGCCGTGAGTCAGTCTGGCTGCTATGTCCTTCAGGACTCAGCCAGCTTGGTCAATCATGGTACTACCGAGTCACTGAGGACACCCCTTCATCGTGTTCTGTGCCCTACCACTGTGCTAAATGGGATAGATTAAGAACACAACTAGCAGCTGAAAACTGGGCATCCATGAGGCGCTGTGGGCCATCAGCAGCAACAGAATTGTATTCCACCATAATTTGTAAACTCATGGCCCGGCATATCCCTCATTCTACCATTACCATCAAACCAGCCCTGGTTCAATAAGGAGTGTTGAAGAGCATTCCAGGAGCTGCACCAGGTGTATCAGAAAATCAGAAACCAACTTGGTGAAGCTACAACACAGGACTAAATGCATGTTAAACAGCGGAGGCAGCATGCTATAGACAGAGCTAAGTGATCCCACACCCAATGGATCAGATCAAAGCTCTGCAGTCCTGTCACATCCAGTCGGGAATGGTGATGGACAATTAAACAACTAACGGGAGGAGGAGGCTCCTTGAACATCCACATCCTCAATGATGGCGGAGCACAGCACCTGAGTGAAAAAGACAAGGCTGAAGCCTTCGCAACCATCTTCAGTCACAAGTGCCAAGTGGATGATGCATCTCGGCCTGCTCCTGAGGTCCCACCCTCACAGAAGCCAGTCTTCAGCTAATTCACTTCACTCCATGTGATATCAAGAACGGTACAGCGCACTGGATACGGCAAAGGCTATGGGTTCTGACAACATCGCGGCTGCAGTGCTGAAGACCTGTGTCCAGAACTAGCTGCAACACTATCCAAGCTGTTCCTGTACTGGCATCTCCCCGACAAAGTGGTAAATTGGCCAGGTATGTACAGTCCACAAAAAGCTGGACTAATCCGACAGCCCGTTACCATCCCATCAGCCATCTCTCCATCATCAGCAAAGTGATGGAAGCTGTCATCGACAATGCTATCAAGCGGCACTAACAAAGGCACAAATAACCAGCTCACCGATGACCAGTTTGGTTTCCGTCAGGACCACTTGGCTCCTGACCGCATTACAGCCTTGGTCCAAACATGGACAAAAGAGCTGAATTCCAGAGGTGAGGTGAGAGTGACTGTCATAGAAACATAGAAACATAGACAATAGGAGCAGGAGTAGGCCATTCGGCCCCTCGAGCCTGCTCCGCCATTCGATGTGATCATGGCTGATCATCCAAATTCAGTACCCTGTCCCTGCTTTCTCCCCATATCCCTTGATCCCCATAGCCTTAAGAAATATATCTACTAACTCCTTCTTGAAGATATTTAATGAATTGGCCTCAACTGCCTTCTGTGGTAGAGAATTCCACAGGTTCACCACTCTCTGGGTGAAGAAATTCCTCCTCCTCTCAGTCCTAAATGGCTTACCCCTTATCCTTAGACTGTGACCCTTGGTTCTGGACTCCCCCGCCATCGGGAACAGCCTTCCAGCATCTAGTCTGTCTAGTCCTGTTAGAATTTTATAAGTTTCAATGAGATCCCCTCTCATTCTTCTAAACTCTAGCGAATGTAAGCCTAATCGACCCAATCTCTCTTCATACGTCATTCCTGCCATCCCAGGTATCAGTCTGGTGAATCTTCGCTGCACTCCTCCATGGCAAGAGCATCCTTCCTCAGATAAGGCGACCAAAACTGCACACAATACTCAAGGTGTGGTCTCACTAAGGCCCTGTACAACTGCAGCAAGACATCCTTGCTCCTGTACTCGAATCCTCTCGCTATGAAGGCCAACATACCATTTGCCTTCTTAACCGCCTGCTGCACCTGAATGCTTACCTTCAGCGACTGGTGCACAAGGACACGCAGGTCTCGTTACACTTCCCCTTTTCCCAATCTATTGCCGTTCAGATAATGTGTCTTCCTGTTTTTGCCACCAAAGTGGATAACCTCGCATTTATCCATGCATCTGCCATGCATCTGCCCAATCACCCAACCTGTCCAAATCATACTGCAGTTTCTCTGCAACCTCCTCACAGCACATACGCCCACCCAGCTTTGTGTTGTCTGCAAACTTGGAGATATTACATCTAGTTCCCTCGTCTAGATCATTAATATATATTGTGAATAGCTGGGGTCCTAGCATCGATCCCTGCGGTACCCCACTAGTCACTGCCTGCCACTCGGAAAAAGACCCGTTTATTCCAACTCTTTGCTTCCTGTCTGCCAACCAGTTTTCTATCCAAGTCAGTACCTTACCCCCACCAATCCCATGTGCTTTAACTTTGCACGCTAATCTCTTATGCGGGACCTTATCGAAAGCCTTCTGAAAGTCCAAATACACCACGTGTACTGGTTCTCCCTTATCTATTCTACCAGTTACACCCTGTAGATTAGTCAAGCATGATTTACCTTTTGTAAATCCATGTTGACTTTGTCCGATCCTGTCACTGTTTTCCAAGTGCTCTGCTATTACATCTTTTATAATGGACTCTAGCATTTTCCCCACTACCGATGTCAGGCTTATAATTCCCCATTTTCTCTTACCACCTCTTTTAAATAGTGGGGTTACATTAGCTACCCTCCAATCCATGGGAACTGTTCCAGAGTCTATAGAAGTTTGGAAGATGACCAGCAATGCATATACTATTTCTAGGGCCACTTCCTTAAGTACCCTAGGATGTAGATTATCAGGCCCTGGGGATTTATCGGCCTTCAATCCCATCAATTTCCCTTATACCATTTCCCAACAAATACTGATTTCATTCAGTTCCTCCCACTCATTAGACCCTATGTTCCCCGACATCTCTGGGAGGTTATTTGTGTCCTCCTTTGTGAAGACATAGAAACATAGAAACATAGAAGATAGGAGCAGGAGTAGGCCATTCGGCCCCTCGAGCCTGCTCCGCCATTCGATGAGATCATGGCTGATCATCCAAACTCAGTACCCTGTACCTGCCTTCTCCCCATATCCCTTGATACCTTTAGCTTTAAGAAATATATCTAACTCATTCTTGAATATATTTAATGACTTGGCCTCAACTACCTTCTGTGGTAGAGAATTCCACAGGTTCACCACTCTCTGGGTGAAGAAATTCTTCCTCATTTCTGTCCTAAATGGCTTACCCCTTATCCTTAGATTATGACCCCTGGTTCTGGATTCTCCAACCATCGGGAAGATTCTTCCTACATCTAGTTTGTCCAGACCTGTCAGAATTTTATATGTTTCGATGAGATCCCCTCTCATTCTTCTATACTCCAGCGAGTATAAGCCCAATCGACCCAATCTCTCCTCATATGTCATTCCTGCCATCCCAGGTATCAGCCTTGTGAATCTTCGCTGAACTCCTTCCATGGCAAGAACATCCTTCCTCAGATAAGGCGAACAAAACTGCACACAGTACTCAAGGTGTGGTCTCACTAAGGCCCTGTACAACTGCAGCAGGACATCCCTGTTCCGAGACTCAAACCCTTTCGCTATGAAGGCCAACATACCATTTGCCTTCTTCACCGCCTGCTGCACCTGCATGCTTACTTTCAGCGACTGGTGCACAAGGACACCCAGGTCTCGTTGCACTTCCCCTTCTCCCAATCTATTGCCATTCAGATAATAGTCTGCCTTTCTGTTTTTGACACCAAAGTGGATAACCTCGCATTTATCCACGTTATATTGCATCTGCCACACTTCTGCCCAATCACCCAACCTGTCCAAATCATCCTGGAGTTTCTCGGTATCCTCCTCGCAGCACACACTCCCACCCAGCTTTGTGTCATCTGCAAACTTGGAGATATTACATTTAGTTCCCTTATCTAGATCATTAATGTATATTGTGAATAGCTGGGGTCCAAGGACCGATCCCTGCGGTACCCCACTAGTCACTACTTGCCATTCGGAAAAAGACCCATTAATTCCTACTCTCTGCTTTCTGTCCGCCAACCAAGACCTGTCAAATCTCTGAATTGAAATCGGCCCCAAAACAACACCTAAACTTCAAATAAATTTTTTAAAAACCATCACATTTTTAAAATAACTATAAGTTAAATAAATTAACTACTTAAAACAAAAATTAAAATTTAAAAAAAAATTAAAATACTTTTTAAGAGTGCTAAAAATAAACTTACCTTTCTTTAAAGTATCTAAAAAAGATAAACCTGCTGAAAATCTTTTTAAATTGTAATTAATTAACCACTTACCTTGTTAAAAACGGGTCCTGCGCCTCCTTTTTAAAAGTGCAGCTTCTTCCATACTTACCTTCCCGGAGAAACCTGAAAAAAAAACTAAGTTCCCTGCGTGCACGCAGCCTCTCCCATGCACGCGGTTCACCTCTGAACCCCTCCCTTCACGAGACCGGAAGTTCCAGTTTCCCGCGCATGCGCAGTGAATGCAGGAAACCGGCACTTCAGGTGGCCTTACGGGTGAGTACACAGCGCGTACTCACCCGCAAGTGCCGAATTTTTGGCCCAATGAGGCAGTCTGTGTCCACGTGCAGCAAGACCTGGACAACATGCAGGTTGGGGATGATAAGTGGCAAGTAACATTTGTGACACACAAGTGCCAGACAATGACCATCTCCAACAAGAGAGAGTCTAACCACCTCCCCATGACAGTCAATGGCATTACCATCATTGAATTCCCCACCATCAACATCCTGGGGTTTACCATTGACCAAAAACTTAACTAGATCAGCCAAATAAATACTGTGCCTACAAGAGCTAGTCAGATGCTGGGTATTCTGCGCAAGTGACTCACCACCTCCTGACTACCCAAAGCCTTTCCACCCCCTACAAGGCACAAGTCAGGAGTGCGATGGAATATTCTCCACTTGCCTGGACGGTTGCAGCTCCAACAACACTCACGAAGCTTGACACAATCCAGGGGAAAGCAGGCCGCTTAATCAGCTCCCCCATCCACCATCTTAAACATTTACTCCCTCCTCCTCCGGCGCACTGTGGCTGCTGGTGCACAGAATGTACTCTGGGTGGGGGACTTCAATGTCCATCACCAAGTGTTGCTCGGTAGAGGCTCGTGTTTGTTCTCTCACCACCTGCCGTGAGTCAGTCTGGCTGCTATGTACTTCAGGACTCAGCCAGCTTGGTCAATCATGGTACTACCGAGTCACTGAGGACACCCCTTCATTGTGTTCTGTGCCCTACCACTGTGCTAAATGGGATAGATTAAGAACACATCTAGCAGCTCAAAACTGGGCATCCATGAGGCGCTGTGGGCCATCAGCAGCAACAGAATTGTATTCCACCATAATCTGTAAACTCATGGCCCGGCATATCCCTCATTCTACCATTACCATCAAACCAGCCCTGGTTCAATAAGGAGTGTTGAAGAGCATTCCAGGAGCTGCACCAGGTGTATCAGAAAATCAGAAACCAACTTGGTGAAGCTACAACACAGGACTAAATGCATGTTAAACAGCGGAGGCAGCGTGCTATAGACAGAGCTAAGCGATCCCACACCCAATGGATCAGATCAAAGCTCTGCAGTCCTGTCACATCCAGTCGGGAATGGTGATGGACAATTAAACAACTAACGGGAGGAGGAGGCTCCTTGAACATCCACATCCTGAATGATGGCGGAGCACAGCACCTGAGTGAAAAAGACAAGGCTGAAGCCTTCCCAACCATCTTCAGTCACAAGTGCCAAATGGATGATGCATCTCGGCCTGCTCCTGAGGTCCCACCCTCACAGAAGCCAGTCTTCAGCTAATTCACTTCACGCCACGTGATATCAAGAACAGTGCAGCGCTCTGGATACAGCAAAGGCTATGGGTTCTGACAACATCGCGGCTGCAGTGCTGAAGACCTGTGTCCAGAACTAGCTGCAACACTATCCAAGCTGTTCCCGTACTGGCATCTCCCCGACAAAGTGGTAAATTGGCCAGGTATGTACAGTCCACAAAAAGCTCGACTAATCCGACAGCCCGTTACCATTCCATCAGCCATCCCTGCATCATCAGCAAAGTGATGGAAGCTGTCATCGACAATGCTATCAAGCGACACTAACAAAGCACAAATAACCAGCTCACCGATGACCAGTTTGGTTTCCGTCAGGACCACTTGGCTCCTGACCGCATTACGGTCTTGTTCCAAACATGGAAAAAAGAGCTGAATTCCAGAGGTGAGGTGAGAGTGACTGTCATAGAAACATAGAAGATAGGAGCAGGAGTAGGCCATTCGGCCCCTCGAGCCTGCTCCGCCATTTAATGAGATCATGGATGCTCATCCAAATTCAGTACCCTGTCCCTGCTTTCTCCCCATATCCCTTGATCCCTTTAGCCTTAGGAAATATATCTATCTCCTTCTTGAATATATTTAATGAATTGGCCTCTACTGCCTTCTGTGGTAGAGAATTCCACAGGTTCAACACTCTCTGGGTGAATAAATTCCTCCTCATCTCAGTCCTAAATGGCTTACCCCTTATCCTTAGACTGTTACCCCTGTTTCTGGACTCACCCGCCATCGGGAACATCCTTCCTGCATCTAGTCTGTCTAGTCCTGTTAGAATTTTGTAAGTTTCAATGAGATCCCCTCTCATTCTTCTAAACTCTAGCGAATACAAGCCCAATCGTCCCAATCTCTCTTCATACGTCATTCCTGCCATCCCAGGCATCAGTCTGGTGAATCTTCGCTGCACTCCCTCCATGGCAAGAACGTCCTTCCTCAGATAAGGCGACCAAAACTGCACACAATACTCAAGGTGTGGTCTCACCAAGGTCCTGTACAACTGCAGCAAGACATCCTTGCCCCTGTACTCGAATCCTCTCGCTATGAAGGCCAATATTCCATTTGCCTTCTTAACCGCATGCTGCACCTGCATGCTTACCTTCAACGACTGGTGCACAAGGACCCCCAGGTCTCATTGCACTTCCCCTTTTCCCAATCTATTGCCATTCAGATAATAATCTGACTTCCTGTTTTTGCCACCAAAGTGGATAACCTCGCATTTATCCACATTATACTGCATCTGCCATGCACCTGTCCAATCACCCAACTTGTCCAAATCATACTGGAGTTTCTCTGCATCCTCCTCACAACACACACGCCCACCCAACTTTGTGTCGTCTGCAAACTTGGAGATATTACATCTAGTTCCCTGTAAGCTTTGCAAAATTCCCCAGAAACTCGTATAGAACCCTAAAAGGGGTGATTTTTGGATTTTTCCTACGAATTTGGGATGATGGGACATAAGTGAAGTGATTTGAGGTAAAAACCTCAGTTTTGGACATTTTAAAGATCAGGGAAGAAAAAAACCTGAGGAAAAATGACTTTTGAAAATGACTATGGAAAATAAAACACCTTTGCGAAGGGGTGTGGCGAGGCAGTGGACAATTTTTGCAGTCAAGCTGTCTGGAATTTGTTTGCACTGCAATCCAGGCAGGAGGAAGAACCTCACCCAAAACCTCACAACGCATCCAAAATTGAATAATTCAAGACACCTTTTGAATATCCCCAGGCCCAAACAGGATGCCAGAAGCCTGTAAACAATAAAACATCTAGTACAGCCATTACTTCATCAAAAACCAATCAGCCAGGTATCTGTAGGGACAAGATTTGGCACGTAGATAAAGGCCCTGCCTAAATGGGAGACATCGGAAGCCATCAGGACAATTTAACACCAAGTTAAAACCATCAAAACTTAACAAGCCCGCAAAACTAAGACAATGGAATGAACAGGCATCAACTGAAACCTAAATCACTTCAACACGAAACTGATTTAGGAAAGGGGTTTTGGCGCGAAAAAGACAAAGGGTCTGAACAGTATAATTGAGGGCCTAATCCCCCAAGAAAGTCTCTCTCAGCTCTGTTCCAGTTGCAGCAAGTTCCAGCAAGACACTACCAGCCACACGACACGAGCAGGAGGAGGAGAGAAGCAGCAAGGCCACGAGGCAGACCCGGGGAGAGATCGGAGGCAAGGACAGACTAGGCCAGGCAAGGGCTAGAGCTGAGGCCACTGGGAGCGAGTCGGCATCGCTCAGCACACGGTCTAGCACTAGCAGCCACTAGCCAAGGTCACTGGAGGCTGGGAGCGAGTCGGCATCGCTCAATCCACGGTCCAGCCCCAGAAGGTACCGCCCCGATAAGCCTCCAAAGCAACAAAACTCGACGACCAGACCACCATCGCAGATTTCACAGACTGGTACCACGTGGGGACGGCAGGCCCCAAAGGACAAAAAGAGAATACCTCAAAATCGCAATCAACTTACCTGGCTGGATTTCGCACTGTCAGAACCCCTGTTTGGTGAGCATTATCCCTGATCTCCTGAAACCAAGACCTAGCTAGATAGTGGGATTTTTGGGAGGGATAAGGGTTTTTGTATATTGTCATTCTCCCTCGCCTGTACCGTGTGCTCCCCAACCTGTTTAAGTGTTTTGTGTGTTTTAAGTTTGTTACCTTTTCTTTTAATAAAAGTCAAAATTCTTTAATGGGAACCTGTTGTCTAATGCATCTTTGTTCACAACCCCCAAATAAGTCCAAGGTCCAGAACCAGGGGCGTGGGAGCGATTCGAACCGCTCGCTGAGTCAGAGGTGAGGCTGACCCCTACCACACCACCCCCTACACCCTCGTCTAGATCATTAATATATATTGTGAATAACTGGGGTCCTAGCACCGATCCCTGTGGTACCCTACTAGTCACTGCCTGCCACTCGGAAAAAGACCCGTTTATTCCAACTCTTTGCTTCCTGTCTGCCAACCAGTTCTCTATCCAAGTCAATACCTTACCCCCACAATCCCATGTGCTTTAACTTTGCACGCCAATCTCTTATGCGGGACCTTATCGAAAGCCTTCTGAAAGTCCAAATACACCACATCCACTGGTTCTCCCTTATCTATTCTACCAGTTACATCCTCAAAAAATTCCAGTAGATTAGTCAAGCATGATTTACCTTTTGTAAATCCATGTTGACTTTGTCTGCTATTACATCTTTTGGAATGGACTCTAGCATTTTCCCCACTACCGATGTCAGGCTTACTGGTCTATAATTCCCCGTTTTCTCTCTCCCACCTTTTTGAAATAGTGGGGTTACATTAGCTACCCTCCAATCCATGGGAACTGTTCCAGAGTCTATAGAATTTTGGAAGATGACCAGCAATGCATCTACTATTTCGAGGGCCACTTCTTTAAGTACCATATGGTGTAGATTATCAGGCCCTGGGGATTTATCGGCCTTCAATCCCATCAATTTCCCTAACACCATTGCCCTACAAATACTGATTTCATTCAGTTCCTCCCTCTCATTAGACCCTATGTTCCCCGACATCTCTGGGAGGTTATTTGTGTCCTCCTTTGTGAAGACAGAACCAAAGTATGTATTTAATTGGCCTGCCATTTCTATGTTCCCCATTATAAATTCCCCTGATTCTGACTGCAAGGGACCTACGCTTGACTTCACCAATCTTTTTCTCTTCACATATCTATAGAAGCTTTTACAGTCAGTTTTTATGTTCCCTGCAAGCTAACTCTCATACTCTATTTTCCCCCTATTAATTAATCCCTTTGTCCTCCTTTGCTGAATCCTAAACTGCTCCCAATTCTCAGGTTTGCTGCTTTTTCTGGCCAATTTATATGTCCTCTCCTTGGATCTTACGCTATCCCTAATTTCCCTTATTAGCCACGGTTGAGTTACCTTTTTTGTTTTATTTTTATGCCAAACAGGGATGAACAAATTCTGTAGTTTATCCATGCGATCTTTAAATGTTTGCCATTGCCTATCCACCGTCAACCCTTTAAGTAACGTTCCCCAATCCATCCTAGCCAATTCGCGTCTCATACCATCGTAGTTTAATTTATTTAAATTCAGGACCCTAGTCTGATTCCTTCACAACCATCTTCAGCCACAAGTGCCAAGTGCACGATACATCTCGGCCTGCTCCTGAGGTCACCACCATCACAGAAGCCAGTCTTCAACCAATTTGCTTCACTCCACGTGATATCAAGAACGGTAGAGCGCACTGGATACAGCAAAGGCTCTGGGCCCCGGCAACATCCCAGCTGCAGAGCTGAAGACCTGTGCTCCAGAACTAGCTGCACCTCTATCCAAGCTGCTCCAGTACTGGAATCTACCCGACAAAGTGGTAAATTGGCCAGGTATGTCCAGTCCGGAAAAAGCTGGACTAATCCAACAGACAGTTACCACCCCATCAGCCATCTCTCCATCATTAGCAAAGTGATGGAAGCTGTCATTGACAATGCTATCAAGCGGCACTTACGCTCAAATAACCTGCTCACCGATGCCCAGTTTGGTTTCTGCCAGGACCACTTGAAACATAGAAAGAAACAAAGAAAAATAGCAGCAGGAGTAGGCCATTTGGCCCTTCGAGCCTGCTCCGCCATTCAATATGATCATGGCTGATCCTCTATCTCAATACCATATTCCCGCTCTCTCCCCATACCCGATGCCTTTTGTGTCTAGAAATTTATCTATCACCTTCTTAAATATATTCAGTGACTTGGCCTCCACAGCCTTCTGTGGTAGAGAATTCCACAGGTTCACCACCCTCTGAGTGAAGAAATTTCTCTTCATCTCAGTCCTAAATGTACTACCCCGTATCCTGAGACTGTGACCCCTCGTTCTAGACCCCACAGCCAGGGGAAACATCCTCCCTGCATTCAGTCTGTCTAGCCCTGTCAGAATTTTATACGTTTCAATGAGATCCCCTCTCATTCTTCTAAACTCTAGTGAATACAGGCCTAGTCGACCCAATCTCTCCTCATATCACAATCCTGTCATCCCAGGAATCAGTCTGGTGAACCTTCGCTGCACTCCCTCTATGGCAAGTATATCCTTTCTTAGGTAAGGAGACCAAAACTGCACACTGTACTCCAGGTGTCGTCTCACCAAGGCCCTGTACAACTGTAGTAAGACATCCTTGCTCCTGTACTCAAATCCTCTTGCAATGAAGGCCAACACTTGGCTCCTGACCTCATTACAGCCTTGGTCCAAACATGGACAAAAGAGCTGAATTCCAGAGGTGAGGTGAGAGTGACTGTCCTCGACATCAAGGCAGCATTTGACCAAGTGTGGCACCAAGGAGCCCTAGCAAAACTGAAGTCAATGGGGATCGGGGGAAAACTCTCCACTGGATGGTGTCATATCTAGCACAAGGAAGATGGTTGTGGTTATTGGAGGCCAATCATCTCAGCCCCAGGTCATTTCTGCAGCATTTACTCAGGACAGTGTCCTAGGCCCAACATCTTCAACTGCTTTATTAATGACCTTCAGAAGTGGGGATGTTCGCTGCTGATTGCACAGTGTTAAGTTACATTCACAATTTGTCAGATAATGAGGCAGTCTGTGTCCACGTGCAGCAAGACCTGGACAACATTCAGGTTGGGGATGATAAGTGGCAAGTAACATTTGTGCCACACAAGTGCCAGACAATGACCATCTCCAACAAGAGAGAGTCTAACCACCTCCCCATGACGTTCAATGGCATAACCATCATTGAATCCCCCACCATCAAAATCCTGGGGTTCACCATTGACCAGAAACTTAACTAGACTGGCCACATAAATGCTGTGGCTGCAAGAACTAGACGGACGCTGGGTACTTAGCGGCGAGTGACTCACCTCCTGACTCCCCAAACCTTCCCACTATCTACAAAGCACAAGTCAGGAGTGTGATGGAATATTCTCCATGTCCC
The DNA here is from genome assembly GCA_030390025.1 of Squalus acanthias. Classification (NCBI taxonomy): domain Eukaryota; kingdom Metazoa; phylum Chordata; class Chondrichthyes; order Squaliformes; family Squalidae; genus Squalus; species Squalus acanthias. Next base: position 22,314 of record JASTWF010001289.1, on the reverse strand, counting down.
TGGATGAGTGCAGCTCCAACAACACTCAAAAACCTCAACACCATCCAGGACAAAGCAGCCTGCTTGATTGGCATCCCATCCACCACCTTAAACATTTACTGCCTCCACCATGGCACACCATGGTTGCAGTGTGTTCAATCTACAAGATGCACTGCAGCAACTCGCCAAGGCTTCCACGACAGCACCTCCCAAATCTGCGACCTCTACCACCTCAAAAGACAAAGGCAGCAGGCCCATGGGAACACCACTACCACCAAGTTCCCCTCCAAGTCTCACAGAATTCTGGAACTCCCTACCTAACAGCACTATGGGAGTCCCTTCACAACATGGACTGCAGCGGTTCAAGAAGGCGGCTCACCACCACCTTCTCAAGGGCAACTAGGGATGGGCAATAAATGCTGGCCTTGCGAGTGATGCCCACATCCCGACAATGAATAAATTAAAATTAAAAACTTGTGTTTTATATATTGTGTTTCTTGTTTTTCTTAATTGTAACTTAATTTTGCTTTAACCTTTTCCTGTTCTCGTGTCCTCTTTTTCTATTTACTTTTTTAGCCTCCACAGTCATTCTATTCCTAAGTCCCAGAGATTTGTTCCAACAAATTTGCCTTTGGCCTCAATCATGCTCTGCTGCTACTGGGTCTGGGCCCTACACCTGGGTTCACAATTACAAAAAATAGACTGCAGGAAAGTCTGTCAACAAAGGAAAGGAATCAAAGGAAGACCAGTAATGTCAACTCAAGTTTTTGATGCAGGAGATGGTAAAGGGATGTTCTGCTGCTGATTGGAGAAAAAGACCCAAGGACAGTGTTGGTGCCATTAGAGCGGATCCTCCTCCCACTCATGAAGTGCCAGAGACTGGATTCTACATCAGTCAGATGAAGCTTTCCATGGCTATGGAGATGTCATCTAAGTACTTCAGAGGGACAGGGCCTTGTGTCCCCAATCTGGCCCAGCATTAACAGGAATGGTGACTAAGGGAGCCAGAAGTTACCACTTGTGTCTCCCAAGAGTTATGGGTGAGGTAAAAGAGGAGAAAATAATCTCTATAAATTTCCCCTCTGATTCAGCGTTGGCCAGTGTCTGTACGTTGGTCAGCTCTGTACCATCAGCCTCTGGAGAGGAAACATAACAATAAACTGAATTTAAACACATTGGACGTTAGAAACAAATGGTGAGATTCACTGTAAGCCCAGCTAATGGGGCCAACCCACTCCATAATCAGCAGTGGGAAAGTGTCTGAAAGTGGGAAATGTTGATCCTATTCAGTCCATGGCACAGCACATTAGTACTTCAATGTCCCGGTTATTACAGATTAGAACCTTCCTTCCTTCTTTTTTTTCCTTCCTTCCTGCAGGATCAAATTGAATCTGTCTATAATTCAGATCTTCCCATTGATCAATAGTTCAGTGCTATTTGTCTTTGTCCTGTTTGGTTTCCAATACCTTTGTAAGAGGCCTCAATATGTGTTAATCTGGAATTGACTGTTACTCCTCTTGAGCGGCAGGCACTCAGGATTAATTGTGGACAACAAACATTTCTGACACATGTATCTGGGGTGAATACGCCATGATCTGAGGAACCTCATTTTGTTCAGAATCCAGTTCCTCAAAGCTTTACATTTTCTGATTCTTTCCTTCACCATCTCTTGTGTCGAGTGACTGACTGTCTTTTGCAGCAGAGCTGCCGTTGCCTCCCTCCACAGGGGAACTCCAGCATTTCTCGATCTGTCACAGCACAGCAACAGGTGTGGGCAAGATGGATGTTGATGAGTGTGGCTGCACATGTCCTACCTCTTTGGTGTCACTCTCTTGTCACATGTCCAGTGCTGGAACTGCGCTGTCAGGAAATGCGTGACATCTGAAGGACAGTCCTGGTCTTCAAAGCTGAGCTGAAATAAAATAATTGAAGAGGTCAAAGGTGGGAAATTCCTTAGGCTTGACGTCACACACCTGCAATATTCCAACTGTAACCACAAGAAAATGATAAAGTAGGATGGGCGCGGACAGGGGTTCATCTCTAAAGGTTGCTAATGTAGCTGCAGAGTTCGTGTCGCACCATCTCAGGGTCAGCTCCTGTGTTTGGGATGTTTTGTGCTCTCGCGCTGATCTCTGTGAGTATGCGGAAAGTATCTGAGTTCAAGCCCATGCTGGGTATATGAAAGAAAGTCAATCAGTCAGTCTCAGTTAGATATAGAGTAAAGTTCCTTCTACAGTGTCCCATTAAACACTCCCAGGCCTGGTATAGCGCTGCTTAGATACAGAGTAAAGCCTCCCACTTTACATTACCATCTAACACTCCCAGGCCAGGTACAGTACAACTTAGATGAAGTGTAAAGCTCTCTCTAAATTGGTTGATCACACACAGCCAACTCAGATCCAGCATGTTTTAAATTCAGCGTACAGCTCCTCTGACACTACCCAATGAAGCACAACAGCTCAGGTACAGCATGGGATGAACTTAGAATAAAAATCCCACTACATGTAAGTGTCAAGCAGTCCCAGCTATGGGCTAGCTTTACAGACAAGTTGAGCTCTGTTGTACTACTCGCATCAAAGGCAGTCCCTTATGGCATTTGTCGAACAAGCACCCAGTAGATGGTTAGACTCTCACCTTGGCAAAATCCTGGACTGATGGGATCCTCAGTAAAGTTCCTCACCTTTACAATCATTGTTGGGGCTTCTTGTTTCATCCCATCTTTGACATTGAGGGTCTTGGTCCCACCAGATCTGCTCTGTGAATCCAGCGACATTTCTCCAGTCCCAGTTAGTGTGATGATGGTTCAGCTCCACTCTCTCCCACCCTCCTGAGATACTCTTCACTACATGAAACATTTAATATAAAAATTAATATTAATTCTAGAATCTGTAATTGGAATACATTCGGTCTATTTTTGTGACTATGATTATATTTACTTTGAATATGTTTGTAATTAATGACATTTGGTTGAATTACTTACCTTAATATTAAATTGTTCTATTATTTCCCAGGGGCAGGTGCAGCATGAGTTAGATACAGAGTAAAGCTTGATCTACACTATCCCATCAAACACTCCCAGGGGCAGGTGCAGCATGAGTTAGATACAGAGGAAAGCTCCATCTACACTATCCCATCAAACACTCCCAGAGCAGGTACAGCATGTGGTTGTATAGTGAGTAATGCTCCATCTACACTTTCCCATGAAACACTCCCAGGGCAGGCTGAGCACGGGTTAGATACAGAGTGAAGCTCTCTCTAAATTGGTTCACCAAACACAGCCAACTCAGATCCAGCATGTGTTAACTGCTATGTGCAGCTCCTCTGAAACTATCCAATGAAGCACACCAGCTCAGGTACTGCATTGTAAGAACACAGAATAAAACTTCCTCTACATGTAAGTGTCAAGCACTCCCAGGTGAGGTATTGGCTAGCTTTACATTCGAGTTAAATTCAGGTCAACTTGTCGCATCAAAGGCTGAGCCTTATGGCAGCTGTCAGACAGCTCCCAGCAGCTGGTTAGACTCTCACCTCTGGGGTTCTTGTTCCCACCAGATCTTCTCTGTGAATCCAGCGACCTTTTCCAGTCCCAGTAAGTGTGACGATGATTCGACTCCTCTCTCTCCACCTTCCAGAGATACTGTTCATGCCAAGAATCTTCGAATCTAAAAATGAATATTAATTCTAGAATTTAAGCGGAATACAATTGGACTATTTTTGTTACTATGATTATATTTAATGTGAATATATTTGTAATTAATGTCTTTCAAAAGGGAATTGGATAAGTATCTGAAGGAAAAAATTTGCAGGCTAGGGGAAAGGGCGAGGGAGTGGGACAGGCTCGATGGGCTGAATGGCCTCCTTCTGTACTGTAACCATACTATGACTGTATGACATTTGGTTGAATTACTTACCTTAATATTAAATTTATAGGGACTAAACACACTCACAGTGTTAGCTGCCAAGTCCAGTTCCCCCACAGTGACTCCCACTGATGCTGTGTAACCAGGGGCATAAACCTGTCTCCAGGTGACATCACAAAGGAGCCAGGAAACAAACAGAGAGGCAGTTTGTGGAAATGGTGTTTGGGATGAGGCAAGGATATCACAACCTCCTTTGTGCTCCGAAACAAGTCTATTCCCTGTAACAGGAATAGTGTCAGAAGCAATAAGTGGAGGGATCTTCAGGGTATCAAAGAGAGGGACCATCGGAGCATTAATTGGAGGGTGCATCATGGGTAATAATGGGGTAAAGCACCCTCTGTACTAGCCCATCAAACAATCCCAGGCCTGGTACAGCATGGGTTAGATACAGAGTAAAGCTCCCTCTACACTGTCCCTTCAAACACTCCAAGGCCAGCTACAGCACGGGTTAGATACAGAGTAAAGCTCCCCTACAGTGTCAGCTGTGGCTCAGTTGGTAGCACACTCGCCTCTGAGTTAGAAGGTTGTGGGTTCAAGTCCCACTCCAGGAACTTGCGCACATAAAGCTAGGTTGACACTCCAGTGCAGTACTGAGGGAGTGCTGCACTGTCGGAGGTGCAGTCTTTCAGGTGAGATGTTAAACCGAGGCCCTGTCTGCTCTCCGGTGGACGTAAAAGATCCCATGGCACTGTTTTGAAAAAGAGTGGGGGAGTTATCCCCGGTGTCGTGGCCAATATTTCTCCCTCAACCAACGTAACAAAAACAGATTATCTGGTCATTTTTACATTGCTGTTTGTGGGAGCTTGCTGTGCCGCGTTTCCCACATTACAACAGTGACTCCACTTCAAAAGTACTTCATTGGCTGTAAAGAGCTTTGAGATGTCCGGTGGTCGTGAAAGGCGCTATGTAAATGCAAGTCTTTCTTTACACTATCCCATCAAACATTCCTAGGGCAGGTACAGCATGAGTAGATACAGAGTAAAGCTCCCTCTACACTGTCCTATCAAACACTCCCAGGCCAGCTGCAACACGGTTAGATACAGAGGAAAGCGCCCTCTACACTATCCCATCAAACACTCCCAAGGCAGGTACAGCATGAGTGAGATACAAAGTGTTGGCATATGGAACTCGGTTAATTCAGCTTCTGAAAGGTGTTCATGTTTAGTTCATTGAATATAGGAAAAAAAGGTGGATGGCATCATTAGAGAGAGAGATAGAGTGAGAGAGAGAGATACAGATTTCACTTAGCAACTGCTGGTGTTCGCAACCAACCAGCCTTGGATATGTTTATTTATGGTAAGAATGTCTAGAAACTAGAAGGGTTAGGCTTACCACAGCATGTTGAAGAAAATGTAGCCTTGTATCTCTGGACTATGCTGTAGCCAGAGACTACCATATTAGGCAATGCCAGTTCCAGTTTGATAAGAAAACAGTGTATAAATATAAGCTTTTTCATTTGTTTAAGCAGTACGAGACAGGACCCATGCCTAGGTTCGCACACTTATCTGTGACAATACTCAGGTTGTAAATTGCTTTTAATACTGAAGTTAAAGAATAAAATGATTATAACCAGAAGACTGAATTTGTTACTACTCAAGTGCACAACAAAATGTGTTTTATAACAACATTTACTTTGACATTTGTGCTTTCAGTGTTCTACAGCATTGAAGTGCTGCAAACACTGACAAGCATTGCACAGAGGTGCACGGCTGCACCCAGGCTCTTCCATGACTCCCTCCATATGCTTATGGAGGGAGTCACAGCACGCAAGGAGGTCCTCTTCCCTTCCAATGGGCGGAAGAGACCTCCCCAGGAGACCAACGCAGCCTGGTTGCACATTGCATAGGAGGACACAAGCAGGAGCATCATCAGGAGGACCAGGCTGCAGTGGCGCAAACCTTTCAATGATCTCAGTAGATCACGAATCGTTACTGCAAAGCCACACTCAACCTCATCCTGCTGTGCCACTCATTACATCCCCATCACTCTGCCTTCCCTACCCAACTCCTGCACATCCTTACGCACACCAACTTACCTTGCAACTCCACCCATCCCTCTCTATCTATATTATCACATCCCCATCTCACTAGCCACCCCTCACACTCACCCTCATCCTAGTCCAATCATACTAACTAACAACACACAAGGGTAGGCACTTGTGTGTTTGAGCCAATGTTCATGTGAAGTTTCTGTTAATGTGCCGTCAAACATTGAAATCTTTATTTTCAACACTTTGCGTTCTTGGACAGATTTGTGCGCACCTTTGGAAGTGGCTTAGTGAGTTGCAGTGAATGGTGAGACATAACGGTACCCCCCGCAATGGTGATGAGTGTGATAGGAATAAGAACATAAGAACATCAGAAATAGGAGTAGGAGTAAGCAATTCGGCCCTTTCAGCTTGTTCCGCCATTCAATAAGATCATGGCTGATCTTCTACCTCATCTCCACTTTTCTGCACTATCCCCATATCCCTTGATTCCCTTAATATTCAAAAATCTATCGATCTCTGTCTTGAATATACTCAACTTCTGAGCCTCCACAACCCTCTGGGGTAGAGAATTCCAAAGATTCACCACCCTCTGAGTGAAGAAATTTCTCCTCATCTCTGTCCTAAATGGCCGACACCATACTCTGAGACTGTGACCCCTGGTTCTAAACTCCCCAGGCAGGGGAGACATCCTCCCTGCATCTACCCTGTCAAGCCCTGTAAGAATTTTGTATGTTTCAATGAGATCACCTCTCAGTCTTCTAAACTCTAGAGAATGTAGGCCTAGTCTACTCAATCTGTCCTCATAGGACAATCCCCCATCCCAGGAACCAGTCTGGTGAACCTTCGTTGCACTCCCTCTATGGCAAGTATATCCTTCCTTAGGTAAGGAGACCAAAACTGTACACAATACTCCAGGTTTGGTCTCACCAGGGCCCTATATAATTGCAGTAAGACGTCTTTACTCTTATTCTCAAATCCTCTTGTAATAAAGGCCAACATACCATTTGCTTTCCTAATTGCTTGCTGTTGTACCTGCATGTTAACTTTCAGTGATTCATGTACAAGGACACCCAGGTCCCTCTGAATACCAATATTTCCCAATCTCTCACCATTCAAAAAATACTCTGCTTTTCTATGGCTTGGGCATTGTAGGGATGCATTATGTTGTTGGTGTGGGATGGTGCCAACCTGGCACATCATGTGGCAGCCAGGGTGTGCAGCGTGAAATGTGGCACTGTTGAGGCCATCCCTGGCGTCCCGGGCAGAAATGTGGTCGGGTGCTGATGCCCTCTGTCCTGTGCAGCATCAGGTGATTGCGGAGAAGGTTGGTGTGATTGTTGGTGCTGCTGGTGTGCCTGGTGATGCTGGTGTTGGGGCTGATCGTGGTCAGATTCTGAGGACCAAGGTGAGACAATATAAAGTACACCCATGCTGATGGAATAGATGGCAGGTGAAATAGAGATGACAGAAGCGATCTGTCAATGGTGGGAGAGGTAATGAGGTCAGACTGGATGGAGAGTTGTGAATCTGTAATGGAAATGCAATTTAGAGAAACTAGTGGTTAAGGGAACATTTCTCAATCAGCGGGGAGCTTTGACTTGACATCTGAAGCTGTCAACTCAACATCTGATTCAATGGCAAGTGACCTCCTGCCTCAGCTTCAAAGACAAGGTCTAGGCACTGCGGGAAACTGGTGGGCGACCTGTCAAATTCAAAAAGCTGGGAAAAATGCATTGTTAATGATTAGAATTAGACCGTGTGAAGAATTAAGAATAAATACAGGACACCATCAATTTATTAAAAAAAGGTAAAGATTTCATTAAATCAAAACTGCTAAATAGTAGACAATTTGTTTCTTAAAGATATAAGTTGCATTAGCCATGTGGAACTGTCAGTCCTCTGGTGCATTCATTTTTACTGGATGAAAATTAGAACAATTTTCTTTTTCTTCCCACTCCTCTTAAAGGCATTGACTTTAGTTCTTTGAGTGCTGGTCCCTCCCTGGTACCTTACCCATTAATCGTGTGTGAGCTTTGACAGTTAGTGTTGGTAGGCTATTTGACCACAAGGGGCATCACGGCGGAGCCCAATTATCTCCTTTCCTAACATCTACACAGGTCCGCTTCCAGCAGAGTTTGCCGGATAGCAATCAGCAGTGGGGAACCCTGGCTGATTTCCCATTTCCGATCCCAGAGGTACTGCAGCCCTGTTACCGCTGTCCAGTTGGACGCCAGCTAACTCCGCACAGACGGGGATTGGGCCTGGGCCTGGGCCTGTCCCAGTCGGCATAGACTCACTAGGCCATTGGGGATGTGGAACCAATTTTACTTGGTTCTGATCAAGGATCTTGCACGTAAGTTGTCAGGTGTTGGCAGTTTATTAGCTGTGTATTCCCGTGCTACATCAAGTAAGCAAGTGAGTCAAAAGCCAAATACTGCGGATGCTGGAAATCAGAAATAAAAACAGAAAATGCTGGAAGCACTCAGCAGGTCAGGCAGCATCTTTGGGGGTAATTCTAACCCCGCAAAACGGGTGGGTTTCGGGTGGAATGTGAAAATTTAAAAATTGTCAAACCCGCCTCGAACCCGCCCACTTCCAGTGTTAACGGTGGTGGGACAGGGGACGGGCAACCAACCCGCTCCCAGGAGGCAGGTTGCTGATTTAAATATTTTAATGAGGGTGTGTGTCTCAGATTTTATCTCTCGTCCAGCTTTAACGCTGGCTGGCCGGGTTTCCCCCGGTGCTAAAGGGAGGACTGCCGCATGGAACAGGAACAGGCTGGAAGTGCCAGGAGGAGCAAGTGTGCTTCCCCCCAGCCCCCGTTAGCGCCTTAAGAGGGCGCTAATGGGGCGCAAAGCCGCTAACGCCCGTGCGCAGCGATGTTTGCGCCGCTCGAGAACTTAACTTGAGATTGTGCGGCGGCGCTAAAACTTACCGCTGCGACCACCTGCGCGCGCAGATTGTGACGTCATTCCATGGTGCAACGCCCTTGTGGCGCCCCGGAGCGGAAATTGAGTGGCGCCCCCTGCCTTACCGCCTGGCGCATCCAACGACCAGAAGACTGGAACGCTATCAATCGCTGTGGGGCTGGGGGGGGCGCTATTTAAAGGGGGCCTCTTCCTGGCTTTTATTGTTGGTGGCATTTTTGAACTACGCATTCTGAGAGAGAGAGGGAGAGACTTCTGGAGAGATTCAACGTTGTGTGAAGGAGTTTTGGGTACTGAGCAGCACTTTGCAGGTTCATTTTGATTTGCCATTCCTTGTATCGATTTAGCAGAGACTGTGGGAGCTGCACTCTGAGCTCTTTGCCTGGTACTCTCCATTGTTCTTTCCAGCACATTTGATGTGCAAGTCTCTCCAGGCCGAGATTCAAGGCTGCAATGAACAGGATGTGGATGGAAAGCAAGATTAACCATCCCCTTTAAGAACTGGCCCGTGCCATTGTGTGTGTGTTTCATTGCTGACTGACATTACATGAGCTTCGCCAGCGCTCTGAGTTAGCGCCTCACTCCTTGGCCTTTGCGCCTTAAGACAGGTGTGCAGCGCCTGCTTTAGCGCTCCACTCACCTCCCGGGGCGGTAAAAGTGAAGTTTCCTGTCAGTGCCGATAATTAGCGCCAGGCGCTAATATTTGCGTCCAGACGATATTTGCGCCCCAAATGGGGCGCGACCTAATTTCTACCCCGTAGAGTTCCAAACGTAATTACAGTTTCTGAGAAAAATCACGATCGATTACAACACTTCCGAGGCGCACGTGGCAAACGGGAGTGACGCCATTTTGTCTGATTACACGGTGCTTTCATCGTGCACGCGCACGTAACGTTCTCGCCACTCTCCCGTGTTTTCGTTCTTGGTGAGGCGTTTGCCTCTCTTACAATGCACGACCAATAAGTATACCACAATAAACACTTGGCATACAACTAAAATGTGGGAGGCTATCCTAATCCAGGAAGGCACTTCAATGTTGGTGAACAGATTCCACCACGGTGGAATTACTATGTCCAGAATTTCTGTCCCTATCTCGACAGTCTTTTGTTCTAGGGTGTAAAAATGTTTTTGCGATACCGCGACGGCTTTCAAAAGCTTGGTGAGGTGTTCAGGGAGAGGGGGAATGAGGTATCCGAAATGCGCGACGAATCGCTGCAGGTCGGTGAAGTTCTCTTTTACGGTAAGATGAACCGTGGATGGTTCAGGGATTGGGACAATTCGCTGTTGTGCTACTTGAACTTCCGCCCTGGGTTTAAAACAGAAACTGCTGTCACTCACCGGACACCGGCTACGGTTTCCATGTTGGTAGTGTTGCGCTGCAGTGGTAACACAATATGTTCCACCCCCGATGTATGCTACCTGCGGAGGCACATGATCTTGTGCCATTGCCTCCATGGTGCAATTCATGGGCTTGGCGCCAGCCGTTCTGAACCCGCACTGTGGTGTTAAAAAGGCATTCAAGTGCTGGGGACACAGTATTATGTGTGCTCCCCGGCCACGACAACCAGAGAGATCTGTACCTGTCATCGTTTGCTCCCAGCGGATGACGTAAGGTGGAACCGCTGCATAGCGAATGTGGGCTCCCCCCTGAATGACACCAATGTTCTCTACCCGATACACCGGGGCGGGCTTTGTTGTGTCGCCCAAAACCGGCATACGTAATACTATACCTTTTACATCTTGACCTAACATTCATTAGTCAAGGAGACAGGATGTCTTTTTACTATTTATTAAAACACTGTAAATAGGACATTACATTAAGAACTGTAACAGACAGCCAAACCTCTCTCCATGAGGTAGGGGACCCAGATCTGCTGAACTCCCGCCTCAGGCTCCAGCCCCTCCCTCCTGTATGGCTGGGGGACTGGGTCAAAAGCAATCTCAAAACACAACACTCCTTTCCCCCAGATAAAACCCCTTAGTCCTCCAGACGTCTGGGACGGAATTTAACTCGACTTGAGCGCCGCGGGACAGGCATATTCGGGGTGTCACTGTTAGCCGCAGGAAAACCTTCCTCCGTGGTTGATGACTCTATGACACCCTCTGTGGACGTGGCTTCCGTCGTTGTTGCAGGAAGCAGGCCGTCACTGCTTGGCAGAGGTGGCGGAGACAATGGTCTAGCCTTTGATGTCTCAGTTACTCTCGCTGGAGTACGACCCCGTAGCTGGTCTACGTGGCGTCTGTGTAGCTGGCCATCAGGTGTACGGACGCTGTACGACAGGGGACCCGTGGCCTGCTCCACCACGGCAGGCATCCATTTGTCTCCTCCTGTATAGCAACGGGCAAACACAGTCTCTGACGGCTCGAACTGCCTGGCGGTGCCCTGGTGCTTCTTAGCCAGCACCTCTTGTTTTGTGTGCATCTCGTCCTTGTAGTCCGGGTGTAGCCGGTCCAGTGCAGTCGCCAGCCGGCGACCCATCAGCATCTCAGCAGGACTCTTCCCCGTTGCTGAGTTTGGTGTGGTATGCTGTGATAACAGGAACCTGGCCAATCTGGTTTGCCAGTCCCCCACCGATATCCTCACCAGTGCCTCTTTTGTGGTTTGCACCATCCTCTCTGCCTGCCCATTAGAGGAGGGGTGATAGGGCGCTGTGGTCACGTGGCGGATCCCGTTTCTGCTTGCAAAAGCCTTGAACTCCGCTGACGTGAAGGCTGCTCCATTGTCTGAAACCAGCACGTCGGGGACCCCATGTGTGGCAAACAGCAAACGCAACGTGTTGATCACTGCCCTGGATGTCATGGAGTTCATAATAGCCACCTCCAGCCATTTCGAATGCGAATCAACCACTATTAAAAAGACCTTCCCCTGAAAAGGCCCTGCAAAGTCAACGTGGAGTCTTGACCATTTACGAGTGGTCCACTCCCAGGGGTGAAGGGGAGCCTTGGGTGGGCTATGGCGGGTCAGCTGACATGTCTCACAGCTCTTTACCACCTCCTCCACGTCTTGGTCCAACCCCGGCCACCAGACGTAGCTTCTCGCCAACGCCTTCATGTGCACAATCCCAGGGTGTGAGTCATGCAGCATTTTCAGCACCTCCTCTCTTGCGGCGGCAGGAACCACCACACGGCTTCCCCAGAGCACGCAGTTCCTGTGTGCAGACATTTCATGGCGCCTCTGAACGAAGGGCTTGAAACGCTCCTCCTGGACCTCGGAGGGCCAGCCGTGCAGCAGCCAGCGTAGCACCCGTGATAAGACTGGATCCTTCTGTGTGAGGCTGCCAATCCGCTGGGCATGGAGTGGGGCCTCCGGGACCTGCTCCAGTAGCAGCACCTCCAGGGGTGGTGGCGTCTCAGCCATCGGCCGGTTCAAAGGCAAGCGACTCAGAGCATCAGCATTAGCCAGCATCTTCCCAGGCCTGTAGCAAAGTTCATAACTGTAGGCCCCCAACATCAGACTCCACCGAAGCATACGCGGTGATATGATCAGGGGCATGGGCTTGGAGTGATGCAGGAGCCCCAAGAGTGGCTTGTGGTCCGTGTAGATGACGAACTGTCTCCCTAACAGGTACTGGCTGAACTTCTTTACCCCAAATATGATGGCTAAGGCCTCCTTGTCAATCTGGGCGTAGTTACGTTCTGTTGTTGAGAGTGTTCTTGAGGCAAAACTGATAGGCGCCTCCCGGCCATCTGGCTCTATGTGACCCAATAGAGCTCCCAGCCCGTATGGTGAGGCATCACACACCAACACCAATGGTTTGTTTTCATCATAGTGTGCCAGAACCTTATCTGCTTGTAGCAGTTCCTTTGCCTGTCTGTAGGCTGTTTCATGATCTGAGGTCCAGTTCCACACTGTTGCTTGGTCTAACAGCCTGTGCAGTGGCTCTAAGATTGTGGCTTTGCCCTTGAGAAAACAACTGTAGAAGTTTAACAGTCCGAGGAATGCCTGCAGTTCGGTCTTGTTCTTGGGGTTGGGAGCGGTCCTGATAGCCTCCACCTTCTCCGTAGTCGGATGCACACCGTCTTTGTCCACTCGGAATCCCAAGAACTCCACCCCATTGGCAGCGAACACACATTTCTCCTTCTGAAGGCGTAGTCCTACCTCAGCCAGCCGGCGTAGTACTTCCTGCAGCCGCTCATCATGGGCTTCCTGTGTCTTGCCTGTAATCAGTATGTCATCCAGGTAAGGCTGAACTCCCGGAACACCAGCCAACAGGGTGTCCATGAACCTCTGAAAGATTGCCACAGCCGTCGACACCCCAAACTGCAGCCTTGCGGCTCGGAAAAGTCCTCTGTGGGTGTTGATTGTCAATAGCTCGGCTGACTTTTCATCCAGGACCAGTTGCTGGTATGCTTGCTTGAGATCCAGCTTGGTGAACAGGGTGCCTCCAGCCAGTGTTGAAAACAGCTCTGTAACTGTTGGTAAGGGATACACATCTGGTAGCACAGCAGTATTAACCGTACATCTGTAATCTCCACAGATTCGCAGGCCCCCATCCTTCTTTGCAATGGGCACGATAGGGGTGGCCCAACGGGAGTTCTTCACTGGTATAAGAACCCCTTGGTTCACCAGCTTATCCAGGGTCTCATCCACCTTCTTGCGCAACGCAAAAGGAACTGGTCGCGCCTTGAAGAACTTAGGCGCTACCCCTGGGTCCACTTCGATTGAGACTGGCGGTCCCCGACAGGCCCCGAGCTCACCAAAAACCTCTTCATAGTTCTCCAACATAGGCATTATGGGCTGTCGCTGTACCGTGTGTACTCCTGTCACTCCAATACCAAGGGGCTCAAACCAATCTCTGCCCAGCAGGCTTGTGCCCTGCCCCGCCACCACATAAAGCGGAAGTGTGTCCTTGACTGCCCGATACTTAACTTTCACATGAATCATACCCAGCACTTGGAGTTGGGCTTGGGACCACTGCCGTAGCACGCCACTGACCTGAGCCATCACCGGGGGTTCACTTGGCCACAGCCTATTGTAAGTCTCTTCACTTATCAACGAACACGCTGAGCCTGAATCCACCTCCATGCCGAGTGGTGCCCCATTCACGATCACATTTGCTGTGTATCCCCACCGTCTGTGGTGTCGCTGCTCAGCTTCCGTGGTATACACTGTATACTCATCGTTGTCCTCCCGTGTCAGGGTGTGTGTCTGCGATGCTTGTGTTGGCTCTGCTGCAGCAGCCTGAGCTTTCTTCATGCAGACACGAGCTATGTGTCCTCTTTTCTTACAGAAATGACATACCGCTGACACAAATTTGCATGTAGTGGCACCATGGAGAGCCCCACAGCGGAAACATTTTCTTCCTGTCTGTTTAGTTGCCTCCCTGTCACTCGCAGCATCAGCTGCGTGTGTGGTCTTGTGCACACCCTCGGCGGCCCGAGGTGGCGCTGCTTCTATACGTAGCATACCTGTGTTCATCGACGCAGCCTCTGCTGCTAAAGCCTTCTCCTCGGCCAGTCGGAACGTCAGGGCCTTGTCCGCTAACAGCTGTTTCTGCAATGCCGAGTCCAGCACTCCACACACAATCCGATCACGGAGCATATTGTCTAAATGGTCACCAAAATTACAATGTACCGAGCGTTTCCTCAACTCAGCAATGTACCTTGAAATAGATTGTCCAGGCTGTTGTTTACAATTGTGAAAATGGAAACGCTGCACAATTTCTGAGGGTTTTGGATTGAAATGTTGCTGCAGTATTTCTATCAAGTGCTCATAATCCACCTCACTAGGTTTACGAGGAACCACCAATGAACGCAGGACAGAGTAAGTAGCCGCTCCGCATACACTGAGCAACACTGAGCGCTTCTTCTCTTCTTTGTCAATATCATTGGCCTCCAAGAAACACCCCAGTCTTTCTGCGTATTCCTCCCATGAACTGTCCTCATCCCCAGAGAACTCTTCAATACGTCCCAAGGCCGTCATCGTGTTAATGTGCGCTGTCCCTTTAAGATCCACGTGGTCAGAGTTACAATAGCTAAACTCACGTTAGTTGCCTGGATGTTATTAGCTGGGTGGCCCGCTCGTCGCAATATCCAATATCAGATTCGTAGGTTCGCGTCTATCTCCGTCCTTCTAGAGAGTTCGACAACCGCCTCGTCGCCAGTTTTACATCTTGACCTAACATTCATTAGTCAAGGAGACAGGATGTCTTTTTACTATTTATTAAAACACTGTAAATAGGACATTACATTAAGAACTGTAACAGACAGCCAAACCTCTCTCCATGAGGTAGGGGACCCAGATCTGCTGAACTCCCGCCTCAGGCTCCAGCCCCTCCCTCCTGTATGGCTGGGGGACTGGGTCAAAAGCAATCTCAAAACACAACAATACCCATGATATTATGGTTTGATCGTCCGCAGTCCACGGGGACTGGGTATGCTTCTGAAGCTAGTCTGAGCTGGCACGGGTTTAATGCGTTCTGAAAAGGGTGGAGCGCCTGCAGGTGTTTGTTACTTAACCAGGACGGGACCAAACCTTGTTTTAAATCCTCCAAATTACTGCGGCCCTCGCCCAGTAACCACGCCCCGTAAAGCACGCACACCTCATTCTGCGCAGCCTGATCGGACGCATTCCGATCTTCCCTAATCAGGGCATTTACCGTTCTCGCATGCTTCTCCAGCTCAGCTATTATTTCTTTTAAATGGAGAGTCATGGCTTGGTCCTCGTGTAACCCAGACCCAACCACCTTATTTTCATCTGTGAGAATGCTTTTTAATTGCGTTTTTAAGCCATTAATCTGGGTCTGCAGCTCCACGCTGTCTAGAGCGTTGACCACAGATGTACCTGTGTTGAAAGCAGTGAACACGTCGTTCACAACACCCCTTCTTTGCCTCCCCACCTGATCCAAAACTTCATGTGGTGCGGTGTACAAACTTGTTTTATCAATTTCCGCGAAATCGAACTCATAAAATTGTCTAAACATCTTGGTCAACAGGACCTGATATAACTGTTCCGTCTTTTTGGGGCACCACTCTGGTAACCGCACCTCGGTGAGATTTAAAATCACCGAGGCCACCGCGTAATGTACCCCCTGAAATAGTATCTGGTCTGTGGGGACCAGTACCAAACCATTCCCGGGTCCCTTACTGGTTTTAGGGCACCCTTCTTCCTTAGCTAGAACCACCGGAATCGTGGGCGGGGCTTTGCGTGGGCGCGTAATGAGTTCAGTGGCATTTACCGGGATCGGGGAGTATGGGGCTCCGCACCCCCTGGTGCTCGCATCCCACCTCATCCCCTGTCCGTTATCCTGCCATTGATTGATGAAAAATATGGAGATGCCTTTGGGGCAAACGTACTTTGACCCCCACATACATACATAAATTCCCTCATCCGGTTCCCACCATTTGTCCCAACAGACTCTCACTTGTCCGTTTGTCCCCGTAATTGTCCGATGGGTATTATTACCCAGTCGCTCCCACTCGACCGAAGAGTTCCTCATGTTTTTGCTCAGCTTTCGTAGCCACCACCATCGGCTCAATGGGACATTCCCATTACAAGTCAAACAAATCCGTTTGCCGACGGTGACGCTGACTCTGGGTGCGATGATCCTTACTTTGGGGCACAGTAAAGAAGTCTCTTGGTAGGCAAAACCCGATGTACTGGAATACTCAGTTGAATTCGTTCCCAGCCATCCTGGCCACCTTCCCTTGTGGAAATAGGTGGTGGTCTCCTCAGCCTCTCGTCTTCCGGTCCCATCCACCGCGATGGGGGCCGTGTCCCCGGAGCATCCAAACACCACGACATCCTTGGTGTGGCCTCGATAGGCCAATCCACATCCGATTGCCGCGAGCAATACTAGAATCGTTCCATCCTTCCTTGGTTCCTGTGATCAGATAGAATGAGGTAGCCAGCCTCGCAAGAGTCTCTGGCTTTTGTGAAGGGTGAGCGGGTCCCCTGACCTCGCCTCACGTAAGAAGACATGTGCGCTGGATAAACTTTAACTAATCCTATCTCTAAAACTCCCATCATTTTACCTCTTTCTGTTAAACAAAATTAAACTACCGACTTAAACCGATTTAAAACTATAAACTTATAACCTCATATTTAAAACTATAACCTTATAACCTCATCTAAAACTATAAACTTATTCTTAACCTTATGACTGTACAGCGCCGCCCGTTCCCAGGGCGGCCTACTCAAATTCTGCGGTTGCTGCCGCAGGCTTCTCCCAACGGTGGGAGGGCATTGACCCCTCCCTTTGATCTGCCGCAACCTGTTGCTGCTGCGCTGTGACTGGGCTCTCCCTGGGCTGCCTTAGCCTTGAACCTACGCCTTGGGACACTCTGGGGACTTGACCATATCTTCCTGGGCTGGGGTGTCCGACTTGACCTACGGAGAGCTACCGGGGGCAGGAACTTCAGGACCGACGGACCGGGTTCCGAGACTTCCACCGTGGTCCCACCACAGCCGCTGGCTCCGCCTCCGCTGACTCCGCCTCCCTGAACTCGGGATCTGCAGCTTGTGGCACCGCCCTACTTGGCCCAGTAGGCGGCCCTTCACTCGCAGTCCCTACCTCCCTCGAGGGCAAGACGTTCAAGGCGGGCGGCTCGGGCTCTGAGGCTTCCATCGCCACGCCCTGTGGTCCCACCACAGCGGCCGGCTCCGCCTCCCCTAGCTCCGCCCCCCTGCGTTCGGGACCTGCAGCTTCGGCCTCCACCCTTTGTGGATCTCTATCTGCAGCCCCTGTCTCCCCTATACCTGAATCGGGGGCGACCCTTTCGTCCTCCGATTCCAGCTCCTCCTCGCTTGTGTCACTATCTTCGTCGAGCTCCTCGAACTCTTCCTCATCTGTCTCCCAACCCCAATAAAATATCTCACATTTTTCTAGGATGTCCTCTCCCCTGATGCAAGCTGCTTTGCCTGCCTGTGTGCCCTGTGGCCCTACCTGGGGCTGCGAGTCCCCACTCGCAGGTTTGGCCCCTGTGGTTGGCCCTTGTGCACCCGGCTTATACAGTTTGCACTGATTTAAATCCCTGCTTCTGGCTACCTTGTAGGCTGCTTTTATCTCTCTAAGCTGTGCTTCTAGCATGAGCACGTCTAACTTTCCCATTAAGCGGGCGTTCTCCTCCCGCAGGGCCTGCTCTCTAAGCTGCCCTTCCAGCCCATCTACTTTCCCGATTAAACGGGCGTTCTCCTCCCGCAAGGCCTGCTCTTCTAACCTGGCCTCCCTACCAGAGACCCCCTCCTGTGTGTGTCTTTTAAAAGGACACAGGTAGGCAGGCTGCGTGGGCTCTAGTCATTGGGTACTGTTGGACGGGGCTGCGGCATCTGCGGGGCCGGTAGCAACTGCCACCCTTCCATGCGAAATCATGAGGGTGCGCATGGCTCCCAACACTGATTCGATCGCATCGGGATGGATAGGTGCACTAGCTCCCCTATCGGAGACAGGCGCCTGGGCTCGGACTGCGGGATTTTTATCCCTGGACTCCTTCCAAGGGTTCCTGCAGTTCTTGCGCCAATGCCCTGTCTTCCCACACCCGTAACAAGCATTACTGGCCTGCGGGGCGCGGTTACCCTCCTGATGCCACTCCTTTTGAGCCGGGGCTGCGGGTCGTGCCTCATGCACCTTTCCCTTAAGGGGACGTGCTCCCGTACTCCTGGTATTACGGTACCCTACCGTGAGTCGATTTAGGACCGACTCCTCTGTAGTGGCGGGGTTAGTGGGATCAAACCACGCTTTTGCCTGCTCCCTGACGGCTGGCAAACTGTTGGTTACTATACACCTGAGCCAATGAGTTAAACTGGCACCGTCTATGCGGCGACGCGCTGGCGCGCCTGGGCAGCTACGCTGGTATACTGGCCACAGCCTGTCGGCGAAAACCTTCGGGGGTTCTCCCTCCATCTGCACTGTTCGTCCCAATCGAACGAACGGACCTTCATCGTCCATTCCCAACACTTCTAGGACCTCATCTCTTAGCTCCCCATAGGTATTAGTTCCCCTCTTGCTCTCGTCTGAGAGACACTGAAGGATCGAGCTGTCTAATGAGAATAACAGAATTTTTGCTTTTTCCCCATCGTCGCAGCCGTTAATGGCTGCGGTTTGCTCTACTTCCCTGAAATGTACGGAAGGGTCGTCTGACTCGGCCAGCTTCCGTACGTGACTGATCATAACCCTCAGCTGGTGTGAGCTGTGAGGCAACACAAGCTGGTTGAGGAGATCCCCCTCTTCCCCACCTGCTCCGTTCGGGCCCCTCTTGATACCCGTGACCGGACACAACGGTCCCGGCTTCACTTCTACCTCAGTGGGCTCTTTCTCTACTTCTACCACTTCCTCCCTCACCCAGGTTGCCGAATAGCTGGGTGGCGCGGAGGGCACAGTGGCTAATACTTCCTCTGCTTTGTTCGGTGGGGATTTCTGAAATCCCTCATCCACTAGCGGCTGGTGTGCTGACGGGCTGATAAGGCACACCATGCCGTGCGCTTTGTTCAAGGCCTTTTTAAGGTTCCCTATCTCTTTTTGGCAGACGCTGTGATCGGCCCCCTGAAATTTATCCTCGAGGGCCATCTTATATGCCGCCCTAACCCCCGTTAAGCTCTCTTCCTGGACTTTTATTTGGGCAGCTAGGCGGGCACATCGTTCCTTTAATCTGCCCTCATTTAACTTTGCCTCAGTGACCTGGCACTCGAGGTAATCTATTTTTGCCTCATGGTGGTTGGCGACTAACTGGCGTTCTTGATGCAACGCATTTAAAGTCGTGATGAGCTGCTGCCCCCCCGCGACCTTCTCGTCCATTTCCACATCTAAACTCTTGATCTGAGCTGCCTGTGCTAAGATGACCTGGTCCGAAATTTGGACTTGTCTTTTATAGCACATCAGCCAGACTGCTTTCTCCACTGCCTTTTTATGTTCCTTGCTATCTGTCCACCTCTCGGCTGCCTCTAGTGGACGCTTATCAACCAGCAGGTCACTTATCCATTTCTTAGTCAAATTCACTTTTCCAAACACATAATCTGCTATTCTCTCTTCCATGACATTTCGCCCATTCATACCAGGGTCTAACACATTATTCTCTCGCTGTCAATGTCCTGCCACGGTCGCCATTTTCTGTAAGGGGTTACGGTTCGTGGTGCTTGTGCGGGGTTAGGCCTTCGTTGCCTAATACTATTGCTTGCTCTGGTCTCCGGCCAGCCTTGTTGCAATAAGCACCTGTGAGTGGTTCGACCCACTCGCCCTTACGGTTCTGACACTGGACTTAGGTGCGAGAGCAATAATGAAGAGAAAACTCAGGTAGACCCGGTTGAATAGTGCGAAATGGAAAATCTTTATTGCATATTATTCAAGATTACGAAATACATGTCATAAGCACAGATTAATGACAGTACAATCTTACACGCAGTTATGTAACTAATTTTAGGGAAACGAGGAGCGCACGACACATCGTAAAAGGGGACACACATTACAATTATCCTTAAAACTTAAACCCTCCCCTATCAATACCTGTCCTAAACTAGATTTGTAGGATCGAGACTCATGCTCACCACTCGTGATAACTCGGAGAATTCCGAAACTCTGCTCGGATGTTTTTACCGCTGCACCTGACCACCCACGTGTTGATCAGGGGTCTCTGTACCCCACTTGTTTACTCGTTTCTGCTCCGGCTAGCAGGCTGGACCGTCTGCTGTCATGAAGATCTGTGTTGTCCTCGGAGTTCCGACACGACTCGAAAAATAGTCTTCCTGTGCCCTCGCACCGATGCGATAAAACTCGAAGAATGGTCTTCCTGTGCCCTCACGCCAGTTTGTAAAACTCAAAGAATAGTCTTCCTGGGCAAGAAAAGTGTTTATTCGACCTACAGGCGCGGTCGGGGCTTACTGACCGTGGCGATACGTATGGTCGTCTTCTTCTCTTCTCATCTCATCTCATCTCATCTCATCTCATCTCGGGCCTTCGGTTCCAACACCGTTTACCGACTTCTCGGGATGGTGTGCCCTTTCAAGGCTTCACAGCCCAGTTCTACACAGATCTTCGCGGCAAGCCACGAGGTTGATCCTGGCGGATCAGAAAGTTCAAAAGTCTTCTAGCAAGTCGAGCAGCAAGAGTCAGGATCCAAAAGTCAAGAGCAACCGGCAAGAGGCAAGAGTCAAGAGACAGATGGACGGTTGTACCTTACAGTTATAGTGCTGTAATTCCTCTTTTCCCGCCCAATCTTAATGTCTTTTCTTTTGTCAGGGTTTTGGCGCTCAAACTTCTTGTATAGGGTGATCTCCGTTTAATGGGTTTCGGTGATACTTGTAACTGCCTGAGTACCCGTTAATACTTCTCCCATTGTGTAACCGGTCAGTATTCTCCCTGGAGGGGTTTTGGGGCTTCCAAATGTTTCTGTAACTACCCGCAAACGGCTCTCTCATCGTAGAGTCGTGGGGATTTTGCATATTAATGTCTTTGGATGGGTTCTCGATCGCTTGGTACAATAGCCCTTATTCGCACCTGGGAGACCGATTCCAGTATTTATGTGTAAAATGCAAACCCATTATGTCTTGTGAATTATCTCAAATGTGCTGAGTCTTGTCCGATCTCGCACAAATGTTTATTGGAACGCCATCTTGTCTGCTTATCGGAAAGTCTAGAACGTTCTGCCACGAGGCGTGGCGGCCATTTTACAGGCTGCTTGTGTCCACTTTGACAACCTGACAGCATTCTGCTGAAATAAAGCTGTTTGTACGAAACTATGTGTCTCCTCCTTATTATATAAAATCGCGATAATATTGCGAATTCTACACATTGAATAGAAATGCTAATGTAGGTGTCAGCTGTGGCTCAGTGGTAGCACTCTCGCCTCTGGGTCAAAAGTTTGTCCACTCCAGAGACTTGAGCACAAAATCTAGACTGACACTTCAGTGCAGTGCTGAGGGAGGGCTGCAATGTCAGAGGTGCCGTCTTTCAGATGAGACGTTAAACTGAGCACATCTGCCGTCTCAGGTGAACATAAAAGATCCCATGGCACTATTTCGAAGAAGAGCAGGGGAGTTATCCCCGGTGTCCTGACCAATATTTATCCCTCAACCAACATCACTAAAAACCTGAATGTCTGGTCATTATCACATGTTGTTTGTGGGGCCTTGCTGTGTGCAAAATGGCTGCTGTATTTCTCTACGTTAAGGGGGAACCAGTGGATGTGGTGTATTTGGATTTTCAGATGGCATTCAATAAGGTGCCACATAAGAGGTTATTAAACAAAATTAGGGCTCATGAGATTGGGTTAATGTACGAGCATGGATTGAGGATTGGTTAACGGACAGAAAACAGAGAGTAGGAATAAAGGAGTTGGCAGGCTGTAACTAGTGGGGTAGCGCAAGGATCAGTGCTTGGGCCTCAGCTATTCACAATCTACATCAATGATTTGGATGAGGGGACCAAATGTAATATATCCAAGTTTGCTGCTGATACAAAGCTGGGTGGGAATGTAAGTTGTGAAGAGAATGCAAGGAGGCTTCAAGGGGATATAGACAGGCTAAGTGAGTGGGCAAGAACATGGCACATGGAATATAATGTGGAGA
>JASTWF010001288.1:0-94050 GCA_030390025.1 Squalus acanthias | reverse complement strand
GGATGGATACAGGGAATTATGGGGAGAGAGCAGGGCAGTGGATTAGTTTGGATTAGTCCCATCCAACACTCCCAGGGCAGGTACAGCACGGGTTAGATACAGAGTAAAGCTCCCTCTCCACAGTCCCATCAAACACTCCCAGGGCAGGTACAGCACGAATTAGATACAGAGTAAAGCTCCCTCTACACTGTCCTGTCAAACACTCCCAGGGCAGGTACAGCAAGGGTTAGATACAGAGTAAAGCTCCCTCTAAACTGTCCCATCAAACAATCCCAGGGCAGGTACAGCACGGATAAGATACAGAGTAAAGCTCCCTCTACACTGCCCCATCAAACACTCCCAGGGCTGGTACAGCACGAGTTAGATACAGAGAAAAGCTCCCTCTACACTGTCCTGTCAAACACTCCCAGGGCAGGAACAGCACGGGTTAGATACAGAGTAAACCTCCCTCTACACTGTCCCATCAAACACTCCCAGGGCAGGTCAAGCACGGGTTAGATACAGAGTAAAGCTCTCTCTAAACTGTTCCATCAAACAATCCCAGGGCAAGTACAGCTTTGGTTAGATACAGAGTAAAGCTCCCTCTGCACTGTCCCATCAAACACTCCCAGGGCAGGTACAGCAAGGGTTAGATACAGAGTAAAGCTCCCTCTAAACTGTCCCATCAAACACTCCCAGGGCAGGTAAAGCAAGGGTTAGATACAGAGTAAAGCTCCCTCTAAACTGTCCCATCAAACAATGTCACGATACATGACGTGATCCGGACTCGAGTCGTCGTTAGCTTGTTCACAGATGTGATTCCCAATAAAAAAGTAAAAATTTTCCCAGTAAAAAAGTAAAAATTTTAAAGCTTTTCGTTTTACATACAGATGGCAGCTTTTGACACGTTAGAACCCCTGCGACTACACCTCATTGTCTCAGTTGTATCTTGCTATGTCTTTGATGTGGTACCTTCCTGGCTGACTTAATTAACTTTATCACACCTCAGCAGATAGTCAGGATGATTTAATTTATTGGTCTGCAATTGTAAAGTACACATGCTTTGTTTTCTATCTATATATGCTTTGGCGATTCTGTATCTAATTTACTTCACCTGAGGAAGGAGCAATCGATAGCTCCGAAAGCTTGTGATTTCAAATAAAACTGTTGGACTATAACCTGGTGTTGTGCGACCTCTCAATTTTGTCCACCCCAGTCCAACACCGGCATCTCCGCATCATGACCATCAAACAATCCCAGGGCAGGTACAGCACTGTGTTAAATACAGAGTAATGCTCCCTCTACACTGTCCCATCAAACTTTCCCAGGGCAGGTACAGCATGGGTTAGATACAGAGTGAAGCTCCCTCTACACTGTCGCATCAAACACTCCCAGGGCAGGTACAGCATGGGTTAGATACAGAGTAAAGCTTCCTCTACACTGTCCAATCAAACACTCCCAGGGCAGGTACAGCACGACTTAGATACAGAGTAAGGATCCCTTCACACTGACAAATTATCTTGCTCCTACTAGTGAGGTTGACTGATTGGCCGGTGGGGGGCGAGGTGACTTGAACCGTTTTTGGGCTGACTGTACGTTCTTGCTTTCCAAGGTTGTACATGTGACCGTGGAGGACCTGTGGCTATTGGAGGATGAGTGAGAGAGTCACGATCCGGAGGAGAGGCTTTGCGAGTGGCAGTAGGGCTGGTTCAATACTTCCATCCTGTTCCAGAGTGGATCCAGAACCACTGGAACCCACAAAGTGGTCTCTGATCCCTTTCGTTCCTCAGGACCTTGCAGAGATGGGCGGGATCTCCTGCGGATTGTCCACCTCCATCTCCCAATCGGCCAGAAACCCATCAGGAGATCCTTCTACCAACCTGGGGTTCAACCAATCAGAACATCCATCTCCCAGCCTTGGGATCAACCAATCAGACCATCCATCTCCCAGCCTGGGGTTCAACCAATCAGAACATCCATCTCCCAGCCTGGGGTTCAGCCAATCAGATCATTGCTCGACCGGCCTTGGGATCAACCAATGAGGTTGTTGGTGTTGAATGAACCTATAGTGACTGCTCCCTCATTCGGTCCCCTCGAGCCTGCTCTGCCATTCAATGAGATCATGGCTGATCTGTGTGCTATGTCCATCTACCCGCCTTGGTTCTGTAACCCTTAATACCCTCACCCAACAAAAATCTATCAATCTCAGTTTTGAAATTCCAATTGACCCCCCACCAGCCTCAACAGCTTTATTGGGGGAGAGAGTTCCAGATTTCCACTCCCCTTTGTGTGAAGAAGTGCTTCCTGACATCACCCCTGAACGGCCTGGCTCTAATTTTAAGGCGATGCCCCCCTTGTTCTGGACTCCCCCCACCAGAGGAAATAGTTTCTCTCTATCGACCCCCTCAACTCCTTTAATCATCTTAAAACACCTCGATTCGATCGCCCCTTAATCTTCTACACTCGAGGGAATACAAGCCTAGTCTGTGCAACCTGCCCTCGGAATTTAACCCTTTTAGCCCCGGTATCATTCTGGTGAATCTTCGCTGCACCCACTCCGAGGACAATATTTCATCCTTGAGGTGGAATCTTTTGTCGGGAGCACGTTATCGTTTTGTGGTCGATTGTTTCTCTGTCATTTTATTCCAAAGAGGCAACAAACTATTCCAGAATGCTCCATTGTCTGGGAACGGTTTCTGAATTGTTTTCCCGAATGTTTCGGGCCGTTTATTATACTTGTTTAAAGATTAAAGTTTGACTGTTAAAGTCTGGAATCTAATCGAGGAGTGCGGGCGGTTTATTGAATAGGAGGAACCAGAGGGCGTTCGGTCATCTCCTGATTTGAGTTCCAATGATCAGACCCCACACACACACAGAGCAGGAAAGGCCCAGGCTCCATCCCCGGCCTAGCGCTGAGTTAGCCTGATCTCACACCCGGTGTGGTACTGAGCCCACACACACACACAGAGCAGGAAAGGCCCAGGCTCCATCCCGGCCTAGTGCTGAGTTAGCCTGATCTCACACCTGGTGTGGTACTGAGCCCCACACACACACAGAGCAGGAAAGGCCCAGGCTCCATCCCCGGCCTGTGCTGAGTTAGCCTAATCTCACACCCGGTGTGGTACTGAGCCCCACACACACACACAAACACACACACAGAGCAGGAAAGGCCCAGGCTCCATTCCCGGCCTGTGCTGAGTTAGCCTGATCTCACACCCGGTGTGGTACTGAGCCTCACACACACCCACACACAAAGCAGGAAAGGCCCAGGCTCCATCCCCGGCCTAGTGCTGAGTTAGCCTGATCTCACACCCGCTGTGGTAGTGAGCCCAACACACACACACACACACAGAGCAGGAAAGGCCCAGGCTCCATCCCCGGCCTGTGCTGAGTTAGCCTGATCTCACACCCGGTTTGGTACTGAGCCCCACACACAGAGCAGGAAAGGCCCAGGATCCATCACCGGCCAATGTTGAGTTAGCTGAGGAATGAGTTTCAGGACACAGTGAGTCCATGACGGCTTCACCTGCCTCCCTATCTCTGTAACATCCTCCAGCCCTACAACCCTCCCTATCTCTGTAACCTCCTCCAGCCCCTACACCCCTCCCTATCTCTGTAACCTCCTCCAGCCCCTGCAACCCTCCCTATCTCTGTAACCTCCCCCAGCCCCTACACACCTCCCTATCTCTGTGACCTCCTCCAGCCCTCCAACCCTCCCTATCTCTGTAACCTCCTCCAGCCCAGACAACCCTCCCTATATCTGTAACCTCCTCCAGCCCCTGCAACCCTCCCTATCTCTGTAACCTCCACCAGCCTCTACAACCCTCCCTGTCTCTGAAACCTGCTCCAGCCCAACAACTCTCCCTATCTCTGCAACCTTCTCCAGCCCCTAGAACCCCCCTATCTCTATAACCTCCTGCAGCCCATACAACCCTCCCAATCTCTGTAACCTCCGGCAGCCCTACAACCCTCCCTATCTCTGCAACCTCCTCCAGCCCCTACAACTCTCCCTATCTCTGTAACCTCCTCCAGCCCAACAACCCTCCCTATCTCCGTAACCTCCTCCAGCCCTACAACCCTCCCTATCTCTGTAACCTCCTCCAGTCCCTACAACCCTCCCTATCTCTAAGATCTCTGCGCTCCTCTAAATCTGGCTCTTGCGCATCCCCCGATTTCCATCGCACCACTATTGGCGGCCGTGCCTTCAGCTGCCTGGGCCCCTGAGGTCTGGAATTCCCTCCCTAAACCTCTCCGCCTCTCTCTCCTCCTTTAAGATTCTCCTTAAAGCCTCCCTCTTTGACCAAGCTATAGGTCACCAACCCTAATATGTGTCAGCGGAGGCTCAGTGGGCAGCACTCTCACCTCTGAGTCAGAAGGTTGTGGGTTCAAGTCCCACTCCAGAGACTTTAGCACAGAAATCTAGGCTGACACTCCAGTGCAGTGCTGAGGGAGTGCTGCACTGCCGGAGGTGCTGTCTTTCGGATGAGACGTTAAACCGTCTGCTCTCTCAGGTGTAAAAGATCCCATGGGCACTATTTCGAATAAGGGCAGCAGGGACTTCTCCCCGGTATCCTGCGGGCAATATTTATCCCTCAACCAACATCACTAAAAATGAGATGACCTGATCATTATCATGTTGCTGTTTGTGGGGCCTTGCTGTGCGCAAATTGGCTGCCGAGTTTCCTACATTACAACAGTGACTACACTCCAAAAAAAGCACTTCATTGGCTGTAAAGTGCGTTGGGACATCCGGTGGTCGTGAAAGGCGCTATAGAAATGCAAGTCTTTCTTGTTTTACTATTGTGAAGAAGAGCTGGGGAGAGTTATCCCCGGTGTTCTGGGGCCAATATTTATCGCTAAACCAACATCACTAAAACAGATGATCTGGTCAGTATCACATTGGGATCTTGCTGTGCGCAAATGGGCTTCCGCGTTTCCTGCATTACAACACTTCAAAAACAAAGCACTCCATTGGCTGTGAAGCGCTTTGGGACATGCCGGAGGAGGTAAAAGGCGCTGTAGAAATGCAAACGTCTTTCAATGAAGGGAAATGTGTGACCCAATCTGCTCACAGCAAGCTCCCCTCCCAAACTGGGCTGGAGGCAGGCTGAGCCAAGATCAAAGTGTGATATGGAGACCAGAACTGTGCACAGTGCTCCAAGTGTGATATGGAGACCAGAACTGTGCACAGTAACTCCAAGTGTGATATGGAGACCAGAACTGTGCACGGTAACTCCAAGTGAGATATGGAGACCAGAACTGTGCACAGTGCTCCGAGTGTGATATGGAGAGCAGAACTGTGCACAGTGCTCCCAGTGTGATATGGAGACCAGAACTGTGGACAGTGCTCCCAGTGTGATATGGAGACCAGAACTGTGCACAGTGCTCCTAATGTGATATGTAGACCAGAACTGTGCACAGTATTCCAAGTGTGATATGGAGACCAGAACTGTGCACAGTGCTCCAAGTGTCATATGGAGACCAGAACTGTGCACAGTGCTCCAAGTGTGATATGGAGACCAGAACTGTGCACAGTGCTCCAAGTGTGATATGCAGACCAGAAATGTGCACATTGTTCCAAGTGTAATACGGAGAGCAGAACTGTGGAGAGGATGATGAGACAGAGCGCATTTATTCATTGCCCACAGACCATTCAGATGTGCGAGGCTCGAGATGGAAAGTTTAAGATAGGAGGAATGTAAGCATCAGAACAGGCCCCAAGGATTTGTATGACTGTTACCGCTGTTCGACCAGCAGTCTGTTTGGCCCAGTGGTCGGGACGAGGTGCAGGTGGACCGAGAAGCACAGACACACCTGTGAGTTTCAATTTAACATGGAAAAGACATTTTCTTTGGACAATGAGCGTCCCGATAGGTGATTTAACTGTGAATAGGTGATGGACAATGAGACTTCGTGTTTTAATGAGTTTCGATGGATCTTCAATGGATAAGACCACGATGCCAGTTTCGCTGGAACAATAGACTTCCCGGACTCAATGAAAAACACTTTAACCTTGGGCAAAACACATCAGCAGTAAGACTAAATCACATCAAATATGTACCACAGGGAGGGGGAGACAAGATAAGGAATTGTCTTCCATCCCCCCAGCCCTGTACATGTCCTGTGGTTTGGATTACTGGGTGTGGATTGGAATACAAGAGTTGGGGGAAGGCCCAGACCCGAAAAGGCAGGAACCAGACAAAGAAGGGTGATTTAAAAGACATCACTGCAATACACAGAGCTGGAATGAACTTTAGGGTAGACAGAGAAGGCAGCTTTGGCCTTTCTCTCTCTCTCTCTCTCTCTCGCTTGCTCTAAACCACCACAAGCGACAAGAGCCTCGCCCTGCTCTTCGACTGTAGGAACGAACCTCGAAACTGGGACTTGGATACTGCATCGGCGATACGGAACCAGGAGACGCGCTCTACACGGGGGAGCAGCGAGCAAGAAAACGGACAATCGGGGCGAGCATTGTCCAAGCCCACGCATCCTTAAGACCACCGGTACTGTGTGAGGGGGTGTTGTGTGTCCCAACCAATCCAGAGGAGTTTAGTGGGGAGGTTGTGTGTGTATTATATAGTGTATGTTCCGGGGTTTGTGGAACAAGTCCATGTTGTACTCTGTATTGCAACACAGTGCGATTTTAGGCGTCTTAACACCAGACAGGGGCCTGTTCGACGGGCCAAGTTGTATTGTTGTACTGTTTGTTTTACGCCACCAGGCATTTTACATACTGGAGGCGGGTGTGTGTGTTATTACTAAAAACCATACGGTTGAGTCAGAAAAGCTTGTCTGTGTTCCAACCCTGTTCACTGCAATTCCTGTCGTCTAGAACTAAGTAGAAGGGGTGATTCGAACCACCGACAGGAAGTGGTTTCACTTTGTCATGTAGTCGACTAATTTCTTGCAGAGTGTACCTGATTGTGAAGACAAGATGGAATCCGTGCGTTGAAGTAAAGATGGAGTGGCTGTTTCACATTCTGTTCCTGACGTTCTGTGAGTACCACAACGCTGACTTCAATTCCCCAAACCCTTTGTCCTCTCCTGCTACATATCTTCCTGATCAATGACTTTCTTTCCTACCTGTCAGTCGTGGCTCAGTGGGTCTCAGTCTCTCTCTCTCTCTCGCCTCTGAGTCAGACGGTCGTGGGTTCCAGATTTAACACTCCAGAGACTCGAGCCCCATAATCCCAGGCTGACACTCCCTGGTTGCCCAGTACTGAGGGAGCGCTGCACAGTCGGAGGGGCAGTACTGAGGGGGCACTGCACTGTCGGAGGGACAGTACTGAGGGAGTGCTGCACTGTCGGAGGGGCAGTACTGAGGGAGCTCTGCACTGTCGGAGGGGCAGTACTGAGGGAGCGCTGCACTGTCGGAGGGGCAGTACTGAGGGGGCACTGCACTGTCGGAGGGACAGTACTGAGGGAGCGCTGCACTGTCGGAGGGTCAGTACTGAGGGAGCTCCGCTGCACTGTCGGAGGCGCAGTACTGAAGGAGCGCTGCACTGTCGGAGGGACAGTACTGAGGGGGCACTGCACTGTCGGAGGGACAGTACTGAGGGAGCGCTGCACTGTCGGAGGGTCAGTACTGAGGGAGCGCTGCACTGTCGGAGGGACAGTACTGAGGGAGCGCTGCACTGTCGGAGGGGCAGTACTGAGGGAGCGCTGCACTGTCGGAGGGGCAGTACTGAGGGAGCGCTGCACTGTCGGAGGCGCAGTACTGAGGGAGCGCTGCACTGTCGGAGGCGCAGTACTGAGGGAGCGCTGCACTGTCGGAGGCGCAGTACTGAGGGAGCGCTGCACTGTCGGAGGGGCAGTACTGAGGGAGCGCCGCACTGTCGGAGGGGCAGTACTGAGGGAGCGCTGCACTGTCGGAGGGGCAGTACTGAGGGAGCGCTGCACTGTCGGAGGGGCAGTACTGAGGGAGCACTGCACTGGTTGAGGGGCAGTACTGAGGGAGCGCTGCACTGTCGGATGAGACATTAAACCGAGGCCCCATCTGCCCTCTGACTTCACTTGAAAAGTACTTCTTTGGCTGTGATGCACTTTGGGACATGCTGAGTTGGTGAAAGGCGCTGTATAAATTGGGTTTCTGTCTTTCTGATTGGCAGGTATGAGTCTGGCCAATTTACCAGTAAATCCCGAGAGTAAAGATTGTCAGATTCAAGCTGAAAGCACAGAGATGAACATGGAAAAAAATTCTGCCGACTATTACTTCTCGTGGAGCAAGACATCCGATGACTCGGCGATAAAATACCTGAGACAGAGCTGAAGACATTTAAGAAGACCTGAGAACTGGCCACCACCACTTGTAAACAGAAGAATCTGACAGTGCCTGGTGGTCTCCGAGAGGAGCATGTCATCGCCATGATCGCCTACACCACTGGTGGAGATTTGTACAGAAGCTTGAACGATGAGGTTCGAAGCTATGGCGGTGATCTCAACAAATACAATACCTGCTTTAACCTGAAGAGCTTTCACTACCTTCTATCTGTCGCCCTGCAAGCGTTGAGAAACAGTTCCATTTGGCGGCCGGTGTATCGGGGGACAAAGGGAAAGATCTCTGGGACACTGGGAACAGAGATGAGGTTCGGAATATTTGCCTCCGCTTCCCACAATAAGATGGTGTCTGAGGGGTTTGGGAAGTTTTTGACATCCACTTTCTTTGAAATAAGCACATCGTACGGTGTCGACCTCCGAAAGTTCTCGGTCAATCCGTCGCAAGAGGAGGTCTTGATCCCGCCTTACGAGAAGTTCATAATCACAAACTTGTCAGGAGGTAACAGATACACCCTCAAATCGACAGGCTACGAGGGAGTGGAGGTGGAGCTGCAGTCAGACGGTTCCGGTCTCAAGATCGTTTATTCCAACAAAACCCCCTGGTGGGTCTGGTTTCTGACCACTTTGGTGATCTTAGTCATTCTGGGGGAAGGTGTGTGTCTCACCTGGTACGGCTGCAATAAATCCTCCTGAATCCCACCTGACCAACCCCAAACCCTCACACCCCTCACCCCCACCTAACTCCTCACCCCCTCATCCCCACCTCACCCCTCACCCCTCACCCCTCACTCCTGTAGGATAGGGTGTACCTGTAGGTTTTAGTCAACATTATTAAGATTCTATAACCATTTTTGTATAAATATAATATGTGAAATTGTATGTTAAAAGCCTAAAAGCCTGTATAAAATGGCAAATGGCTGAGACCAAAGCAGGATGGGAAATTATGCCAACCTGACTAAAAAACTGCTGTGTTTTCAATTACTGAAGTAACGGACTGTAGTGCTAAGTTTATGGAGACGAGGAATTCAGCAATATTATGCTTAAAGAGATAAAAACTAGAGAGATAGGAGTTGGAGACATCCTTCATTGGTACAGCTATAGGATGGACAGACTATTTAGAAAACATTCTAGGAAATGTTCTGTGAAAAGTGAACATCTGAGATAAGGGAACTTCATTATGCACAGAGAAAAACCTAGTGGGATCAACGTCCCCTGGGATCATGTGGGCCATGGGGAGCCAATCGGAGCAGGGAATCTCCATTCATAGATTTGACAGGAAGACCTGCCAAATCTATGAATAGAGATCGGCCCCAAAACCACACTAAAACTTGAAATACATTTTTTTTAAATCACATTTTAAATAACTATAAATTACATAAATTAACTATTTTAAACAAAAATTTAAATTTTTGAAAAAATTAATTAAAGTTTTTAACAGGGCTAAAAATAAACTTACCTTTCTTTAAAGTATTTAAAAATGATAAACCTGTGGAAAAAATGTTTCAATTTTACTTAATTCACCTCTTACCTTGTTAAAAGCAGGTCTTGAGCCTGATTTTTCCACGCGCAGCTGCTCGGGACTGACCCTCACACAGAAACCTGAAAAAAACCCGGAAGTTCCAGGTCTACGCGCTGCCTCTCCGGCGCACGCGTTTGACCTGTGAACCCCTTCCTTCAAGGGAACGGAAGTTCCGGTTTCCAGCGCATGCGCAGTGCATGCGCAAAACTGGCACTTCCGTTGGCCCGACGGGTGAGTACACAGCGCGTACTCACCGTAGGGAATGGAATTTCAGGGCCATTAGTTCTCTGTACTGGATGTTTAATATTAATAAACCTGTTTTACTGATACACAATATACCTGGACCCAGAGTGGTTTGTGTTGTCACGGGCAAATTATTATAAGAGCTTTTCGAAGCTACACTCCCAGTAGCCCCTCACCGCCTCTAACCCCTCCAACCCCAAACCGTCGCATCCCTCAACCCCACCTAACCCCTCACCTCTCACCGCCTCTAACCTCTCTAACCCCACCTAACCCCTCACCTCTCACCGCCTCTAACCCCAAACCGTCACACCCCTCAACCCCACCTAACCCTCACCCCTCACCCCCTCTAACCCCAAACCCTCGCACCCCTCAACCCCACCTAACCCCTCACCCCTCACCGCCTCTAACCCCTCACTCCTCACCCCACCTAATCCCTCACCTCTCACCCCCTCTAACCCCTCACCCCTCACCCCACCTAACCCCTCACCCCTCCAACCCCAAACCGTCGCACCCCTCAACCCCACCTAACTCCTCACCTCTCACCCCCTCTAACCCCTCACCGCCTCTAACCCCTCACCCCTCAACCCCACCTAACCCCTCACCGCCTCTAACCCCAAACCTTCGCACCCCTCAACCCCACCTAACCCTCACCCCTCTAACCCCTCACCCCCTCTAACCCCTCACCCCTCAACCCCACCTAACCCCTCACCCCTCACCGCCTCTAACCCCTCTAACCCCAAACCCTCGCACCCCTCAACCCACCTCACCCCTCACCCCCTCTAACCCCTCACCCCCTCTAACCCCTCACCCCTCAATCTCACCTAACCCTTCACCGCCTCTAACCCCTCCAACCCCAAACCCTCGCACCCCTCAACCCCACCTAACCCCTCACCCCTCACCCCACTTAACCCCTCACCACCTCTAACCCCTCCAACCCTAAACCCTCGCACCCCTCAACCCCACCTAACCCCTCACCTCTCACCGCCTCTAACCCCTCACCCCTCACCCCACCTAACCCCTCACCTCTCACCGCCTCTAACCCCTCCAACCCCAAACCCTCGCACCCCTCAACCCAACCTAACCCCTCACCTCTCACCGCCTCTAACCCCTCCAACCCTAAACCCTCGCACCCCTCAACCCCACTAACCCCTCACCCCTCACCCCCTCTAACCCCTCACCCCTCAACCCCACCTAACCCCTCACCCCTCATCCCCTCTAACCCCTCACCCTCACTCACCCCACCTAACCCCTCACCCCATCTAACCCCTCACCGCCTCTAACCCCTCACCCTGCACCGCCTCTAACCCCTCACCCCTCTAAACCCAAACCCTTGCACCCCTCAACGCCACCTAAGACCTCACCACTCACCCCCTCTAACCCCTCACCCCCTCTAAACCCTCACCCCCTCAGAACCGCAACCCTCTTCACTCTCGCCCCTCGACCCCCCAGCCCATCACGTCTCACCCCAACCCTTTAATATCTCACCCCTCACCTCAACCCTGCTAAACCCTCATGCCTCACCCTCTCTAACCCCACAAGTCCTCTAAACTCCAACCCCTCACCCATTCTAACCCCTCTAATCTCCAACCCCTCACCCCTTCTAACCCCTCCCACCCCCAACCCTCCTCACCTCCCCCCAACCTTCAACCCCATCTACCTAAGCCCCCACCTCTCCAACCCCTCTCCCTCCTGCTCCACCCCATCTCACTCCACCCCCTCCCACTCCACCCGCTCCCATTCCACCCCCTCCACCCCCTCCCACTCCACCCCACTCCCTCACACTCCACACCCCTCCACCCAACCCTCCCATCCCACACCTCACGCCCTCACACCTCTCTCCTCCCTCCCCCCAACTCATCAAACTCAAACCCTCACAACCCTCTAACACCCCACCCATCATACCCTCAAACCTCCCCTCTTCCCCCACCTCACGCCCTCCCCCAACCTTCAACCTCCCACTCCCACCATCCCCCCAATCCCCTCCTGCCCCTCACCCCACCACCTCACCCCCAGCTCCTCCAAACTGCCTCCAACCTCAAAACCCCCAACCCTCAACACGCCACATCCTTCATACTTCTCCCTCTCACTCCTCTCTCCTCACACACCCCTGCCCCCACACTCTCCCCAACTCTCCCCACCTCCACCCACCTCACGCCCTCACCCTCACCCCTCAGCAGCCCCCCCAATACCTCCCCGCCTCTTGCCTATGTGTTGGCATGTAGAACTCGGTCAATTCAGCTTCCGAAAGGTGTCCATATTTAGTTCATTCGATATAGGAGAAAAATGTGGATGGTACCATTGGTGAGAGAGTGTAAGAATAAGCCATTTGCTGTAAATTTTGCTGTAAATTGACCAAATTTAAAAGTTGACCAAATTTAATATACCAGCATGCTTCGAGAGCCCGAGAGGTTGGTTCCTGTGGGAACTTTGTACTAAAACTGTTCACAGATAAAGAAGGTCTTGCACAGAAACAGAGACTTTCTGCTGAAATGTAGAACAGACTGATGCTGTTATAAGATGTAAAGGCTGCCGGCTGCCTTTTACCAGGTAAGGGACACAGACCTTGAGAGTTCTGTGGAGAAGAAGCTATTGAACTGTTAAGCCGTCGCCAAAACAGGAATATCATAGAGTCATAGGGGAGAAATTCAGTATCGCCCCATTTGGGGCGCAATTATCGGCCGGCGCAAAGATTAGCGCCTGGCGCTAATTATCGCCTCCGACTGCAAACTTGACTTTTATCGCCCCTGGAGGTGACTGGAGCGCTAAATCAGGCGCTACACATCTTTCTTAAGGCGCAAAGGCCGAGGAGCGAGGTGCTAACTCAGAGAGCTGGCGAAGCTCATGTGATGTCAGTCAGCAATGGAACACAGACACAATGGCGCCGGCCAGTTCTTAAAGGGGAGGGTTGATCTTGCTCTCCATCCACATCCTTCTCATTGCAGCCTTGAATCTCGGCCTGGAGAGACCTGTACATCAAATCTGCTGGAAAGAACAATGGAGAGAACCAGGGAAAGAGCTCAGAGTGCAGACCCCACAGTCTCTTCTAAATCGATACAAGGAAGGACAAATCAAAATGAACCTGCAAAGTGCTGCTCAGCACCCAAAACTCCTTCACACAGCGTTGAATCTCTCCAGAAGTCTCTCTCTCTCTCTCTCTCAGAATGCATGGTTCAAAACTGTCAGCAACAAAAAAAGGCAGGAAGCGGTCGCCTTTAAATAGCACTCCCCCAGTCGCTTCCTGACTGCAAAACGCTCACCTCAACCTGTCGTTGCTAGCGGCAGGCGGTAAGGCAGGGGGCGCCACTCAATATCCGCTCCGGGGCGCTACCGGGGCGTTGGGCACTCGACTGACGTCACGATCTGCCGGCGCAGGAGATCGTGGCGGTAGTGTTTAGCGCTGCCGCAAAATGTCTAGTTAATTTCACGAGCGGCGCAAAAATCGCCGTGCCAGGGCACCAGTTGCTTTGCGCCCCATTAGCGCCCTCTTAAGGCGCTAACGGGAGGCGCAACCAACTGAATTTTTCCCCCATGGAGTCATAACGGCACAGAAGGAGGCCATTCGGCCCATGGTGTCCGTGCCAGCTCTCTGTGGAGCAATCCAGTCAGTCCCATTCTCCCGCTCTATCCCCGTAGCCCTGCAAGTTTATTTCCCTCAAGTGCCTATCCAGTCTCCCCTTGAAAACATTGAGTGTCTCTGCTTCCACCACTTCCATCGGCAGCGAGTTCCAGGTCCTCTCCACTCGCTGCGTAAATAAGTTTATCCTCACGTCCCCCCTGTATCTCTTGCCCAAAACCTTCAATCTGTGTCCCCTAGTCCTTGTACCATCAACTAGTGGGAACAGCCTTTCCCCGTCTAGCCTATCCAAACCCGTCATAATCTTGTACACCTCTATCAAATCACCCCTCAACCTCCTTTGCTCTAATGAAAACAAATCTAGCTTCTCCAACCTGTCCTTGTAGCTAAGATCCCCCATCCCCGGAATCATTCTGGTAAATCTCCTCTGCATCCTCTCAAGGGCCTTCACATCCTTCCTAAAATGTGGTGACCACAACTGGACGCAATACTCCAGTTGTGGCCTAACCAGCGCTTTATAAAGGTTCAGCATAACTTCTCTACTTTTGTACTCAATACCTCTATTTATGAACCCAAGATCCCATATGCTTTGCTAACCCACTCTCTCAATATGTCCTGCCACCTTCAGGGACCTATGCACATTAACTCCCAGGTCCCTCTGTCTCTGCACACTCTTTAAAACTGTGCCATTAAGTGTATATTGCCTCTCCCTGTTCCTTCTGCCAAAATGCATCACCTCACACTTCTCTGTATTAAACTCCATCTGCCACTTGTCTGCCCATTCTGCTAGCCTTTCTATGTCCTGTTGCAGTCGATTGGTATCATCCTCACTGTTTGCCACACCCCCAAGTTTGGTGTCATCGGCAAATTTAGAAATTCTACTCTGTATTCCAATATCCAGCTCATTTATATATATCAAAAAAAGCAGTGGCCCCAGCACTGACCCTTGGGGAACACCACTGTCTACCATCCTCCAGTCTGAAAAACAGCCATTTACCACAACTCGCTGTTTTCTGTCCTTAAGCCAATTCCTATCCAAGCTGCCACTGACCCACCTATTCCATGAGCCTCAATTTTGTTAACCAGCCTTCTATGTCGCACTTTGTCAAACGCCTTCGGAAAATCCATGTAGACAACATCCATTGCATTCCCTTCATCAATCCTCCCTGTTACTTCATCAAAAAATTCAATTAGATTAGAATATCCTCACACTTTAGAATGTAACAGGCCTTGTGGCCCACTGACTGACAGACTGTCTATTGAAAGGAAGAACTGAAAAACAACTATTGACTGTTATTCGTCTAGTTTGGGACACATACGCAGTGGGAGGGTTGCCAAGTTTTAAGGTACGAAAGGTGCACAGAAACATAGAAGATAGGAGCAGGAGTAGGCCATTCGGCCCCTCTAGCTTGCTCCGCCATTCGATGAGATCATGGCTGATCATCCAAATTCAGAACCCTGTCCCTGCTTTCTCCTCATATCCCTTGATCCCTTTAGTCTTAAGAAATATATCTAACTCCTTCTTGAATATATTTAATGAATTGGCCTCTACTGCCTTCTGTGGTAGAGAATTCCACAGGTTCACCACTCTCTGGGTGAAGAAATTCCTCCTCATTTCTGTCCTAAATGGCTTACCCCTTATCCTTAGACTGTGACCCCTGGTTCTGGACTCCCCGACCATCGGGAACATCTAGTCTGTCCAGTCCTGTCAGAATTTTATAAGTTTCAATGAGATCCCCTCTCATTCTTCTAAACTCCAGCGAGTATAAGCCCAATCGACCCAATCTCTCCTCATACGTCATTCCTGCCATCCCAGGTATCAGCCTGGTGAATCTTCGCTAAACTCCTTCCATGGCAAGAACCTCCTTCCTCAGATAAGGTGACCAAAACTGCACACAATACTCAAGGTGTGGTCTCACCAAGGCCCTGTACAACTGCAGCAAGACATCCTTGTTCCTGTACTCAAACCCTCTCGCTACGAAGGCCAACATACCATTTGCCTTCTTAACCGCCTGCTGTATCTGCATGCTTACCTTCAGCGACTGGTGCACAAGGACACCCAGGTCTCGTTGCACTTCCCCTTCTCCCAATCTATTGCCATTCAGATAATAATCTGCCTTCCTGTTTTTGACACCAAAGTGGATAACCTCGCATTTATCCACGTTATATTGCATCTGCCACGCTTCTGCCCAATCACCCAACCTGTCCAAATCATCCTGGAGTTTCTCGGCATCCTCCTCGCAGCACACACGCCCACCCAGCTTTGTGTCGTCTGCAAACTTGGAGATATTACATCTAGTTCCCTTGTCTGGATCATTAATATATATTGTGAATAGCTGGGGTCCAAGGACCGATCCCTGCGGTACCCCACTAGTCACTGCCTGCCACTCGGAAAAAGACCCGTTTATTCCAACTCTTTGCTTTCTGTCTGCCAACCAGTTCTCTATCCAAGTCAATACCTTGCCCCCAATCACATGTGCCTTAACGTTACACGCTAATCTCTTATGCGGGACCTTATCGAAAGCCTTTTGAAAGTCCAAATACACCACATCCACTGGTTCTCCCTTATCTATTTTACCAGTTACATCCTCAAAAAATTCCAGTAGATTAGTCAAGCACGATTTACCTTTTGTAAATCGATGTTGGCTTTTGTCCGATCCTGTCATTGTTTTCCAAGTACTCTGCTGTTATATCTTTTATAATGGACTCCAGCATTTTCCCCACTACCGATGTCAGGCTTACCGGTCTGTAATTCCCCGTTTTCTCTCTACCACCTTTTTGGAATAGTGGGGTAACATTAGCTGCCCTCCAATCCATGGGTATTGTTCCAGATTCCATCGAATGTTGGAAGAGGATCAGCAATGCATCTACTATTTCTAGGGCCACTTCCTTAAGTACCCTAGGATGTAGATTATCAGGCTCTGGGGATTTATTGGCCTTCAATCCCATCAATTTCCCTAACACCATTTCCCTACAAATACTGATTTCTTTCAGTTCCTCTCTTTCATCAGACCCTATGTTCCCCGACATCTCTGGGAGTTTATTGCTGTCCTCCTTTGTGAAGACAGAACCAAAATATGTATTTAATTGGTCTGCCATTTCTTTGTTCCCCATCATAAGTTCCCCTGATTCTGACTGCAAGGGACCTACGCTTGACTTCACCAATCTTTTTCTCTTCACATATCTATAAAAGCTTTTACAGTCAGTTTTTATGTTCCCTGAAAGCTTCCTCTCATATTCTATTCCCCTTCTTAATTAATCCCTTTATCCTCCTTTGTTGAATCCTAAACTGCTCCCAATCCTCAGGTTTACTGCTTTTTCTGGACAATTTATATGTCCTCTCCTTGGATCTTATGCTATCCCTAATTTCCCTTGTTAGCCACGGTTGAGTAACCTTTTTTGTTTTATTCTTATGCCAAACTGGGATGAACAAATTCTGTAGTTCATCCATGCGGTCTTTGAATGTTTGCCATTGCCTATCCACCGTCAACCCTTTGAGTGACATTCCCCAATCAATCCTACCCAACTCGCACCTCATACCATCAAGGCGGCAGCCTGGTCAGTTGTCAGAAATCTTATGTCCAGTCATCATAGAATTGACCAAATGCGGTGTTTTGCTTTTTGTCGCTTGAGCTTAAAGTAAAGGGATAGCCCTGTGTCTGCTGAAGTATAATCAGCAATTGTGATACGCAACATAACTGTCGGATGCCTGCTTGCAATCTATTGCTGATTTTTAAGTAAAAGAAGTGTATAAATGTAAGGTTGTTCAAGCAGCACGAAAGGGCCCCATGCCTATGTCCGCGTGCTCTGTCTGTGACAATACTCCACTTCGTAAATTGTTTTTTATGCTGAAGTTAATGAATAAAATGTTTATAACCAGAAGACTGAAATCGTTATTAGTCAAGTGAACAAACAGAAGTAGGTTTAGGACAACACAATGTAACAGGCTCGAGGGGCTGAATGGCCTCCTCCTGTTCCCGTATAACACGCTCGAGGGGCTGAATGGCCTCCTGTTCCTGTGTAACAGGCTCGAGGGGCTGAATGGCCTCCTGTTCCTCTGTAACCGGCTCGAGGGGCTGAATGGCCTCCACCTGTTCCTGTGTAACGGGCTCGAGGGGCTGAATGGCCTCCTCCTGTTCCTGTGGATCAGGCTCGAGGGGCTGAATGGCCTCTTCCTGTTCCTGTGTAACAGGCTCGAGGGGGCTGAATGGCCTCCTCCTGTTCCTGTGTAACAGGCTCGAGGGGCTGAATGGCCTCCTCCTGTTCCTGTGTAACAGGCTCGAGGGGGCTGAATGGCCTCCTCCTATTCCTGTGTAACAGGCTTGAGGGGGCTGAACGGCCTCCTCCTGTCCCTGTGTAACAGGATCGAGAGGCTGAATGGCCTCCTCCTGTTCCTGTGTAATAGGCTCGAGGGACTGAATAGTCTCCTCCTGTTCCTGTGTAACAGACTCGAGGGGCTGAATGGTCTCCTCCTGTTCCTGTGTAACAGACTCGAGGGAAGAATGGTCTCCCAGTGTTCCTGTGTAATAGGCTCGAGGGGCTGAATGGCATCCTCCTGTTCCTGTGTAACAAGCTCGAGGGGCTGAATGGCCTCCTGTTCCTGTATAAGAGGCTCGAGGGGGCTGAATGGCCTCCTCCTGTTCCTGTGTAACAGACTCGAGGGACTGAATGG
Source organism: Squalus acanthias (assembly GCA_030390025.1). NCBI lineage: Eukaryota > Metazoa > Chordata > Chondrichthyes > Squaliformes > Squalidae > Squalus > Squalus acanthias. The sequence continues at coordinate 75,786 of JASTWF010001288.1, read as the reverse complement.
CCTCCCCCTGTTCCTGTGTAACAGACGCAAGGGGCTGAATGGCCACCTCCTGTTCCTGTGTAACTGGCTCGAGGGGCTGACTGGGTTCCTCCTGTTCCTCTGTAACAGGCTCGAGGGGCTCAATGGCCTCCTCCTGTTCCTGTGTAACAGGCTTGTGGGGCTGAATGGCCTCCTCCTGTTCCAATGTAACAGGCTCGAGGGGATGAATGGCTTCCTCCTGTTCCCGTGTAACAGACGCAAGGGGCTGAATGGCCGCCTCCTGTTCCTGTGTAACTGGCTCGAGGGGCTGAATGGGTTCCTCCTGTTCCTCTGTAACAGGCTCGAGGGACTGAATGGCCTCCTCCTGTTCCTGTGTAACAGACGCAAGGGGCTGAATGGCCTCCTCCTGTTCCTGTGTAACAGGCTTGTGGGGCTGAATGGCCTCCTCCTGGTCCAATGTAACAGGATCGAGGGGATGAACAGCTTCCTCCTGTTCCTGTGTAACAGGCTCGAGGGGCTGAATGGCCTCCTCCTGTTCCTGTGTAACAGGCTCGAGGGGCTGAATGGCCTCCTGTTCCTGTGTAAGAGGCTTGAGGGGGCTGAATGGCCTCCTCCTGTTCCTGTATAACAGGCTCGAGGGGGCTGAATGGCCTCCTCCTGTTCCTGTGTAACAGGCTCGAGGGGGCTGAATGGGCCTCCTCCTGTTCCTGTCTAAGAGGATCGAGGGGCTGAATGGCCTCCTCCTGTTCCTGTGTAACAGACTCGAGGGACTGAATGGCCTCCCCCTGTTCCTGTGTAATAGGCTCAAGGAACTGAGTGGCCGCCTCCTGCTCCTGTGTAACAGGCTCGAGGGGCTGAATGGGTTCCTCCTGTTCCTGTGTAGCAGACTCGAGGGGCTGAATGGCCTCCTCCTGTTCCTGTGTAATAGGCTCGAGGGACTGAATGGTCTCCTCCTGTTCCTGTGTAACAGACTCGAGGGGCTGAATGGTCTCCTCCTGTTCCTGTGTAACAGACTCGAGGGAAGAATGGTCTCCCAGTGTTCCTGTGTAATAGGCCCGAGGGGCTGAATGACATCCTGTTCCTGTGTAAGAGGCTCGAGAGGGCTGAATGGCCACCTCCTGTTCCTGTATAACAGGCTCGAGGGGGCTGAATGGCCTCCTCCTGTTCCTGTGTAACAGGCTCGAGGGGGCTGAATGGGCCTCCTCCTGTTCCTGTGTAAGAGGATCGAGGGGCAGAATGGCCTCCTCCTGTTCCTGTGTAACAGGCTCGAGTGTGCTGAATGGCTTCTTCCTGTTCCTGTGTGACAGGCTCGATGGGCTGAATGGCCTTCTCCTGTTCCTCCGTAACAGGTTCGAGGGGCTGAATAGCCTCCTCCTGTTCCTGTGCAACAGACACGAGGGGCTGAATGGCCTCCTCCTGTTCCTACGTAACAGGCTCGAGGGGGCCTAATGGGCCTCCTACTGTTCCTGGGTAACAGGCGCGAGGGGCTGAATGGCCTCCTGTTCCTGTGTATCAGGCTCGAGGGGCTGAATGGCCTCCTCCTGTTCCAATGTAACAGGCTCGAGGGGATGAATGGCTTCCTCCTGTTCCTGTGTAACAGACGCAAGGGGCTGAATGGCCGCCTCCTGTTCCTGTGTAACTGGCTCGAGGGGCTGAATGGGTTCCTCCTGTTCCTCTGTAACAGGCTCGAGGGACTGAATGGCCTCCTCCTGTTCCTGTGTAACAGACGCAAGGGGCTGAATGGCCTCCTCCTGTTCCTGTGTAACAGGCTTGTGGGGCTGAATGGCCTCCTCCTGGTCCAATGTAACAGGATCGAGGGGATGAATAGCTTCCTCCTGTTCCTGTGTAACAGGCTCGAGGGGCTGAATGGCCTCCTCCTGTTCCTGTGTAACAGGCTCGAGGGGCTGAATGGCCTCCTGTTCCTGTGTAAGAGGCTTGAGGGGGCTGAATGGCCTCCTCCTGTTCCTGTATAACAGGCTCGAGGGGGCTGAATGGCCTCCTCCTGTTCCTGTGTAACAGGCTCGAGGGGGCTGAATGGGCCTCCTCCTGTTCCTGTCTAAGAGGATCGAGGGGCTGAATGGCCTCCTCCTGTTCCTGTGTAACAGACTCGAGGGACTGAATGGCCTCCCCCTGTTCCTGTGTAATAGGCTCAAGGAACTGAGTGGCCGCCTCCTGCTCCTGTGTAACAGGCTCGAGGGGCTGAATGGGTTCCTCCTGTTCCTGTGTAGCAGACTCGAGGGGCTGAATGGCCTCCTCCTGTTCCTGTGTAATAGGCTCGAGGGACTGAATGGTCTCCTCCTGTTCCTGTGTAACAGACTCGAGGGGCTGAATGGTCTCCTCCTGTTCCTGTGTAACAGACTCGAGGGAAGAATGGTCTCCCAGTGTTCCTGTGTAATAGGCCCGAGGGGCTGAATGACATCCTGTTCCTGTGTAAGAGGCTCGAGAGGGCTGAATGGCCACCTCCTGTTCCTGTATAACAGGCTCGAGGGGGCTGAATGGCCTCCTCCTGTTCCTGTGTAACAGGCTCGAGGGGGCTGAATGGGCCTCCTCCTGTTCCTGTGTAAGAGGATCGAGGGGCAGAATGGCCTCCTCCTGTTCCTGTGTAACAGGCTCGAGTGTGCTGAATGGCTTCTTCCTGTTCCTGTGTGACAGGCTCGATGGGCTGAATGGCCTTCTCCTGTTCCTCCGTAACAGGTTCGAGGGGCTGAATAGCCTCCTCCTGTTCCTGTGCAACAGACACGAGGGGCTGAATGGCCTCCTCCTGTTCCTACGTAACAGGCTCGAGGGGGCCTAATGGGCCTCCTACTGTTCCTGGGTAACAGGCGCGAGGGGCTGAATGGCCTCCTGTTCCTGTGTAACAGGCTCGAGGGGGCTGAATGGCCTCCTCCTATTCCTGTGTAACAGGCTTGAGGGGGCTGAACGGCCTCCTCCTGTCCCTGTGTAACAGGATCGAGAGGCTGAATGGCCTCCTCCTGTTCCTGTGTAATAGGCTCGAGGGACTGAGTAGTCTCCTCCTGTTCCTGTGTAACAGACTCGAGGGGCTGAATGGTCTCCTCCTGTTCCTGTGTAACAGACTCGAGGGAAGAATGGTCTCCCAGTGTTCCTGTGTAATAGGCTTGAGGGGCTGAATGGCATCCTCCTGTTCCTGTGTAACAGGCTCGAGGGGCTGAATGGCCTCCTGTTCCTGTATAAGAGGCTCGAGGGGGCTGAATGGCCTCCTCCTGTTCCTGTGTAACAGACTCGAGGGACTGAATGGCCTCCCCCTGTTCCTGTGTAACAGACTCGAGGGACTGAATGCCTCCCCCTGTTCCTGTGTAACAGGCTCGAGGGACTGAATGGTCTCCTCCTGTTCCTGTGTAACTGGCTCGAGGGGCTGAATGGGTTCCTCCTGTTCCTCTGTAACAGGCTCGAGGGGCTCAATGGCCTCCTCCTGTTCCTGTGTAACAGGCTTGTGGGGCTGAATGGCCTCCTCCTGTTCCAATGTAACAGGCTCGAGGGAATGAATGGCTTCCTCCTGTTCCTGTGTAACAGGCTCGAGGGGCTGAATGGCCTCCTACTGTTCCTGTGTAACAGGCTCGAGGGACTGAATCGCCTCCTCCTGTTCCTGTGTAACAGACGCAAGGGGCTGAATGGGCACCTCCTGTTCCTGTGTAACTGGCTCGAGGGGCTGAATGGGTTCCTCCTGTTCCTCTGTAACAGGCTCGAGGGACTGAATGGCCTCCTCCTGTTCCTGTGTAACAGGCTCGAGGGGCTGAATGGCCTCCTCCTGTTCCTGTGTAACAGGCTCGAGGGGCTGAATGGCCTCCTGTTCCTGTGTAAGAGGCTCGAGGGGGCTGAATGGCCTCCTCCTGTTCCTGTATAACAGGCTCGAGGGGGCTGAATGGCCTCCTCCTGTTCCTGTGTAACAGGCTCGAGGGGGCTGAATGGGCCTCCTCCTGTTCCTGTGTAAGAGGATCGAGGGGCTGAATGGCCGCCTCCTGTTCCTGTGTAACAGACTCGAGGGACTGAATGGCCTCCCCCTGTTCCTGTGTAATAGGCTCAAGGAACTGAGTGGCCGCCTCCTGTTCCTGTGTAACAGGCTCGAGGGGCTGAATGGGTTCCTCCTGTTCCTGTGTAGCAGACTCGAGGGGCTGAATGGCCTCCTCCTGTTCCTGTGTAATAGGCTCGAGGGACTGAATGGTCTCCTCCTGTTCCTGTGTAACAGACTCGAGGGAAGAATGGTCTCCCAGTGTTCCTGTGTAATAGGCCCGAGGGGCTGAATGACATCCTGTTCCTGTGTAAGAGGCTCGAGAGGGCTGAATGGCCACCTCCTGTTCCTGTATAACAGGCTCGAGGGGGCTGAATGGCCTCCTCCTGTTCCTGTGTAACAGGCTCGAGGGGGCTGAATGGGCCTCCTCCTGTTCCTGTGTAAGAGGATCGAGGGGCTGAATGGCCTCCTCCTGTTCCTGTGTAACAGGCTCGAGTGTGCTGAATGGCTTCTTCCTGTTCCTGTGTGACAGGCTCGATGGGCTGAATGGCCTTCTCCTGTTCCTCCGTAACAGGTTCGAGGGGCTGAATAGCCTCCTCCTGTTCCTGTGCAACAGACACGAGGGGCTGAATGGCCTCCTCCTGTTCCTACGTAACAGGCTCGAGGGGGCCTAATGGGCCTCCTACTGTTCCTGTGTAACAGGCTCGAGGGACTGAATGGCCTCCCCCTGTTCCTGTGTAACAGGCTCGAGGGGCTGAATGGCCTCCTCCTATTCCTGTGTAACAGGCTCGAGGGGCTGAATGGCTTCCTCCTGTTCCTGTGTAACAGGCTCGAGGGGCTGAATGGCCTCTTCCTGTTCCTGTGTAACAGGCTCTTGGGGCTGAATGGCCTCCTCCTGTTCCAATGTAACAGGCTCGAGGGGATGAATGGCTTCCTCCTGTTCCTGTGTAACAGGCTCGAGGGGCTGAATGGCCTCCTCCTGTTCCGGTGTAACAGACTCGAGGGGCTGAATGGCCTCCTCCTGTTCCAGTGTAACGGGCTCGAGGGGCTGAATGGGCTCCTCCTGTTCATGTGTAACAGACTCAAGGGGCTGAATGGCCTCCTCCTGTTCCTGTGTAACAGGCTCGAGGGGCTGAATGGCCTCCTCCTGTTCCTGTGTAACAGACTCGAGGGGCTGAATGTCCTCCTCCTGTTCCTGTGTAACAGACTCAAGGGGCTGAATGGCCTCCTCCTGTTCCTGTGTAACAGGCTCGAGGGGCTGAATGGCCTCCTCCTGTTCCTGTGTAACAGACTCGAGGGGCTGAATGTCCTCCTCCTGTTCCTGTGTAACAGACTCAAGGGGCTGAATGGCCTCCTCCTGTTCCTGTGTAACAGGCTCGAGCGGGCTGAATGGCCTCCTCCTGTTCCAATGTCGCTTTACATATCTTTTCACTCTGTGAAGATTGTAAGATTGTCGATGCTTTGGATGTTTAATGAAAAATGCTGATATAAAGCATTGTCTGGAAAATTCCAAACCCTTTGCCTGTCTTATTGCCTTATTCAGTGGAGCAATATTTCAATAAACGTTCTCTCTCAACACTCCAACTATCTCACCTGATCAACTACAACAACAACAACTTGTATCTATATAGCGCCTTTAACATAGTAAAACGTCCCAAGATGCTTCACAGGAGACTTATAAGAGAAAAATTTGACACCGAGCCACATAAGGAGAAATCAGGGCAAAGCTTGGTCCAAGAGGTCGGTTTTAAGGAGAGTCTTAAAGAAGGAAATAGAGGTAGAGAGTGGGAGAGGTTCAGGGAGGGAATTCCAGAGCTTAGGGCCCAGGCAGCTGAAGGCACGGCCGCCAATGGTGGAGCGATTATAATCAGGGATGCTCAAGAAGCAAGAATTGGAGGAGCGCAGATATCTCAGGGGGGTTGTAGGGGTGGAGGAGTTTACAGAGATAGGGAGGGTTGTAGGGGCTGGAGGAGGTTACAGAGATAGGGAGGTTGTAGGGGCTGGAGGATGTTACAGAGATAGGGAGGGTTGTAGGGCTGGAAGAGGTTACAGAGAGAGGGAGGGTTGTTGGGCAGGAGGATGTTACAGAGATAGGGAGGGATGTAGGGGTTGGAGGAGGTTACAGAGATAAGGAGAGTTGTAGGGGCTGGAGAAGGTTACAGAGATAGGGAGGTTTGTAGGGCTGGAGGAGGTTACAGAGATAAGGAGAGTTGTCGGGGCTGGATGAGGTTACAGAGATAGGGAGGGTTTTAGGGATGGAGGAGGTTAGAGATAGGGAGGGTTGTAGAGCTGGAGGAGGTTACAGAGGTAGGGATGTTTGTAGGGCAGGAGGAGGTTACAGGGATAGGGAGGGTTGTAGGGCTGGAAGAGGTTACAGAAATAGGAAGAGTTGTAGGGGCTGGAGGAGGTTACAGAGATCGGGAGGGTTGTCGGGGTTTACAGAGATAGGGAGGGATGTCGGGCTGGAGGAGGTTCCAGAGATAGGGAGTGCTGTCAGGGCTGGAGGAGGTTACAGAGATAGTGAGGGTTTTATGGCTGGAGGAGGTTACAGAGGTAGGGATGTTTGTAGGGCAGGAGGAGGTAACAGAGATAGGGAGGGGTGTAGGTGCTGGAGGAGGTTACAGAGATAGGGAGGATTGTAGGGGCTGGAGGAGGTTACAGAGATAGGGAGGGTTAGAGGGGCGGGAGAAGGTTACAGAGATAGGGAGGGTTGTTGGAGCTGGGGGAGTTTACAGAGAGAGGGAGGGTTGTAGGGCAGGAGGAGGTTACAGAGATAGGGAGGGTTGTCGGGGCTGGAGGAGGATACAGAGATAGGGAGGGTTGTAGGGGCTGGAGGAGGTTACAGAGATAGGGAAGGTTATAGGGGCTGGAGAAGGTTACAGAGATAGGGAGGGTTGCAGGGCTGGAGGAGGTTACAGAGATAGGGAGGGTATTAGCGGCTGGAGAAGTTTACAGAGATAGGGAGGGTTTTAGGAGTTGGAGGAGGTTACAGAGATAGGGAAGGTTGTAGGGCTGGAGGAGGTTACAGAGATACGGAGGGTTGTAGGAGCTGGAGGAGGTTACAGAGATAAGGAGAGTTGTCGGGGCTAGAGAAGGTTACAGAGATAGGAAGAGTGGTAGGGGCTGGAGGAGGTTACAGAGATAGGGAGGGTTGTAGGGGCTGCAGGAGGTTACAGAGATAGGGAGGGTTGTAGGGGCTGGAGGAGGTTATAGAGATAGGGAGTGTTGTAGGGCTGGAGGATGGTACAGAGATAGGGAGGGTTGCAGGGCTGGAGAGTGTTACAGAGATAGGGAACGTTGTAGGGCTGGAGGAGGTTACAGGTATAGGGAACGTTGTAGGGCTGGAGGAGGTTACAGAGATATGCGGGATTGAAGGGACTGGAGGAGGTTACAGAGATAGGGATGGTTGTCGGGGCTGAAGGAGGTTACAGAGATAGGGAGGCTGGAGAAGATTACAGAGATAGAGATGTTTGTAGGGTTGGAGGAGGTTACAAAGATAGGGAGGGTTGCAGGGGCTGGAGGGGGTTACAGAGATCGGAAGGATTATAAGGCTGAAGGAGGTTGCAGAGATAAGGAGGCTGGACAAGGTTACAGAGATAGTGAGGTTTGTAGGGGCTGGAGGAGGTTACAGAGATAGGAAGGGTTGTAGGGGATGGAGGAGGTTACAGAGATAGGGAGGGTTGTTGGAGATGGAGGAGGTTACAGAGATAGGGAGGGTTGTAGGGCTGGAGGAGGTTACAGAGATAGGGAGGGTTGTAGAGCTGGAGGAGGTTACAGAGCCGGTCAGTGGCCAGGATTTAGATGGAGGGAATTTCTGCTCACCCAGGACTGGGCGTCGGACAAGAATCGTGACAACACTGCCATACTTTGGGGGGAAATTCCTGCTCGCCTAATCTAGGAGGCGACGGGGCCCCTTTAAGAATTGAAAAGAGATAAAATGCAGAGACTCGAAGTAATGACAGTGTCGGGAGGCCGGAGCGACTCGTCAACGAGCCAAACTGCTGCCTCTATCGGGGGGGAGTGAACTGTGCCTTTAAGAGAAGCAGGTGGGCGGGGCCATGGTGGGGTGATGTCATCAATGGGGGTGGGGCTGGACAGTAGAGTATGGAGGTTTTCAGAGAGGAGTGTGGGGAATGGGGGTGAGAGAGGGAACGAGAGAGTGAGGGAGAATGAGAGGGGGAGAGAGAGAACGAGAGAGGGGTGCGAGAGAGAATGAGAGAGGGGAGAGAGAGAGAACGAGAGAGGGGAGAGAGAGAATGAGAGAGGGGGATAGAGAGAGAGAATGGGGAGAGAGAGAACGAGAGAGGGGAGAGAGAGAACGAGAGGGGGATAGAGAGAGAGAATGGGGAGAGAGAATGAGAGAGGGGAGAGAGAGAATGAGAGGGGGATAGAGAGAGAGAGAATGGGGAGACAGAGAATGAGAGAGGGGAGAGGGAGGGAGAAGGAGAGATGGAGAGAGAGAACGAGAGAGGGATAGAGAGAGAGAGAGGAGAGACAGAGCGAGAGAGGGAGGGAGAAGGAGGTGGGGATAGAGAGAGAGAGTGGATAGAGAGGGAATGAGAGGGAGAGAGAAACAGGGGGGATAGAGAGACAGTTGGGAGAGAGAACGAGAGAGGGAGAGAGAAGGCGGGGGGATAGGGAGAGATTGAACGAGAGAGGGAGCGGGAGAGAGAGAGAGAGGGGAGAAAGAACGAGTGGGGGAGAGAACAAGAGAGGGAGAGAGAACAAGAGGGGGGAGAGGGAGAGAGAGAGCGAGAGAGGGAAAGAGAAGGAGGGGGATAGGGAGAGAGAGTGAACGAGAGAGGGAGAGGGAGAGAGAGGGGGGAGAGAACGAGGAGGGAGAGAGAATGAGAGGGGAAGAGGGAGAGAGAGAGTGGGGAGAGAGAACGAGAGGGGGCAAGGGAGAGAGAACGAGAGGGGTAGGGAGAGAGGGAGGGGGAGGGATACAGAGAGTGGGGAGGGAGAGAATAAGAGAGGGGAAGGAGAGAGGAGGGGAGATAATGGGAAGCGGGAGAAGGGGAGAGAGAGGGAGAGAGAAGGAGAAGGTGATAGGGAGAGAGAAGGAGAGGGTGTTAGAGAGAGTGGGGAAAGACAGAGGTAGAGAGAGAGAACAAGAGAGGGAGAGAGAACAGGAGAGGGGAGAGAGAGGGGGGAATAGAGTGAGAGAGTGGGGAGAGAGGAAACGAGAGAGGGTCGGAGAGAGTGGGAGGGGGAGGGGGAGAGAGAAGGAATGAGAGAGGTAGCAAAAGAGAGAGAGAGAACGAGAGGGGGGAGAGAGGGGGATAGAGAGAGTGGGGAGAAAGAGAACGAGAGAGGGGAGGGAGAGGGGGAGAGAAAGGGAATGAGAACAGGGTAGAGAAAAAGGGAGAGAGAGAACAAGAGGGGGAGAGAGAGAACAAGAGGGGGAGAGAGAGAACAAGAGGGGGAGAGAGAGAACGAGAGGGGGAGAGAGAGAACGAGAGGGGGGAGAGAGAGAGGGGAGAAAGAGAGGCGGAGAGAGAAGGGGAGTGATAGAGAGGGGGAGTGATAGAGAGGGGGAGAGATAGGGAGATAAAAGGGGAGAGGGAGAAAGAGGGGAGAGGAAAAGGGGAGAGGGAGAAAGAGGGGAAAGGAAGGGAGAGAGGAAGGAGAGAGTGAGGGGGAGGGAAGAGGAGAGAGAGTGGGAGAGAGTCAGGGAAGAGAGCAGGGGATAAAGGGAGAGAGACAGAGTAGGGGTGAGGTGTGGAGAGATTTCCCGCTCCCTCCCTTTCTATCTCTCTCTCTTTATCCACTCTCTCTCTATCCCACCCTATGTCTCTGTCTGCCTCTTTCTATCCCTCTCGATCACTTTCCTTTTCTAGCTCTCTTTTTATCTCTCTCTTTCTATCTCTCACTTTTTATCTCTCACTTTCTATCCCTCTGTCTCTATATCTCTTTCTATCCCTGTCTCTCTGTTTCTCTCTCCCTTTCTATCTCTCTTTCTATCGATTTCTATCTCTCTCTATCCCTTTCTATGTGTCTCTATCCCTTTCTGTCTCTCTCTCCCCTTCTATCTCTCTCTCTATCCTTCTCTCTCTATCCCTCTCTCCCGTTCTGTCTCTCTCCAATTCTATCTCTCTCTCTATCCCCTCTCTCTTTCTATCTCTCTATCCCCTCCCGTGTCTAACGCGAGCCCGTCTTCCTCCTCTTCCCGTAGCCTCCCGCTCTGGATCGCCCGCATCCTGGAGACCGCCACCCGCAAGAGACGGAACCGGAGCTGGAGACACGAGGCGTATCAACTGATCGGACGGAGACTGGTAGGGCAACTAGCCGGAGATTCTCCGACAGCCCCTCCCATAGCCTGACCCCCCGAATCCCGACCCCTGACCCCCAAACTGTTCCCCCAAACCCCAAACTGTTCCCCAACCCCCAAACCAGTCCCTGACTCCCAAACCGTTCCCTGACCCCTCACCCCCAAACCTGACTCCCGACCCCCAAACCGTTCCCCAGCCCCCAAACCGTTCCCTGACCCCCAAACCGTTCCCTGACCCCTGGCCCCCAAACCTGACTCCCAGCCCCCAAACCGTTCCCTGACCCCTGACCCCCAAACCTGACTCCCAGCCCCCAAGCCGTTCCCTTACCCCCTGACCCCCAAACCTGACTCCCAACCCCCAAAACTGTTCCGACACCTGACCACGAAACCGTTCCCTGACTCCTGACCACCAAATCTTTCCCCGACCCCTGACCCCTAAATCTTTCCATGAGCCCTGACCCCCAAACCTTTCCCCGACCCCTAAATCTTTCCCCGAAATTTCCCCAGACCCACAAACCTTGCTCGCCGACCCCAAAACGTTTCTCCAACCCCTGACCCCCAAAACTTCAACCCCCAAACATTACCCCCGACCTCTGAACCCTTCCCTGACCCCAAACCTTCCCCCCGACCCCCCGCGACACTAACGGTCTTCAGTCACCTCCCCTCGATCCGCAGATCTCCGTTAACCCCCCCCCTCTCTCTCTCCCGAGCAGTGGAAAGCTGGGCTCGGACTCCAGCACTGCCCATGGCCGACCTACGTCTACCCGCGGGAGCTGAAACAGGCCGTGCGCCAGGCCTTCCCCGGACAGCTGCGGGATTATCCCGACCCACAGCACAGCAGGGTAAGGATCGTACGGGAGCATTACCCATTCTGGGGGAGGGGGAGGGAGTCCTGGAGGGAGAGGACTCCTGGGATTATACGCCCCTGGTATCTCACCTTGCCCTCCTCCCGCCCCGAGCACTAGGCTGTCAGTGTCGGAGGGATATTCGTATGTGGCGTGCATCGCGGTGGAACTCCATTCCCGTCCTCGCCTGGACCCACTCTCGCACGGACCCTGGTGCTGGGTTACTGAGGGGGCGTCGCTGCCCCATCAAACACTCCCAGGGAAGGTACAGCACGGCTTAGATACAGAGTAAAGCTCCCTCTACACTGTCCCATCAATCACTCTCAGGGCAGGTACAGCACGGGTTAGATACAGAGTAAAGCACCCTCTAAACTGTCCCATCAAACACCCCCAGGGCAGGTACAGCACAGCTCAGATACAGAGTAAAGCTCCCTCTAGTGTCTCATCAAACACTCCCAGAGCAGGTACAGCACAGGTTAGATACAGAGTAAAGTACCCTCTACACTGTCCCGTCAAACAATTCCAGGGCATGTACGGCTCACGTTAGATACAGTGTAAAGCTCCCTCTAAACTGTCCCATCAAACACTCCCAGGGCAACTACAGCACAGGTTAGATACAGAGAAAAGCTCCCTCTCCACTGTTCCATCAAACACTCCCAGGGCAGGTACAGCACAGGTTAGATACAGAGTAAAGCTCCCTCTCCACTGTTCCATCAAACACTCCCAGGGCAGGTACAGCACGGGTTACACACAGAATAAAGTACCCTCTACGCTGTCCCGTCAAACACTTCCACGGCAGGTACAGCACGGGTTAGATACAGAGTAAAGCTCCCTCCACACTGTCCCGTCAAACACTCCCAGGGCAGGTACACCACGGGTTAGATACAGAGTAAAGCTCCATCTGGTGTCCAATCAAACACTCCCAGGGCAGGTACAGCATGGGTTAGATACAGAGTAAAGCTCCCTCTACACTGTCCGGTCAAACACTCCCAGGGCAGGTACAGCACGGGTTAGATACAGAGTAAAGCTCCCTCTACACTGTCCCATCAAACACTTCCAGGGCAGGTACAGCACTGGTTAGATACAGAGTAAAGCTCACTCTACACTGTCCGGTCAAACACTCCCAGGGCAGTACAGCACGGGTTAGATACAGAGTAAATCTCCCTCTACACTGTCCCATCAAACACTCCCAAGGCAGGTACAGCACGGGTTAGATACAGAGTAAAGCTCTTTCTACACTGTCCCATCAAACACTCCCAGGGCATGTACAGCACGGGTTAGTTACAGAGTAAAGCTGCCTCTGTACTGTCCCATCAAACACTCCCAGGGCAGGTACAGCACAGGTTAGATACAGAGTAAAGCTCCCACGACACTGTTCCATCAAACACGCCCAGGGCATGTACAGTATGGGTTAGATACAGAGTAAAGCTCCCTCTAGTGTCCCATCAAAGATTCCACGGCAGGTACAGCACAGTTAGATACAGAGTAAAGCTCCCTCTACACTGTCCCATCAAACACTCCCAGGGCAGGTGCAGCATGGGTTAGATACAGAGTAAAGCTCCATCTACACTGTCTCATCAAACACTTCCAGGGCAGGTACAGCACGGGTTCGATGCAGAGTTAAGCTCCCTCTGCATTGTCCCATCAAACACTTCCATGGAAGGTACAGCACGGGTTAGATACAGATTAAAGCTCCCTCTACGCTGTCTCATCAAACACTTCCAGGGCAGGTACAGCACGGGTTCGATGCAGAGTTAAGCTCCCTCTGCATTGTCCCATCAAACAATCCCATGGCAGGTACAGCAAGGCTTAGATACAGAGTAAAACTCCCTCCAAACTGACCCATCAATCACTCCCAGGGCAGGTACAGCACTGGTTAGATACAGAGTAAAGCTCCCTCTACACTGGCCCCATCAAACACTCCCAGGGCAGGTACAGCACGGGTTAGATACAGAGTAAAACTCCCTTTACACTGTCCCCATCAAACACTCCCAGGGCAGGTACAGCACGAGTTAGATCCAGAGTAAAACTCCCTTTACACTGTCCCATCAAACACTCCCAGGGCAGGTACAGCACGGGTTAGATACAGAGTAAAGCTCCCTCTAGTGTCCCATCAAACACTCCCAGGGCAGGTACAGCACGGGTTAGATACAGAGTAAAGCTCCCTCTACACTGTCCCATCAAACACTCCCAGGGCAGGTACAGCACGGGTTAGATACAGCACGGGTTAGATACAGAGTAAAGCTCCCACTACACTGTCCCATCAAACACTCCCGGGGCAGGTACAGCACGGGTTAGATACAGAGTAGAGCTCCCTCTACACTGTCCCATCAAACACTCCCAGGGCAGGTACAGCACGAGTTAGATACAGAGTAAAACTCCCTCTACACTGACCAATTATACTGCTCCGACTAGTGAGGTTGACTGATTGGCCGGTGGGGGGCGAGGTGACTTGAACCGTTTTTGCGCTGACTGTACGCTCTTGCTTTCCAAGGTTGTACATGTGACCATGGAGGACCTGTGGCTATTGGAGGATGAGTGAGAGAGTGATGATCCGGAGGAGAGGCTTTGCGAGTGGCAGTCGGGCAGGTTCAATACTTCCATCCTGTTCCAGAATGGATCCAGAACCACTGGAACCCACAAAGTGGTCTCTGCTCCCTTTCGTTCCTCAGGACCTTGCAGAGATGGGCGAGATCTCCTGCGGATTGTCCACCTCCGTCTCCCATCTGGGCCAGAAACCCATCAGGAGATTCCTCTACCAGCCTGGGGTTCAACCAATCAGAACATCCATATCCCAGCCTGGGGTTCAACCAATCAGAACATCCATCTATCAGCCTTGGGATCAACCAATGAGGTTGTTGGTGTTGAATGAACCTATAGTGACTGCTCCCTCATTCGGTCCCCTCGAGCCAGCTCTGCCATTCAATGCGATCATGGTTGATCTGTGTGCGATGTCCATCTACCCGCCTTGGTTCCGTAACCCTTAATACCCTCCCCCAATAAAAATCTATCAATCTCAGTTTTGAAATTTTCAATTAACCCCCCGCCCCGCCAACAGCTTGTTGGGGGAGAGAGTTCCAGATTTCCACTCCCCTTTGTGTGAAGAAGTGCTTCCTGACATCACCCCTGAACGGCCTGGCTCTAATTTTAAGGCGATGCCCCCCTTGTTCTGGACTCCCCCCACCAGAGGAAATAGTTTCTCTCTATTGACCCCCTCAACTCCTTTAATCATCTTAAAACACCTCGATTCGATCGCCCCTTAATCTTCTACACTCGAGGGAATACAAGCCTAGTCTGTGCAACCTGCCCTCGGAATTTAACCCTTTTAGCCCCGGTATCATTCTGGTGAATCTTCGCTGCACCCACTCCGAGGACAATATTTCACCCTTGAGGTGGAATCTTTTGTCGGGAGCACGTTATCGTTTTGTGGTCGATTGTTTCTCCGTCGTTTTATTCCCCAAAGAGGCAACAAACTATTCCAGAATGCTCCATTGTCTGGGAACGGTTTCTGAATTGTTTTCCCGCATGTTTAGGGCCGTTTATTATAGTTGTTTAAAGATTAAAGTTTGACCGTTAAAGTCTGGAATCTAATCGAGGAGTGCGGGCGGTTTATTGATGAGGAGGAACCAGAGGGCGTTCAGTCCCCTCCTGATTTAAGTTCCGATGATCAGACCCCACACACACACACACAGAGCAGGAAAGGCCCAGGCTCCATCCCCGGCCTAGCGCTGAGTAAGCCTGATCTCACACCCGGTGTGGTACTGAGCCCCCCACACACACACACACAGAGCAGGAAAGTCCCAGGCTCCATCCCCGGCCTGTGCTGAATTAGCCTGATCTCACACCCGGTGTGGTACTGAGCCCCCCACACACACACACACACACACACACAGAGCAGGAAAGGCCCAGGCTCCATCCCCGGCCTGTGCTGAGTTAGCCTGATCACACACCCGGTGTGGTATTGAGCCCCACACACACAGAGCAGGAAAGGCCCAGGCTCCATCCATTAAACCAGGGCCCCGTCTGCCCACTCAGATGAATACAATTCAAAAGTACATAATTGGCTGTGAGGCACTTTGAGATATCCGGTGGTCGTGAAAGGCGCTATATAAATGCAAGTCTTTCTTTTTTTACTATTGCGAAGAAGAGCTGGGGAGAGTTATCCCCGGTGTCCTGGGGCCAATATTTATCCCGCAACCAACATCACTAAAACAGATGATTTGGTCATTATCACATTGGGATCTTGCTGTGCGCAAATTGGAATCCGCGTTTCCTGCATTACAACACTTCAAAAGCAAAGCACTTCATTGGCTGTGAAGCGCTTTGGGACGTGCCGGGGGAGGTGAAAGGCGCTGTAGAAATGCAAAAGTCTTTGAATGAAGGGAAATGTGTGACCCAATCTGCTCACAGCAAGCTCCCCTCCCAAACTGGGCTGGAGGCAGGCTGAACCAAGATCAAAGTGTGATATGGAGACCAGAACTGTGCACAGTGCTCCAAGTGTGATATGGAGACCAGAACTGTGCACAGTGCTCCAAGTGTGATATGGAGACCAGAACTGTGCACAGTAACTCCAAGTGTGATATGGAGACCAGAACTGTGCACAGTAACTCCAAGTGTGATATGGAGACCAGAACTGTGCACAGTAACTCCAAGTGTGATATGGAGACCAGAACTGTGCACAGTACTCCAAGTGTGATATGGAGACCAGAACTGTGCACAGTAACTCCAAGTGTGATATGGAGACCAGAACTGTGCACAGTAACTCCAAGTGTGATATGGAGACCAGAACTGTGCACAGTAACTCCAAGTGTGATATGGAGACCAGAACTGTGCACAGTAACTCCAAGTGTGATATGGACACCAGAACTGTGCACAGTGCTCCAAGTGTGATATGGAGACCAGAACTGTGCACTGTAACTCCAAATGTGATATGGAGACCAGAACTGTGCACAGTAACGCCAAGTGTGATATGGAGACCAGAACTGTGCACAGTGCTCCAAGTGTGATATGGAGACCAGAACCATGCACAGTAACTCCAAGTGTGATATGGAGACCAGAACTGTGCACAGTGCTCCAAGTGTGATATGGAGACCAGAACTGTGCACAGTGCTCCAAGTGCGGTCTAAACAAGGTTCAGTACGTTTGCATGTTGACATTGAGAAGTTGTTTAAAGCCCACAGACCATTTAGATGTGTGAGGTGCAAGGTGGAAAGTTTAAGAGAGGAGGAAGTGGTTTCACTTTGTCACGTGGATTACAGTAATTCAGCTGAGCGACTAATTTCTTGCAGAGTGTACCTGATTGTGAAGACAAGTTGGTTTATTGTCGAAATCCTTGCGTTGAAGTAAAGATGGAGTGGCTGTTTCACATTCTGTTCCTGACGTCCTGTGAGTACCACAACGCTGACTTCAATTCCCCAAACCCTTTGTCCTCTCCTGCTACATATCTTCCTGATCAATGACTTTCTTTCCTACCTGTCAGTCGTGGCTCAGTGGGTCTCAGTCTCTCTCTCTCTCTCGCCTCTGAGTCAGACGGTCGTGGGTTCCAGATTTAACACTCCAGAGACTCGAGCCCCATAATCCCAGGCTGACACTCCCTGGTTGCCCAGGACTGAGGGAGCGCCGCACTGTCGGAGGGGCAGTACTGAGGGAGCGCTGCACTGTCGGAGGGGCAGTACTGAGGGAGCGCTGCACTGTCGAGGGGCAGTACTGAGGGAGTGCTACACTGTCGGAGGGGCAGTACTGAGGGAGCGCTGCACTGTCGGAGGGGCAGTACTGAGGGAGCGCTGCACTGTCGGAGGGGCAGTACTGAGGGAGCGCTACATTGTCGGAGGGGCAGTACTGAGGGAGCGCCGCACTGTCGGAGGGGCGGTACTGATGGAGCGCTGCACCTTTGTTGGGGCAGTACTGAGGGAACACTGCACTGTCGGAGGGGCATTACTGAGGGACCACCGCACTGTCGGAGGGCAGTACTGAGGGAGCACTGCACTGTCGGAGGGCAGTACTGAGGGAGCACTGCACTGTCGGAGGGTCAGTACTGAGGGAGCGCTGCACTGTTGGAGGGGCGGTGCTGAGGGAACTCTGCACTGTCAGAGTGGCAGCAATGAGGAAGTGATGCACTGTCGGAGGGGCATTACTGAGGGAGCGCCGCACTGTCAGAGGGGGAGTACTGAGGCATCGCCGCACTGTCAGAGGGGCAGGACTGAGGGAGCGCTGCACTGTTGGTGGGCAGTACTGAGGGAGCGCCGCACTGTCGGAGGGGCATTACTGAGGGAGTGCTACACTGTCGGAGGGGCAGTACTGAGGGAGCGCTGCACTGTCGGAGGGGCAGTACTGAGGGAGCACTGCACTGTCGGATGGGCAGTACTGATGGAGCGCAGCACTGTCGGAGGGCAGTACTGAGGGACGCTGCACTGTCGGAGGGGCAGTACTGAGGGAGCGCCGCACTGTCGGAGGGGCAGTACTGAGGGAGCACTGCACTGTCGCAGGGGCAGTACTGAGGGAGCGCTGCTCTGTCAGAGGGGCAGTACTGAGGCAGCGCTGCACTGTCGGAGGGGTAGTACTGAGGGAGTGCTGCACTGTCAGAAGGGCAGTACTGAGGCAGCGCCGCACTGTCGGAGGGGCAGTACTGAGGGAGCGCTGCACTGTCGGAGGACAGTTATGAGGGAGCGTTGCACTGTCGGAGGGGCAGTACTGAGGGAGCGTTGCACTGTCGGAGGGGCAGTACTGAGGTTGCGCTGCACTGTCGAAGGGTCATTACTGAGGGAGTGCTGCACTGTCAGAGGGGCAGTACTGAGGGAGCGCTGCACTGTCGCAGGGGCAGTACTGAGGGAGCGCCGCACTGTCGCAGGGGCAGTACTGAGAGAACGCTGCATTGTCGGAGGGGCAGTACTGATGGAGCGCTGCACTGTCGGAGGGGCTGTACTGAGGGAGCACGGCATTGTTGGAGGGGCAGTACTGAAGGAGCGCTGCACTTTCGGCTGGGCAGTACTGAGGGAGCGCTGCACTGTCGGAGGGGCAGTACTGAGGGAGCGCTGCACTGTCGGAGGGGCAGTACTGAGGGAGCGCTACATTGTCGGAGGGGCGGTACTGATGGAGCGCTGCACCTTTGTTGGGGCAGTACTGAGGGAACACTGCACTGTCGGAGGGGCATTACTGAGGGACCACCGCACTGTCGGAGGGCAGTACTGAGGGAGCACTGCACTGTCGGAGGGTCAGTACTGAGGGAGCGCTGCACTGTTGGAGGGGCGGTGCTGAGGGAACTCTGCACTGTCAGAGTGGCAGCAATGAGGAAGTGCTGCACTGTCGGAGGGGCATTACTGAGGGAGCGCCGCACTGTCAGAGGGGGAGTACTGAGGCATCGCCGCACTGTCAGAGAGGCAGGACTGAGGGAGCGCTGCACTGTCGGAGGGGCATGACTGAGGGAGTGCTACACTGTCGGAGGGGCAGTACTGAGGGAGCGCTGCACTGTCGGAGGGGCAGTACTGAGGGAGCACTGCACTGTCAGAGCGGCATTACTGAGGGAGCACTGCACTGTCTGAGGGGCAGTACTGAGGGAGCGCTGCACTGTCGGATGGGCAGTACTGATGGAGTGCAGCACTGTCGGAGGGCAGTACTGAGGGAGCGCTGCACTGTCGGAGGGGCAGTACTGAGGGAGCGCCGCACTGTCGGAGGGGCAGTACTGAGGGAGCACTGCACTGTCGGAGGGGCAGTACTGAGGGAGCGCTGCTCTGTCAGAGGGGCAGTACTGAGGCAGCGCTGCACTGTCGGAGGGGCAGTACTGAGGGAGCGCTGCACTGTCGGAGAGCAGTACTGAGGGAGCGTTGCACTGTTGGAGGGGCAGTACTGAGGGAGCACCGCAGTGTCGGAGGGGCAGTACCGAGGGAGCACTGCATGTTCGGAGGGTGCAGTACTGAGGGAGTGCTGCACTGTCAGAGGGTGAGTGCTGAGGGAGCGCTGCTCTGTCGGAGGGGCAGTACTGAGGCATCGCCGCACTGTCGGAGGGGCAGTACTGAGGGAGCGCTGCACTGTCAGAAGGGCAGTACTGAGGCAGCGCCGCACTGTCGGAGGGGCAGTACTGAGGGAGCGCTGCACTGTCAGAGGACAGTTATGAGGGAGCGTTGCACTGTCGGAGGGGCAGTACTGAGGGAGCGTTGCACTGTCGGAGGGGCAGTACTGAGGTTGCGCTGCACTGTCGAAGGGTCATTACTGAGGGAGTGCTGCACTGTCAGAGGGGCAGTACTGAGGGAGCGCTGCACTGTCGCAGGGGCAGTACTGAGGGAGCGCTGCACTGTCGCAGTGGCAGTACTGAGGAAGCGCCGCACTGTCGCAGGGGCAGTACTGAGAGAACGCTGCATTGTCGGAGGGGCAGTACTGATGGAGCGCTGCACTGTCGGAGGGGCTGTACTGAGGGAGCACGGCATTGTTGGAGGGGCAGTACTGAAGGAGCGCTGCACTTTCGGCTGGGCAGTACTGAGGGAGCGCTGCACTGTCGGAGGGGCAGTACTGAGGGAATGCTGCACTTTCGGAGGGGCAGTACTGAGGGAACGCTGCACTTTCGGAGGGGCAGTACTGAGGGAGCGCTGCACTTTCGGAGGGGCAGTACTGAGGGAACGCTGCACTTTCGGAGGGGCAGTACTGAGGGAGCGCTGCACTGTCGGAGGGGCAGTACTGAGGGAGCGCTGCACTGTCGGAGGGGCAGTACTGAGGGAACGCTGCACTGTCGGAGGGGCAGTACTGAGGGAGCGCGGCACTGTCAGAAGAGCAGTACTGAGGGAGCGCTGCACTGTTCCAGGGGAAGTACTGAGGGAGCGCCGCACTGTCGGAGCGGCAGTACTGAGGAAGCGCTGCACTGTCGGAGGGGCAGTACTGAGGGAGCGCTGCACCTTCGTTGGGGCAGTACTGAGGGTGAGTTGTACTGTTGGAGGGGCAGTGCTGAGGGAACTCTGCACTGTCAGAGTGGCAGCAATGAGGGAGTGCTGCACTGTCGGAGGGGCAGTACTGAGGGAGCGCTGCACTGTCGGAGGGGCAGTACAGAGGGAGCGCTGCACTGTCGTAGGGGAAGTACTGAGGGAGCGCTGCACTGTCGGAGGGGCAGTACTGAGGGAGCGCTGCACTGTCGCAGGGGAGGTAGTGAGGGAGCGCTGCACTGTCGGAGGGGCAGTACAGAGGTAGCGCTGCATTGTCAGAGGGGCAGTACTGAGGGAGCGCTGCACTGTCGGAGGGGCAGTACAGAGGTAGCGCTGCATTGTCAGAGGGGCAGTACTGAGGGAGCGCTGCACTGTCGGAGGGGCAGTACTGAGGGAGCGCTGCACTGTCGGAGGGTCACTTCTGAGGGAGCGCTGCACTGTCGGATGATACATTAAACCGAGGCCCCGACTGCCCTCTCAGGTGAATACACTTCAAATGTGTCCGAGGCCCTACCGTCTTCAGCTGTTTCATCAATGACCTTCCCTCCAACATAAGGTCAGAAATGGGGATGTTCGCTAATGACTGCACAGTATTCAGCGCCATTCACAACTCCTCAGATAATTAAGCAGTCCATGCCTGCATGCAACAAGACCTGGACGATGTTCAGGCTTGGGCTGATAAGTGGCAGGTAACATTCGTGCCACAGAAGTGCCAGGCAATGACTATCTCCAACAAGCGAGAGTCTAACCACCTCCCCTTGACATTCAATGGCATTACCATCGCCGAATCCTCCACCATCAACATCATGGGGGCGGTCACCATTAACCAGAAACTTAACTGGACCAGCCACATAAATAGTTGGCAAGAAGAGCAGGTCAGAGGCTGGGTATTCTGCGGCGAGTGTCTCACCTCCTGACTCCCCAAAGCCTTTCCACCATCTACAAGGCACAAGTCAGGAGTGTGATGGAATACTCTCCACTTGCCTGGATGAGTTGCAGCTCCAACAACACTCAAGAAGCTCGGCATCATCCAGGACAAAGCAGCCCGCTTGATTGGCACCCCATCCACCACCTTAAACATTCACTCCCTCCACCACCGGCGTACCGTGGCTGCAGTGTGTACCATCTACAAGATGCACTGCAGCAACTCGCCAAGGCTTCTTCGGCAGCACCTCCCAAACCCGCGACCTCTTCCACCTAGAAGGACAAGGGCAGCAGGCGCATGTGAACACCACCACTGTAACCGGTTTTTGCGGTAGCCAATTTCCTATGGCCCCTGCCGCAATCGCCAATTATTGTAAGTGGTTTCGCCGCCCCCCCCCGTAGCCAGCACGCAAACCCCCTTACTACAAGTTCTGGACGATAGGGATTACTGAGGACAGATTTCAACACGGACAGCGCTTTCGGGCTCACCCGTACAGTGTTTGTTAAGGTTGACAAAAACCACTCCACTCGCTACAGTACGAGCGGTGTGAACACAACAGTACAGTTTAAAACAGTACAACCCTGACTTGTCCAACAAGCCCCTGCCGTGCTGACTTACCACGGCCTGAAAACACCCTCCCGTGAACTAAACTATCACACAACCCTTCCGACGCTAAACCCCCTCTGGTTTGGTCGGAACATACAGGCACCCCCTCACACAGCTAAGTGATCTTGTGGGTGTGTAGGCTTGGCAATGCTAACCTAGATTGCCCTTTGATCTTGCTTGCAGCTTCCTCCCGTACGTCTCGGCTACCTGGTTCCGTACCGGCCTTGCGGCATGCGAGTCCCAGTCTGAGTCGAAGTCCGTCTCGGTTGGAAGAGCAAGGCTCAGCTCCTCTTGACGTTCCGTTGTGTGGAGGGCAAGAGAGAGAGAGAGAGAGAGCTATCCAAAACGGCTCTCTGATATACCCCCCCCAATACACAGACCGCTGTCTGTGGTTTTAATACACCACATCCACTAGTCCTCCCTTATCTATTTTACCAGTTACATCCTCAAAAAATTCCAGTAGATTAGTCAAGCATGATTTACCTTTTGTAAATCCATGTTGACTTTGTCCGATCCTGTCACTGTTTTTCAAGTGCTCAGCTATTACATCTTTTATAATGGACTCTAGCATTTTCCCCACTACCGATGTCAGGCTTACCGGTCTGTAATTCCCCGTTTTCTCTCTACCACCCTTTTTGAATAGTGGGGTAACATTAGCTACCCTCCAATCCATGGGTACTGTTCCAGATTCCATCGAATGTTGGAAGATGATCAGCAATGCATCTACTATTTCTAGGGCCACTTCCTTAAGTACCCTAGGATGTAGATTATCAGGCCCTGGGGATTTATTGGCCTTCAATCCCTTCAATTTCCCTAACACCATTTCCCGACAAATACTGATTTCTTTCAGTTCCTCCCTTTCATCAGACCCTATGTTCCCCAACATCTCTGGGAGGTTATTTGTGTCCTCCTTTGTGAAGACAGAACCAAACTATGTATTTAACTGATGAAAGGTCATCGACCTGAAACGTTAACTCTCTTTCTCTCTCCACGGATGCTGCCTGGCCTGCTGAGTTTTTCCAGCGTTTTCTGTTGTTATTATGTATTTAATTGGTCTGACATTGCATTGTTCCCCATTAGAAGTTCCCCTGATTCTGACTGCTAGAGACCTATGCTTGATTTCACTAATCTTTTTCTCTTCACATATCTATAAAAGCTTTTACAGTCAGTTTTTATGTTCCCTGCAAGCTTACTCTCGTATTCTATTTTCCCCTTCTTAATTAATCCCTTTGTCCTCCTTTGTTGAATCTTAAACTGCTCCCAATCCTCAGGGTTACTGCTTTTTCTAGCCAATTTATATGCCCTCTCCTTGGATCTTATGCTATCCCTAATTTCCCTTGTTAGCCACGGTTGAGTCACCCTTTTTGTTTTATTCTTATGCCAAACAGGGATGAACAAATTCTGTAGTTCGTCCATGCGGTCTTTGAATGTTTGCCATTGCCTATCCACCGTCAACCCTTTGAGTGACATTCCCCAATCAATCCTACCCAACTCGCACCTCATACCATCATAGGTTCCTTTATTTAAATTCAGGACCCTAGTCTCTGAGTCAACTACTTCACTCTCCATCCTAATGAAGAATTCTATCATATTATGATCGCTCCGACCCAAGGGGCCTCGCACAACAAGATTGCTAATTAATCCTTTCTCATTGCATAATACCCAGTCTAAGATGGCCTGATCTCTGGTTAGTTCCTCGACATATTGGTCCAGGAAACCATCCTGTAAACACTCCAGGAATTCCTCCTCCATAGTATTGTTACTAATTTGGATAGCCCAATCTATATGTAGATTAAAGTCACCCATGATGACTGCCGTGCCCTTATTGCACGCTTCTCTAATTTCCCTTTTAATGCCATCCCCAACCTCCGCATTACTGTTTGGAGGTCTATATATCACTCCCACTAACGTTTTCTGCCCCTTGTTATTTCTCAGTTCAACCCATACAGATTCCACATTATCAGAGCTAATATCCTTCCTTTCAATTGTGTTAATCCCCTCTTTAACCAGCAATGCTACCCCACCTCCCTTTCCTTTTTGCCTATCTTTCCTGAATATTGAATACCCCTGGATGTTGAGTTCCCAGCCTTGGCCACCCTGGAGCCATGTTTCGGTAATCCCAATCAAATCATATTCGTTTACCTCTATTTGCGCAGCTAATTCATCCACCTTGTTCCGAATGCTCCTTGCATTTAGTCACAAAACCTTCAGGCTTGTTTTTTTAACGCTCTTAGACCTATTAGAATTAGTATTTACTGTGGCCATGTTTGATTGAAAACGTTGTTTTGTCTGACTGCCACTTTTGTTTTTCTCCTTCCTATCTCTTGCTTTTATTCTTGTTTCCCTTTCCTCTGTCTCCCTGCTCAGATTCCCAACCCCCTGCCATTTTAGGTTAAACCTTCCCCAGAGCACTAGCAAACACTCCCCCTAGGACATCGGTCCCGGCCCTGCCTAGGTGTAGACCCCTTGTCCTTCTAGATGGAAGAGGTTGTGGGTTTGGGAGGTGCTGTCGAAGAAGCCTTGGCGAGTTGCTGCAGTGCATCCCATAAGCGAATTAAAAAAAAATTGGCTGTAAAGCGCTTTGGGATATCCGGTGGTCGTGAAAGGCGCTATACAAATGCAAGTCTTCATTTTTTTACTATTGCGAAGATCAGGGGAGAGTTAATCCCGGTGTCCTGGGGCCAATATTTATTCCTCCAACAACATCACTGAAACAGATGATCTGGTCATTATCTCATTGGGATCTTGCTGTGCTCAATTTGGCTTCCGCTTTCCTACATTACAACACTTCAAAAACAAATCACTTTATTGGCTGTAAAGCACTTTGGGACGTGCCGGAGGAGGTGAAAGGCGCTGTAGAAATGCAAAAGTCTTTCAATGAAGGGAAATGTGTGACCCAATCTGCTCACAGCAAGCTCCCCTCCCAAACTGGGCTGGAGGCAGGCTGAGCCAAGATCAAAGTGTGATATGGAGACCAGAACTGTGCACAGTGCTCCAAGTGTGATATGGAGACCAGAACTGTGCACAGTGCTCCTAGTGTGATATGGAGACCAGAACTCTGCACAGTTCTCCAAGTGTGATATGGAGACCAGAACTGTGCACAGTGCTCCAAGTGTGATATGGAGACCAGAACTGTGCACAGTGCTCCAAGTGTGATATGGAGACCAGAACTGTGCACAGTGCTCCAAGTGTGATAGGGAGACCAGAACTGTGCACAGTGCTCCAAGTGTGATATGCAGACCAGAACTGTGCACAGTGCTCCAAATGTGATATGGAGACCAGAACTGTGCACAGTGCACCAAGTGTGATATGGAGACCAGAACTGTGCACAGTGCTCCAAGTGTGATATGGAGACCAGAGCTGTGCACAGTGCTCCAAGTGTGATATGGAGACCAGAACTGTGCTCAGTGCTCCAAGTGCGGTCTGGAGACCAGAACGGTGCACAGTATTCCAAGTGCGGTCTAAATAAGGTTCAGTACGTTTGCATGTTGACAGTGAGAGAATGTTTAAAGTGGAGTGAATGCTGAGACAGAGCACAAAACCACAACGCTGACTTCAATTCCCCAAACCTTTTGTCCTCTGCTGCTACACTGCACTGTCGGAGGGGCAGTACTGAGGGAGCGCCGCACTGTCGGAGGGACAGTACTGAGGGAGAGCTGCACTGTCGAAGGGGCAGTACTGAGGGAGCGCTGCACTGTCGGAGGGGCAGTACTGAGGGAGCGCTGCACTGTCGGAGGGGCAGTACTGAGGGAGCGCTGCACTGTCAGAGGGACAGTACTGAGGGAGCGCTTCACTGTCAGAGGGGCAGTACTGAGGGAGTGCTGCACTGTCAGGGGGTCAGTACTGAGGGAGCGCTGCACTGTCGGAGGGGCAGTACTGAGGGAGCGCTGCACTGTCAGAGGGGCAGTACTGAGGGAGCGCTGCACTGTCAGGGGGGCAGTACTGAGGGAGCGCTGCACTGTCGGAGGGGCAGTACTGAGGGAGCGCTGCACTGTCGGAGGGACAGTACTGAGGGAGTGTCGCACTGTCGGAGGGGCAGTACTGAGGGAGTGCTGCACTGTCGGAGGGGCAGTACTGAGGGAGCGCCGCACTGTCGGAGGGGCAGTACTGAGTGAGCGCTGCACTGTCAGAGGGACAGTACTGGGGGAGCGCTGCACTGTCAGAGGGGCAGTACTGAGGGAGTGCTGCACTGTCAGGGGAGCAGTTCTGAGGGAGCGCTGCACTGTCGGAGGCGCAGTACTGAGGGAGCGCTGCACTGTCGGAGGGGCAGTACTGAGGGAGCGCTGCACTGTCGGAGGGGCAGTACTGAGGGAGCGCTGCACTGTCGGAGGGGCAGTACTGAGGGAGCACCGCACAGTCGGGGGGCAGTACTGAGGGAGAGCCGCACTGTCGGAGGGGCAGTACTGAGGGAGCGCCACACTGTCAGGGGGGCAGTACTGAGGGAGCGCTGCACTGTCGGAGGGGCAGTACTGAGGGAGCGCCGCACTGTCGGAGGGACAGTACTGAGGGAGCACTGCACTGTCGGAGGGACAGTACTGAGGGAGCGCTGCACTGTCGGAGGGGCAGTACTGAGGGAGCACCGCACTGTTGGAGGGGCAGTACTGAGGGAGCTCTGCACTGTCAGAGGGACAGTACTGAGGGTTCGCTGCACTGTCGGTGGGGCAGTACTGAGGGATTGCTGCAATGTCGGAGGGGCAGCACTGAGGGGGCGCTGTAACCCCCTCCAGCCCTACAACAATCCCTATCGCTGGAACCTTCTCCAGCACCTATAACCCTCCCTATCTCTGTAACCTCCTCCAGCCCTACAACCCTCCCTATCTCTGTAACCTCCTCCAGCCCTACAACCCTCCCTATCTGTATAACCTCCTCCAGCCCCTACAACCCTCCCTATCTCTGTAACCTCCTCCAGCCCCTACAACCCTCCCTATCTCTGTAACCTCCTCCAGACCCTACAACCCTCTAAGGTCTCTGCGCTCCCCCAATTCTGGCCTCTTGTGCATCCCCCGATTTCCATCGCTCCACTATTGGCGGCTGTGCCTTCAGCTGCCTGGGCCCCTAAGCTCTGGAATTCCCACCCTAAACCTCTCCGCCTCTCTCTCCTCCTTTAAGATTCTCCTTAAAGCCTCCCTCTTTGACCAAGCTATAGGTCACCAACCCTAATATGTGTCAGCGGAGGCTCAGTGGGCAGCACTCTCACCTCTGAGTCAGAAGGTTGTGGGTTCAAGTCCCACTCCAGAGTCTTTAGCTCAGAAATCTAGGCTGACACTCCAGTGCAGTGCTGAGGGAGTGCTGCACTGCCGGAGGGGCTGTCTTTCGGATGAGACGTTAAACCGTCTGCTCTCTCAGGTGTAAGAGATCCCATGGGCACTATTTCGAATAAGGGCAGCAGGGACTTCTCCCCGGTATCCTGCGGGCAATATTTATCCCTCAACCAACATCACTAAAAATGAGATGCCCTGATCATTATCATGTTGCTGTTTGTGGGGCCTTGCTGTGCGCAAATTGGCTGCCGAGTTTCCTACATTACAACAGTGACTACACTCCAAAAACAAGCCCTTCATTGGCTGTAAAGTGCGTTGGGACGTCCGGTGGTCGTGAAAGGCGCTATATAAATGCAAGTCTTTCTTTTTTTACTGTTGTGAAGAAGAGCTGGGGAGAGTTATCCCCGGTGTCCTGGGGCCAATATTAATCCCTCCAACAACATCACTAAAACAGATGATCTGGTCATTATCACATTGGGATCTTGCTGTGTGCAAATGGCTTCCGCATTTCCTGCATTACAACATTTCAAAAACAAAGCACTTCATTGGCTGTGAAGCACTTTGGGACGTGCCGGAGGAGGTGAAAGGCGCTGTAGAAATGGAAAAGTCTTTCAATGAAGGGAAATGTGTGACCCAATCTGCTCACAGCAAGCTCCCCTCCCAAACTGGGCTGGAGGCAGGCTGAACCAAGATCAAAGTGTGATATGGAGACCAGAACTGTGCACAGTGCTCCGAGTGTGATATGGAGATCAGAACTGTGCACAGTGCTCCAAGTGTGATATGGAGACCAGAACTGTGCACAGTGCTCCAAGTGTGATATGGAGACCAGAACTGTGCACAGTATTCCAAGTGTGATATGGAGACCAGAACTGTGCACAGTTCTCCTAGTGTGATATGGAGACCAGAACTGTGCTCAGTGCTCCAAGTGCGGTCTGGAGACCAGAACGATGCACAGTATTCCAAGTGCGGTCTAAATAAGGTTCAGTACGTTTGCATGTTGACAGTGAGAAGATGTTTAAAGTGCAGTGAATGCTGAGACAGAGCACAAAACCACAACGCTGACTTCAATTCCCCAAACCTTTTGTCCTCTCCTGCTACACTGCACTGTCGGAGGGGCAGTACTGAGGGAGTGCCGCACTGTCGGAGGGGCAGTACTGAGGGAGCGCTGCACTGTCGGAGGGTCAGTACTGAGGGAGCGCTGCACTGTCGGAGGAGCAGTACTGAGGGAGCGCTGCACTGTCGGAGGGGCAGTACTGAGGGAGCGCTGCACTGTCGGAGGGTCAGTAGTGAGGGAGCGCTGCACTGTCGGAGGAGCAGTACTGAGGGAGCGCTGCACTGTCGGAGGGGCAGTACTGAGGGAGCGCTGCACTGTCGGAGGGTCAGTACTGAGGGAGCGCTGCACTGTCGGAGGGTCAGTACTGAGTGAGTGCTGCACTGTCGGAGGGGCAGTACTGAGGGAGCGCTGCACTGTCGGAGGGTCAGTACTGAGGGAGCGCTGCTCTGTCGGAGAGGCAGTACTGAGGGAGCACCGCACTGTCGGAGGATCAGTACTGAGGGAGCGCCGCACTGTCGGAGAGGCAGTACTGAGGGAGCGCCGCACTGTCGGAGGGGCAGTACTGACGGAGCGCTGCACTGTCGGAGGGGCAGTACTGAGGGAGTGAAAGTCGCTGTATAAGTTGGATTTCTGTCTTTCTGATTGGCAGGTAGGAGTCTGGTAAGTGTACCAGTGAATCCGAAGGGTACAGATTGTCACATTCTATCTCCAAGCACAGAGATGAACATGGAAGAAAATTCTGCCGCCTATTACTTCTCGCGGAGCGAGGAGTCCGATGACTTGGTGATAAAATCCCTGGAGAAAGAGCTGGGGAGGGAACCGGTGTTTAAGAGTATCTGGAAAGAGGCCTCCAACAGTTGGGAAGGCAAGACAGACAAAGAGCTTCGTGGTCTCCGAGAGGAGCATTTCATTGCCATGACCGCCTACACCTTTGGTGGAGATTTGTACAGTAGCTTGAACGATGGGGTTCGAAGCTATGGCGGTGACCTCAACAAATACAATGCCTGCTTTAACCTGAAGAGCTTTCACTACCTTCTATCTGTCGCCCTGGACGAGTTGAGAAACAGTTCCATTGGGCGGCCGGTGTATCGGGGGACATGGAGTAATATCTCTGGGAGTTTGGTCCCTGGGAAGCCGGGCACAGAGATGAGGTTTGGAATATTTGCCTCCACTTCCTTCAATGAGGTGCTGGCTGAGAAGTTTGGGATAAAGCCTTTATTTGTGATAAGCACATCGTACGGTGTCGACCTCCGAAAGTTCTCGTTCAGACCGTCGCAACAGGAGGTCTTGATCCCACCTTACGAGAAGTTCATAATCAAAGGCGTCGTCCCCTTGTCAGGAGGGAACAGATACACCCTCGAATCAAGAGGCTACGAGGGAGTGATGGTGGGGCTCGGGTCGGACGGGTCCGGTAGTCTGATCGTTTATTCCATAACCCCCTGGTGGGTCTGGTTTCTGACCGCTTTGGGGATCTCAGTCATTCTGGGGGGAGGTGGGAGTCTCACCTGGTACTGCTGCAATAAATCCTCCTGAATCCCACCTGACCAACCCCAAACCCTCACACCCCTCACCCCCACCTAACTCCTCACCCCTCACCTCTAACTCCTCAGCCCCTCTAACCCCTCAGCCCCTCTAATCCCTCACCCCTCACCCCTCTAACCCTCTAACTCCTCACCCCTCACCCCCTCTAACTCCTCAACCCCTCTAACCCCTCACACCCTCTAACCCCTCACACCCTCTAATCTCTCACCCCCACCTAACCCCTCACCCCTCACCCCCTCACCCTCTAACGCCTCACCCCCTCACCCTCTAACGCCTCACCCCTCACCCCCTCTAACCCCTCAGCCCCTCTAATCCCTCACCCCCACCTAACCCCTCACCCCTCTAACCCTCTAACTCCTCACCCCTCACCCCCTCTAACCCCTCACCCCCTCTAACCCCTCACCCCCTCTAACCCCTCACACCCTCTAACCCCTCACCCCCTCTAACCCCTCAACCCCACCTAATCCCTCACCCCTCACCCTCTAACCCCTCACCCTCTAACCCCTCACCACTCACCCCTACCTAACCCCTCACCCTCTAACCCCTCACCCCCACCTAACCCCTCACCCCTCACCCCTCTAACCCTCTAACTCCTCATCCCTCACCCCCTCTAACTCCTCAACCCCTCTAACCCCTCACACCCTCTAACCCCTCACACCCTCTAATCTCTCACCCCCACTTAACCCCTCACCCCCTCACCCTCTAACGCCTCACCCCTCACCCCCTCTAACCCCTCAGCCCCTCTAATCCCTCACCCCCTCTAACCCCTCACCCCCTCTAACCCCTCACCCCCTCTAACCCCTCACCCCCTCTAACCCCTCACCCCCTCTAACCCCTCACCCCCTCTAACCCCTCAACCCCACCTAATCCCTCACCCCTCACCCTCTAACCCCTCACCACTCACCCCTACCTAACCCCTCACCCTCTAACCCCTCGCCCTCTAACCCCTCGCCCTCTAACCCCTCGCCCTCTAACCCCTCGCCCTCTAACCCCTCGCCCTCTAACCCCTCGCCCTCTAACCCCTCGCCCTCTAACCCCTCGCCCTCTAACCCCTCGCCCTCTAACCCCTCGCCCTCTAACCCCTCGCCCTCTAACCCCTCGCCCTCTAACCCCTCGCCCTCTAACCCCTCAGCCCTCTAACCCCTCAGCCCTCTAACCCCTCGCCCTCTAACCCCTCAGCCCTCTAACCCCTCAGCCCTCTAACCCCTCAGCCCTCTAACCCCTCAGCCCTCTAACCCCTCAGCCCTCTAACCCCTCAGCCCTCTAACCCCTCAGCCCTCTAACCCCTCAGCCCTCTAACCCCTCAGCCCTCTAACCCCTCAGCCCTCTAACCCCTCAGCCCTCTAACCCCTCAGCCCTCTAACCCCTCAGCCCTCTAACCCCTCAGCCCTCTAACCCCTCAGCCCTCTAACCCCTCAGCCCTCTAACCCCTCAGCCCTCACCCCCCCCAGCTGATCACGCCTCACCCCAACCCTCTAACCACTCATCCCTGACCCTCTCTAACCCCTTACCTCCTCTAACCTCCAACCCCTCACCCCCTCTAACCCCTCATCCCCACCTAACCCCTCATTGAGTCATAACGGCACAGAAGGAGGCCATTCGGCCCATCGAGTCCGTGCCGGCTCTCTGTAGAGCAATCCAGTCAGTCCCATTCCCCCGCTCTATTCTCGTAACCCTGCATGTTTATTTCCCTCAAGTGCCTATCCAGTCTCCCCTTGAAAACATTGAGTGTCTCCGCTTCCACCACTTCCGTCGGCAGCAAACTCCAGGTCCTCACCACTCGCTGCATAAAAAAGTTTTTCCTCACATCCCCCCTGTATCTCTTGCCCAAAACCTTAAATCTGTGTCCCCCTAGTCCTTGTACCATCAACTAGTGGGAACAGCCTTTCTACATCTAGCCTATCCAAACCCGTCATAATCTTGTACACCTCTATCAAATCACCCCTCAACCTCCTTTGCTCTAATGAAAACAAATCCAGCTTCTCCAACCTGTCCTTGTAGCTAAGATCCCCCATCCCTGGGACCAGTCTGGTAAATCTCCTCTGCACCCTCTCAAGGGCCTTCACATCCTTCCTAAAGTGTGGTGACCAGAACTGGACACAATACTCCAGTTGTGGCCTAACCAGCGCTTTATACAGGTTCAGCATAACTTCTCTACTTTTGTACTCAATACCTCTATTGATGAAACCCAAGATCCCATAAGCTTTGTTAACTATTCTCTCAATATGTCCTGCCACCTTCAGGGACCTATGCACATTAATTCCCAGGTTCCTCTGTCCCTGCACAGTCTTTAAAACTGTGCCATTAAGTGTATATTGCCTCTCCCTGTTCCTTCTGCCAAAATGCATCACCTCACACTTCTCTGTATTAAACTCCATCTGCCACTTGTCTGCCCACTCTGACAGCCTTTCTATGTCCTGTTGCAGTCG
This sequence comes from Squalus acanthias, assembly GCA_030390025.1. Taxonomy (NCBI): domain Eukaryota; kingdom Metazoa; phylum Chordata; class Chondrichthyes; order Squaliformes; family Squalidae; genus Squalus; species Squalus acanthias. The sequence continues at coordinate 44,001 of JASTWF010001288.1, read as the reverse complement.
ATTGGTATCATCCTCACTGTTTGCCACACCCCCAAGTTTGGTGTCATCGGCAAATTTAGAAATTCTACTTTATATTCCAATATCCAGCTCATTTATATATATCAAAAAAAGCAGTGGCCCCAACACTGACCCTTGGGGAACACCACTGTCTACCATCCTGCCTGAAAAACAGCCATTTACCACAACTCGCTGTTTTCTGTCCTTAAGCCAATTCCTTATCCAAGCTGCCACTGATCCACCTATTCCATGAGCCTCAATTTTGTTAACCAACCTTCTCACAGAATCCCCACAGTGCAGATAGAGGCCATTTTGGCCCATCGAGCCTGCACCGACACATATCCCACCCTATCCCCGTAACCCCACGTATTTAATCCCCCTAACACTAAGGGTCAATTTATCATAGCCAAATCAACCTAACCCGCACATCTTTGGACTGTGGGAGGAAACCGGAGCACCCGGAGGAAACCCACGCAGACACGGGGAGAATGTGCAAACTCCACACAGACAGTCACCCGGAGGCCGGATTCGAACCCGGGTCCCTGGCGCTGTGAGGCAACAGTGCTAACCACTATGCCACCGTGTTGCCATTTCGTACTTTGTCAAACGCCTTCGGAAAATCCATGTAGACAACATCCATTGCATTCCTTTCATCAAACCTCCCTGTTACTTCATCAAAAAATTCAATTAGATTAGAATACCCTCACACTTTGGAATGTAACAGGCCCTGCGGCCCACTGACCAACTGACTATTGAAAGGAAGAACTGAAAAACAACTATTGACTATTATTCATATAGTTTGGGACACGTATGGAGTGGGAGTGAGTTCAAAAGCAGCGGGAGCAGAGCGAGAGCACCAAATCCCGGGAGAGTTCAAAAACAGCGGGACCAGAGCAAGAGCGCCAAAACCCAGGAGAGTTCAAAATCCGGGAAGAGAGCGAGAGCGCCAAAACCCGGGAGAGTTCAAAAACAGCGGGACCAGAGCAAGAGCGCCAAAATCCAGGAGAGTTCAAAATCCGGGAAGAGAGCGAGAGCGCCAAAACCCAGGAGAGTTCAAAAGCAGCGGGAGCAGAGCGAGAGCGCCAAAACCCGGGAGAGTTCAAAAACAGCGGGACCAGAGCAAGAGCGCCAAAACCCGGGAGAGTTCAAAAACAGCGGGAGCAGAGTGAGAGCGCCAAATCCCGGGAGAGTTCAAAAGCAGCGGGAGCAGAGCAAGAGCGCCAAAACACGGGAGAGTTCAAAACCTGGGAATAGAGTGAGAGCGCCAAAACCCGGGAGAGTTCAAAAGCAGCGGGAGCAGAGTGAGAGCGCCAAAACCCGGGAGAGTTCAAAAACAGCGGGAGCAGAGCGAGAGCGCTAAATCCCGGGAGAGTTCAAAACCTGGGAATAGAGCGAGAGCGCCAAAACCCGGGAGAGTTCAAAAACAGCGGGAGCAGAGCGAGAGCACCAAATCCCGGGAGAGTTCAAAAACAGCGGGAGCAGAGCGAGAGCGCCAAAACCCGGGAGAGTTCAAAAACAGCGGGAGCAGAGCGAGAGCGCCAAAACCCGGGAGAGTTCAAAAACAGCGGGAGCAGAGCGAGAGCGCCAAAACCCGGGAGAGTTCAAAAACAGCGGGAGCAGAGCGAGAGCGCCAAAACCCGGGAGACGCTGAGATACAAAGGTGAGTGTAAAGAAGTAAAAAGTAATCAAAGTGTGACGTCACCAGAAAGCAGGTAAGTGATTGGTTGGCGAGTATTTCTCTATTTCTCGCTTTTTTCCAAACTTGAGCGTCTAAATTTAAGTGCCTTGGTGTAGATTAAAAGATATAAGCGTTCCAAATGTTAAAACTAATTAATTAATTGAGATGGGAGACCAGGCAATGTGTTGTTGTTGTTGCATGTGGGAGCTGGTGGACACCATTGAGGTCCAAGGCGACCACATCTGCAGCAAATGTTGGCTGCTCGAGGAACTTCGGCTCAGAGTTGATGAGCTGGAGTCCGAGATTCAGACACTGCGACACATTAGGGAGGGGGAACGTTACCTGGACATTATGGGGTAAAAATTCAGTTGGTTGCGCCTCCCGTTAGCGCCTTAAGAGGGCGCTAATGGGGCGCAAAGCCGCTAACACCCGGGCGCAGCGATGTTTGCGCCGCTCGGGAACTTAACTAGAGATTGTGCGGCGGCGCTAAACCTTACCGCTGCGACCACCTGCGCGCGCAGATTGTGACGTCATTCCATGGTGCAACGCCCTTGTGGCGCCCCGGAGCGGAAATTGAGTGGCGCCCCCTGCCTTACCGCCTGGCGCATCCAACGACCGGAAGACTGGAACGCTATCAATCGCTGTGGGGCTGGGGGGGGCGCTATTTAAAGGGGGCCTCTTCCTGTCTTTTTCTGTGGTGGACATTTTTGCACCACTCGTTCTGAGAGAGAGAGAGAGATTCGGAGAGAGAGAAAGAGAGACTTCTGCATTGACTCAACGCTTTGTGAGGTAGTTTTGCCTACTGATCCTAACTTCGCTAGTACTTTAGTTGCTGTCCTTCATTACTTTGCTTGCAAAGAGACTATGGGGGCTGCACTGATTGGGGGCGTCGTCCTGCTCCAGCTGAATCGGAGGACACAGAGACGCAGAGAGAGAGTGGCAATGATGGCCAGACGGAGGAGGGCCAACAGGCGTATGTACAGGAGAGCTTACCCTCCCAGGGTATATCGTGAACAGCTCTCCTACCTTCATATGTCTGAGGAGCTGTGTTTGCGAAGGCTGCGATTCAGCAAGGAGGTGGTCACTGAGCTCTGCCACCTGCTGCAGCCAGATCTGCAGCCTCAACTGAGGTCCAGGACGTCTCTGTCGGTGGCAGTGAAGGTCACAGTGGCTCTCAACTTCTACGCTACTGGCTCATTTCAAACTGCTGCTGGGGACCTCGCCAATATCTCCCAGTTCGCGGTGCATTGCTGCATCCGGCAGGTCACAAACGCCCTCTTTAAAAGGAGACGAGAGTTCATCTCTTTCCCCATGACCCCAGACAAGCAGCGTGACCGCGCTCTGGGCTTTGCGAGGGTAGCGGGCTTCCCCATGGTGCAGGGCGCCATTGACTGCACGCATGTGGCTTTGCGTGCTCCGCATGAGAATGCCGAGGAATTCCGGAACAGAAAGGGGTTCCATTCCTTGAATGTTCAGTTGGTCTGTGACCACAGACAGCTGATACTCGCTGTCAATGCCCACTATCCTGGCAGCTGCCATGATGCTTTTATCCTGCGCCAGACTACTGTGGCAGAACTTTTCGAGGCACCGCATCAGCCAGTTGGTTGGCTTCACGGGGACAAGGGGTATGCATTGAGCACCTGGCTGATGACACCGCTCCGTACGCCCAACACCCCTGCTGAGCTGCGGTACAATGAGAGCCATCAAGCTACCAGGAACATAATTGAGCGCACAATCGGCGTGCTGAAGCAACGGTTCCGCTGTCTCGACCATTCTGGAGGAGCCCTGCAGTACTCGCCTGAGCGAGTATCCAACTTCGTAGTTGTGTGCTGCATGTTGCATAACATGGCAATCCTCAGGACCCAGCCAATGCCACCAGGCCTTGGAGCACCACCAGAGGAGGAGGAGGAAGAGGAGGAAGAGGACGAGGAGGATGATCATCAGCAGCACCAAGGCGGGAGGGCGGCCCACAATGGTGAATCTGCAAGGGCCGTCCGTCAACGGCTAATAGCAAGCCGCTTCTAGGGCCCCTGCTGTGGAAATGGCTTCTGCCATTGCTAACAACATCAATGAACCCAGCACGCAACCCCTAAGCCGGCCAAGGCACCAATAATTCCAACCACCAACCATGCATATTTTGAATACAGAAACTTATTTATTTTACAAACTCTGTGTGTGTCAATTCCTCATGACAAACTCATAGAAATAAACACAAAAAAAGTCAATAACATAACTGGTTCTCACAACCTGGAGATAATGTCCAAAACACTACACAAAAGTGGGACCATGAACCTCGACCTTTAATAAAAAAATGACCAGCATTTTGTCACACCTCCTACTTTTTGCCCTTCGAGGGTGATCTCCTTCCCTTGCGCACTTCCCCCCTTCTAACCCTACTGCTCCTCCGTAATGGGACCTCAGTGGCTGCAGCAAGGCTGGTGGAAGGCTGCTGCTCGTCAGACCCTGACACTGCAGATGCCCCTGAAGGACGGCCTCGACCAGTTCTGGGCCTGGAGGGCCCGGCTGCAGACTGCACCAACTCTGCATGGGCGGCAGCAGTCTGTCCTACAGGCGGTGGCAAGTGCAGTGGAGAAGTGACAGTGTTGGCAGCAGGAATGCTGTCATCGTGAGAGAGGACAGCAACTCCCTGCTCGCCCGACACACTGGCACTCCCACGGGGCAGCACTTCAGCATCCGGAGCAATCTGCTGGAGAACAGATTGCTGGCCTGCTGCGGCGCGGTGACAGCCCCGGGGACATGTGAACGAACCATCGAGGTTGGCAGCAGTCTGTGCTCGCGTGGCCTCAATCTGAGTCTGCATGAGAGCAGTCAGAGATGGGATCACGGCAGCCAGTGACTGAATTGCAGCACTAAGCGTTAGTGTGGCATCCGCCTGTGCTACAGCGAAGTGCTCCACACTCCTTGCCAGTGACTCAATGCATTCGGGCACGCTTCCCACTGCACCCATGAGCTCAGTGTGCATGCCCACCGCCTGGGTGTTCATTTCTGCGATCAGCCGCTCCTCCTCTGCGTCCATTGCAGTAGGAGTGTCTGGCATACTCTCCCTCTGGGGAGAAGGCCCCCGTTCTTCCCTACCCCCATGGCGTTGCTGCAGCCCGCTGGGTCCTGGAGCTTCACCCTCATCAGACCCTTCCCCCCTGCTCCCCTCCAGGGAAGGCGTGTTCCCAGTGTGGGCATGGGCTTCCTCGGGAGAGGGTGGCACTGATGCTCCGGCTTCCTCTTCCTTCTCGGCTGCAGCTTCACTCCCAGTGGCAGCTTCAGGGCCCGTCTCCTCAGCTGGTGAATCACCATCTGAAAGCAGGGAGGTACAAGAGTGGCTTTAGCGTGAGGACAGGGTGGCAGTAAGGGAGGAATAAGTGCAGCGAGTTAGCAAGTTGGATTGAAAGTGTCAAAGGCTGGTGTTGTGAGGGACAAGTGGAAGGACAGAGGACAAAAAGGTGATGACCTTACCATTGCTGTCCAGAACGGGGTCGGCGTCTCCAGTGGCGACGGGACCGATCACCCGGCTTGCCACAATCCTGTGGACGCGCTCCTCAAGATCGCTGAGGGGTTGCAGCTGAGGCCGCCCTCCACCTGTCCGTTGCTGCTGTCTCCGATTATGCGCCAGCTTGGCCTGTAAGAAAAAGGACAGCATCTGAGTAAATATACAGCCATGGTCTTGCCTGATGTGCCTCCCATAGGTGAATAGCCCTTACTGTATGCAGCCATGGTCTTGCCTGATGTGCCTCCCATAGGTGAATAGCCCTTACTGTATGCAGCCATGGTCTTGCCTGATGTGCCTCCCATAGGTGAATAGCCCTTACGGTATGCAAAGTGTGGAATGTGTGTGTGTGTTTCATGAAAGGGCCATAGGTGTTGGATGAGTGTTGTGCATTGGGGTTTTAAGACCCTCTGGCCATAGAGTGAGGTTGAGATGGAGGGATGGAGAGGTATTGAGAAAAAGCCACTCACCCTGACGACCCGAGTGAGGTCGTTGAACTTTTTGCGGCATTGAGTATGGGTCCTGGGCACCATGCTCCTGGAGGAGACGCTCTGAGCCACCTCCCTCCACACTCTTCTGAACTCGCGTGGCAAAGGCCTCCTGCCACTCTCAGGGAAGAGTATACATCTTCTGCGCTCCACCGCGCCAACCAGAGCATCCAAGGCCCGCTCGGTGAAGCGATGAGCTCGTTCTCTCACCCTCTCCATCCTTGGCAGCAAAATGGATTCACAGGTCTCTCCAGGCCGAGATTCAAGGCTGCAATGAGCAGGGTGTGGCTGGGGAGCAAGTGGCCCCCCCCGCTTTAAGAAGTGTCCGGCGCCAGTGTGTCTGTGTTCCCTCGCTAACTGGCAGCAGCTGCGCTGCGCTCGCGCGCTGAGTTAGCGCCTCACTGCTCGGCCTTTGCGCCTTAAGACAGGTGTGCAGCGCCTGATTTAGCGCTCCACTCACCTCCCGGGGCGGTAAAAGTGAAGTTTCCAGTCAGTGGCGATAATTAGCGCCAGGCGCTAATATTTGCGTCCAGACGATATTTGCGCCCCAAATGGGGCGCGACCTAATTTTTCCCCCTATGTTCCAGGAGGCAGTCACACCCACTAGAATAATTACTTCCAATTTGGTCCGTGGTCAGGGACAGGAGGGTGTGACTACAAGCGAGGCAGGTATTGGGATCCAGCAGGAGCCCTTGGCCTTGTCCAACAGGTATGAGATTCTTGCTCCCTGTGTGGACGAGGCCAGGGACTGCAGGGAGGATAGAACATAGAACATAGAACAGTACAGCACAGTACAGGCCCTTCGGCCCTCGATGTTGTGCCGAGCATTGTCCGAGACCAAGATCAAGCTATCACACTCCCTATCACTCTGGTGTGCTCCATGTGCTTATCCAATAACCGCTTGAAAGTTCCTAAAGTGTCCGACTCCACTATCACAGCAGGCAGTCGATTCCACACCCCAACCACTCTCTGAGTAAAGAATCTACCTCGGACATCCCTTCTATATCTCCCCCCATGCACCTTATAGTTATGCCCCCTTGTAACAGCTGCCTCTACCCGAGGAAATAGCCTCTGAACATCCACTCTATCTATCCCCCTCATCATCTTATAAACCTCTATTAAGTCGCCTCTCATCCTCCTCCGCTCTAAAGAGAAAAGCCCCAACTCCCTCAATCTTTCCTCATAAGACCTCCCCCCCAAACCAGGCAGCATCCTGGTAAATCTCCTTTGCACTCTTTCCAATGCTTCCACGTCCTTCCTATAGTGAGGTGACCAGAACTGCACACAATATTCCAAATGTGGTCTCACCAAGGTCCTGTACAGTTGCAGCATAACCTCACGGTTCTTAAACTCAAACCCTCTGTTAATAAACGCCAACACACCATAGGCCTTCTTTACTGCTCTATCCACTTGAGTGAGCAAACTGACCACAGCACCGTGGTACAGGGAGCCATTCAAGTTGGGGGAGCAAAAAGAAATGTTATAGTGATTGGGGACAGTATAGTGAAGGGGAGAGATACTGTTCTCTGCAGCCGAGAGCGTGAGTCCCGAAGGCTGTGTTGCCTGTCCGGTGCCAGGGTTGAGGACATCTCCTCTGGGCTGGAGAGAAACTTGGAGTGGGAGGGGGAAGATCCAGTTGTCATGGTCCAATGACATAGGTAGGACAAAGAAAGAGGTTCTGCTGAGACAGTATGAGCAGCTAGGGGCTAAATTAAAAAGCAGAACCACAAAGGTAATAATCTCTGGATTACTACCTGAGTCACGAGCGAATTTGAATAGGGTAAATAAGATCAGAGAAATGAACGAGTGGCTCAAAGACTGATGTGGGAGAAATGGGTTTCGATTTGTGGGGCACTGGCACCAGTACTGGGATAAGAGGGAGCTGTTCCGTTTGGACGGGCTTCACTTGAACCATGCTGGAGCGAGAGTCCTGGCGAATCGAATAACGAGGGCTGCAGAGAGGGCTTTAAACTAAATAGTGGGGGAGGATCCAGGTTAGCGGGAAAATAAAAAGTCAATGAGAAATGAGAAAGCAATAGAGCAGGCTAGAGATGGGGGAAATAATAACCAGAGTGTGACAGGAAGGGACAGAATGTTTAAAAATAAGAGTGTAACAGAAAAAAAGGCCAAAACAAGGAAAAATGGTAAAAAGACAAAGTTAAAAGCTCTATATCCTAATGCACGCAGCATTCTTAACAAGATAAATGAGTTGACGGCACAAATAGATACAAATGGGTATGATCTGATCGCCATTACAGAGACCTGGTTGCAAGGCGACCAGGGCTGGGAACTGAATATTCCAGGGTATATGATAATTCGGAAGGATAGAAAGAAAGGAAAGGGAGGTGGGGTGGCTTTGTTGGTAAAAGATGGGATCAGTGCAGTGGTGAGAAGTGATATTGGCTCAGAAGATCAAGATGTAGAATCGGTTTGGGTGGAGATGAAAAATAATAAGGGGAAAAAGTCTCTGGTGGGCGTAGTCAACAGGCCCCCGAACAGTAGCAATGCTGTTGGACAAAGTATAAATCAACAAATAATGGAGGCCTGTAAAAAAGGGACGGTAATAATCATGGGTGATTTTAATCTCCATATTGATTGGACAAATCAAATTGGCCATGGTAGCCTGGAGGAGGAGTTCATAGAGTGCATCCGGGATGTTTTCCTAGAACAGTATGTAATGGAACCAACCAGGGAGCAGGCTATCTTGGATCTGGTACTATGTAATGAGACAGAATTAATAAATGATCTCATAGTAAAGGATCCTCTAGGAAAGAGTGAACATAGCATGGTTGAATTTCAAATTCAGTTGGAGGGTGAGAAAGATGTATCCCAAACTAGTGTCCTGATCTTAAACAAAGGCAATTATAATGGCATAAGGGCAGAACTGGCTAAAGTGGACTGGAAAAACAAATTAAAGGGTAAGAAAGTTGAAATGCAGTGGCGGACATTTAAGGAGATATTTCATAACTCTCAACAAAAATATATTCCAGTGACAAAGAAAGATTTTAAGAGAAGGGAGCACCATCCGTGGCTAACTAAGGAAGTAAAGGATGGTATCAAATTGAAAATGAAGGAATACAATGTTGCCAAGATTGGTGGGAGACCAAAGGTTTGGTAAATTTTTTTAAACCAGCAAAGGATGACTCAAAAAATAATAGAGAGAGAAGATGAATTATGAGAGTAAGCTGGCAAGAAACATTAAAACAGATAGTAAAAGCTTCTACAGGTATATAAAAAGGAAGAGGGTAGCTAAAGTAAATGTTGGTCCCTTAGAGGATGAGACTGGGGAATTAATAATGGGGAACCCTCCCTATCTCTGTAACCTCCTCCAGCCCCTACAACACTCCCTATCTCTGTAACCTCCTCCAGCCCCTACAACCCTCCCTATCTCTGTAACCTCCTCCAGCCCCTACAACCCTCCCTATCTCTGTAACCTCCTCCAGCCTATACAACCCTCCCTATCTCTGTGACCTCCTCCAAACCTACAACCCTCCCTGTCTCTGTAACCTCCTCCAGCCTCTACAACCCTCCCTATCTCTGTAAACTCCTCCAGCCCTACAACCCTCCCTATCTCTGTATCCTCCTCCAGCCCCGACAACCCTCCCTATCACTGAAACCTCCTCCAGCTCATACAACCCTCCTGATCTCTGTAACCTCCTCCAGCCCTACAAACCTCTCTATCTCTGAAACCTCCTCAAACCTAACAACCCTCCCTATCTCTGTAACCTCCTCCAGCCTCTACAACCCTCCTTATCTCTGTAACCTCCTCCAGCCCCTACAACCCTCCCTATCGCTGTAACCTCCTCCAGCCCCCACAACCCTCCCTATTTCTGTAACATCCTCCAGCCCTACAACCTTCCCTATCTCTGTAAACTCCTCCAGGTCATACAACCCTCCTTATCTCTACAACATCCTCCAGCCCCTACAACCCTCCCTATCTCTGTAACGTCCTCCAGCCTCTACAACACTCCCTGTCTCTGTAACCTTCTCCAGCCCCTACAATCCTCCCTATTTCTGTAGCCTCCTCCAGCCCCTACAATCCTCCCTTATCTCTGTAACCTCCTCCAGTCCGATTAACCTCCCTTATCTCTGTAACCTCCTCCAGCCCCTACAACCCTCCCTATATCTGTAACCTCCTCCAGCCCCTACAACCCTCCCTATCTCTGTAAACTCCTCCAGCCCCTACAACCCTCCCTATCTCTGTAACCTCCTCCAGCCCCTACAACCCTCCCTATCTCTGTAACCTCCTCCAGCCCCGACAACCCTCCCTATCTCTGTAACCTCCTCCAGCCCCTACAACCCTCCCTATCTCTGTAAACTCCTCCAGCCCCTACAACCCTCCCTATCTCTGTAACCTCCTCCAGCAGCTACAGCCCTCCCTATCTCTGTATCCTCCTCCAGCCCCGACAACCCTCCCTATCTCTGTAAACTCCTCCAGGTCATAAAACCCTCCTTATCTCTGTAACCTCCTCCAGCTCATACAACCCTCCTTATCTCTGTAACCTCCTCCAGCCCTACAAACCTCTCTATCTCTGAAACCTCCTGAAACCTAACAACCCTCCCTATCTCTGTAACCTCCTCCAGCCCTACAACCCTCCCTATCGCTGTAACCTCCTCCAGCCTCTACAACCCTCCCTATCTCTGTAACCTCCTCCAGCCCTAAAACCCTCCCTATCTCTGTAACCTCCTCCAGCCCTACAACCCTCCCTATCTCTGTAACCACCTCCAGCCCTACAACCCTCCTGATCTCTGTAACCTCCTCCAGCCCTACAAACCTCTCTATCTCTGAAACCTCCTCAAACCTAACAACCCTCCCTATCTCTGTAACCTCCTCAAACCTAACAACCCTCCCTATCTCTGAAACCTCCTCAAACCTAACAACCCTCCCTATCTCTGTAACCTCCTCCAGCCTCTACAACCCTCCCTATCTCTGTAACCTCCTCCAGCCTCTACAACTCTCCTTATCTCTGTAACTTCCTCCAGCCCTACAAACCTCTCTATCTCTGATACCTCCTCAAACCTAACAACCCTCCCTATCGCTGTAACCTCCTCCAGCCCCTACAACCATCCCTATTTCTGTAACATCCTCCAGCCCTACAACCTTCCCTATCTCTGTAACGTCCTCCAACCTCTACAAAACTCCCTATCTCTGTAACCTCCTCCAGCCCAACAACCCTCCCTATTTCTGTAACCTCCTCCAGCCCTACAACAATCCCTATCACTCCAACCTCCTCCAGCCCTACAACCCTCCTGATCTCTGTAACCACCTCCAGCCCCTACAACACTCCCTGTCTCTGTAACCTTCTCCAGCCCCTACAATCCTCCCTATTTCTGTAGCCTCCTCCAGCCCCTACAATCCTCCCTTATCTCTGTAACCTCCTCCAGTCCGACAAACCTCCCTTATCTCTGTAACCTCCTCCAGCCCCAACAACCCTCCTTATCACTGTAACCTCCTCCAGCGCTACAACCCTCCCCATCACTTTAACCTCCTCCAGCTCATACAACCCTCCTTATCTCTGTAACCTCCTCCAGCCCTACAAACATCCCTATCTCTGAAACCTCCTCCAGCCCTACAACCCTCCCTATCTCTGTAACCTCCTCCAGCCCCTACAACCCTCCCTATCTCTGTAACCTCCTCCAGCCCCTACAACCCTCCCTATCTCTGTTACATCCTCTAGCCCCTTCAACCCTCCATATCACTGCAACCTCCTCCAGCCCTACAAACATCCCTATCTCTGAAACCTCCTCCAGCCCTACAACCCTCCCTATCTCTGTAACCTCCTCCAGCCCCTACAACCCTCCCTATCTCTGTAACCTCCTCCAGCCCCTACAACCCTCCCTATCTCTGTTACATCCTCTAGCCCCTTCAACCCTCCATATCACTGCAACCTCCTCCAGCCAAACAACCTCTCTATCCCTGTAACCTCCTGCAGCCCTACACCCCTCCCAATCTCTGTAATCTTCTCCAGCCCTACAACCCTCCCTATCGCAGGAAACTCATCCAGCCCCTATAACCCTCCCTATCTCTGTAACCTCCTCCAGCCTATACAACCCTCCCTATCTCTGTAACCTCCTCCAGCCTATACAACCCTCCCTATCTCTGTGACCTCCTCCAAACCTACAACCCTCCCTATCTCTGTAAACTCCTCCAGGTCATAAAACCCTCCTTATCTCTGTAACATCCTCCAGCCCCTACAACCCTCCATTTCTCTGTAATCTCCTCCAGCCCCTACAACCCTCCCAATCTCTGTAACCTCCTCCAGCCCCTACAACCCTCCCTATCTCTGTAACCTCCTCCAGCCCTACAACCCTCCCTATCTCTGTCACCTCCTCCAGCCCTGCAACCTTCCCTATCTCTGTAACCTCCTCCAGCCCTACAACCCTCCCTATCTCTGTCACCTCCTCCAGCCCTGCAACCTTCCCTATCTCTGTAACCACCTCCAGCCCCTACAACCCTCCCTATCTCTGTAACGTCCTCCAGCCTCTACAACCCTCCCTATCTCTGTAACCTCCTCCAGCCCAACAACCATCCCTATCTCTGTAACCTCCTCCAGGTCCTACAACCCTCCCTATTTCTGTAACCTCCTCCAGCCCTACAACAATCCCTATCACTCTAACCTCCTCCAGCATTACAACCCTCCTTATCTCTGTAACCTTCTCCAGCCCCTACAATCCTCCCTATTTCTGTAGCCTCCTCCAGCGCTACAACCCTCCCCATCACTTTCACCTCCTCCAGCTCATACAACCCTCCTTATCTCTGTAACCTCCTCCAGCCCTACAAACATCCCTATCTCTGAAACCTCCTCCAGCCCCTACAACCCTCCCTATCTCTGTTACATCCTCTAGCCCCTTCAAACCTCCATATCACTGCAACCTCCTCCAGCCAAACAACCTCTCTATCTCTGTAACCTCCTCCAGCCCCTACAACCCTCCCTATCTCTGTAACCTCCTCCAGCCCCTACGACCCTCCCTATCTCTGTAACCTCCGACAGCCCCTACAACCCTCCCTATCTCTGTAACCTCCTCCAGCCCTACAACCCTCCCTTTCTCTGTATACCCCTCCAGCCCCTACCACCTTCCCTTTCTCTGTAAACTCCTGCAGCCCCTACAACCCTCCCTATCTCTGTTGCATCCTCCAGCCCCTACATCCCTCCCTATTGGTGCAACCTCCTGCAGCCAAACAACCCTCCCTATCTCTGTAAACTCCTCCAACCCTACAACCCTCCCTATCTCTGTAAACTCCTCCAGCCCCAACAACCCTCCCTAGCTCTGTAAACTCCTCCAGCCCTACACCCCTCCCAATCTCTGTAATCTTCTCCAGCCCTACAACCCTCCCTATCGCAGGAAACTCATCCAGCCCCTACAACCCTCCCTATCTCTGTAACCTCCTCCAGCCCTACAACCCTCCCTATCTCTGTAACCTCCTCCAGCCCCGACAACCCTCCCTTAACTGTAAACTCCTCCAGCCCTACAACCCTCCCTATCTCTGTAACCTCCTCCAGCCGAAACAACCCTTCCTATCTCTGTGACCTCCTCCAACCCTACAACCCTCCCTATCTCTGTAACCTCCTCCAGCCCATACAACCCTCCTTATCTCTGTAACCTCCTCCAGCCCCTACAACAATCCCTATCTCTGTAACCTCCACCAGCCCCTACAATCCTCCCTATTTCTATATCGTCCTCCAGCCCCTACAATCCTCCCCTATCTCTTTAACCTCCTCCAGTCCTACAAACCTCCCTATCTCTGTAACCTGCTCCAGCAGCTACAGCCCTCCCTATCTCTGTAACCTCCTCCAGCCCCGACAACCCTCCCTATCACTGTAACCTCCTCCAGCTCATACAACCCTCCTTATCTCTGTAACCTCCTCCAGCCCTACAAACCTCCCTATTTCTGAAACCTCCTCCTGCCCTACAACCCTCCCTATCTCTGTAACCTCCTCCAGCCCCTACAACCCTCCCTATCTCTGTAACCTCCTCCAGCTCCAACAACCCTCCCTATCTCTGTAACCTCCTCCAGCCCCTACAAACCTCGCTATCTCTGAAACCTCCTCCAGCCCTACAACCCTCCCAATCTCTATAACCTCCTCCAGCCCCTACAACCCTCCTTATCTCTGTAACCTCCTCCAGCCCTACAACCTTCCCTATCCTTGTAACCTCCTCCAGCCCCTACAACCCTGCCGATCTCTGTAACTTCCTCCAGTTCCTACAACCCTCCCTATCTCTGAAACCCAGCCCCTACAACCCTCCTTATCTCTGTAACCTCCTCCAGCCCCGACTACCCTCCCTATCTCTGTAACCTCTTCCAGCCCCTACAAGCCAAGCTATCTCTGTAATCTCTTTCAGCCCTTACAACCCTCCCCATTTGTGTAACCTTCCCCAGCCCTACAACCCTCCCTATCTGTTACCTCCTCCAGCCCCTACAATCCTCCCTATTTCTAACCTCCTCCAGCCACGACAACCCTCCCTATCTCTGTAACCTCCTCCAGCACCTACAACCCTCCCTATCTCTGTAACCTCCTCCAGATCCTACAACCCTCCCTATTTCTGTAAACTCCTCCAGCCCTACAACCCTCCCTATCTCTGTAAACTCATCCAGTCCCTACAAACCTCCTTATCTGTGTATCCTCCTCCAGCCCCTACCACCCTCCCTATCTCTGTAACATCTTCCAGCCCCTACAACCCTCCCTATCTCTGTAACCTCCTCCAGCCCCTACAACCCTCCCTATCTCTGTAACCTCCTCCAGCCCCTACAACCCTCCCTATCTCCGTAACCTCCTCCAGCCCTACAACCCTCCAAGATCTCTGCGCTCCTCCAATTCTGGCCTCTTGCGCATCCCCCAATTTCTATCGCTCCACTATTGGCGGCTGTGCCTTCAACTGCCTGGTCCCCTAAGCTCTGGAATTCCAACCCTAACCCTCTCCGCCTCTCTCTCCTCCTTTAAGATTCTCCTTAAAGCCTCCCTCTTGGAGCAAGCTATAGGTCACCAACCCTAATATGTGGCAGCGGAGGCTCAGTGGGCAGCACTCTCACCTCTGAGTCAGAAGGTTGTGGGTTCAAGTCCCACTCCAGAGACTTTAGCACAGAAATCTAGGCTGACACTCCAGTGCAGTGCTGAGGGAGTGCTGCACTGCCGGAGGGGCTGTCTTTCGGATGAGACGTTAAACCGTCTGCTCTCTCAGGTGTCAAAGATCCCATGGGCACTATTTCGAATAAGGGCAGCAGGGACTTCTCCCCGGTATCCTGCGGGCAATATTTATCCCTCAACCAACATCACTAAAAATGAGATGACCTGATCATTATCATGTTGCTGTTTGTGGGAGCTTGCTGTGCGCAAATTGGCTGCCGAGTTTCCTACATTACAACAGTGACTACACTCCAAAAAAAAAGCACTTCATTGGCTGTAAAGTGCGTTGGGACGTCCGGTGGTCGTGAAAGGCGCTATAGAAATGCAAGTCTTTCTTGTTTTACTATTGCGAAGAAGAACTGGGGAGAGTTATCCCCGGTGTCCTGGGGCCAATATTAATCCCTCCAACAACATCACTAAAACAGATGATCTGGTCATTATCACATTGGGATCTTGCTGTGCGCAAATGGGCTTCCGCGTTTCCTACATTACAACACTTCAAAAACAAAGCACTTCATTGGCTGTGAAGCGCTTTGGGACGTGCCGGAGGCGGTGAAAGGCGCTGTAGAAATGCAAAAGTCTTTCAATGAAGGGAAATGTGTGACCCAACTGCTCACAGCAAGCTCCCCTCCCAAACTGGGCTGGAGGCAGGCTGAACCAAGATCAAAGTGTGGTATGGAGACCAGAACTGTGCACAGTGCTCCAAGTGTGATATGGAGACCAGAACCATGCACAGTAAATCCAAGTGTGATACGGAGTCCAGAACTGTGCACAGTGCTCCAAGTGTGATATGGAGACCAGAATTGTGCACACTACTGCAAGTGTGATATGGAGACCAGAACTGTGCGCAACGCTCCAAGTGTGATGTGGAGACCAGAACTGTGCACAGTGCTCCCAGTGTGATATGGAGACTAGAAATGTGCACAGTGCTCCAAGTGTGATATGGAGACCAGAACTGTGCACCGTGCTCCAAGTGTAATATGGAGACCAGAACTGTGCGCAACGCTCCAAGTGTGATATGGAGACCAGAACTGTGCACCGTGCTCCAGGTGTGATATGGAGACCAGAACTGTGCACAGTACTCCAAGTGTGATATGGAGACCAGAACTGTGCACCGTGCTCCAGGTGTGATATGGAGACCAGAACTGTGCACCGTGCTCCAGGTGTGATATGGAGACCAGAACTGTGCAGATTACTCCATGTGTGATATGGCTGTAAAGTGCTTTGAGATGTCTGGTGGTTGGAAAAGGCGCTACATAAATGCAAGTCTTTCCTCTTTTTCTTGTAATTTATTGTGTCCTCCTCATTATTGACACCCTCCAATTTGTTGTCGTCCGCAAATTTCGAAATTCTGTTTTTGGTTCCAAAGTCTAAATCGTTAATATAAATTGCAAACAACAGCTGTCCCAGCACTGATCCTTGTGGAACACCGCTATCCACCATTCTGCCACTCTGAATAGCTAACCTTTACCCCCTGCTCTCTGCTTTCTGTCTTGAAGCCAGCTCGCTATCCAATCTGCTGCTTGTCCCTTGACTCCGCATTCTCTGACCTCATTCATTCCTCTATTATGTGGTACCTGACTGAAGGCCTTTTGAAAATCTAGGTAAATTACATCTACTGCATTGCCCTTGTCTTCTCTCTCTGTTACCGCTTCTGAAGTTTAAATGAGGATGGTCAAGAAAGACTTTCGCTTGACTTTCCCTATTTCCAGCATTTTCTGTTTTTATTCCAACATCCACAGTATTTTTCTTTTGTTTTGGTGAAGAAGTTTCTTCTGAATTCGCTATTGGATTTATTCATTACCCATTACAATACCACATCTGGCATTGATTGCACAGACAGTCTTTATCTCCCGACATATATTTGCTCAGCAAACGACTGCGTTCAAAGGGCACACCACAATTCAACTACAGCGAAAGCCACTCCTGTTAATTAGTGAATGAAAATGTAAGGGGAGATTGTTTAATGTGGGAAAAGAGCACATGATTGGATTGTAAAGATATATAGATAACAGGTGCTGAACTTTCGGGAATAAAGAAAAGGAGCCGATCGACAGATAATAGACAGGCATCGGATCGGCTTGCTCCCTGTGCCTTTTCTCGAAGGTAAGCACTGAGACAACGTTCAGATTCTTGAAAGAAAGATTTTTGAGGCGGACACAAGGAGGGTAGCGCGTTTGATGTAGTCTGCATGGACTTTAGAAAGGCTTTTGATAAGGTCCCGCATGGCAAACTGGTCAGAAAAGTTAAAGTCCAGGGGATTCAAGGGAAAGTGGCAAGTTGGAGCCAGAATGGGATCAGTGGCAGGAAGCTAAGGGTAATGGTTGACGGGTGTTTTTGTGACTGGAAGGCTGTCTCCAGTGGGGTTCCGCAGGGCTCCGTACTAGGTTCCTCGCTTTTCGTGGCATATATCGATGTTTTAGACTTCAATGTAGGGGGGCATGATTAAGAAGTTTACAGATGATACAAAAATCGGCCGTGTGGTTGATAGTGAGGAAGAAAGCTGTAGACTGCAGGAAGATATCAATGGACTGGTCAGGTGGGCAGAACAGTGGCAAATGGAATTCAATCCAGAGAAGTGTGAAGTAATGTGTTTGGGGAGGGCTATCAAGGCAAGGGAATATGGTAGGACACTGAGAGGTGTAGAGGAACAGTGGGACCTTGGAGTGCAGGTCCACAGATCCCTGAGGCAGCAGGACTGGTAGTTAAGGTGGTTAAGAAGGTATACAGGATACGTTCCCTGATTAGCCGAGGCATAGAATATAAGAGCAGGGAGGTTATGCTTGAACTGTATAAAACACTAGTTAGGCCACAGCTGGAATACTGTGTGCAGTTCTGGTCACCACATTACAGGAATGATGTTTTCGCACGAGAGAGGGTTCAGAGGAGATTTATGAGGTTGTTGCCAGGATTGGAGGATTTTAGCTATGGAGGAAAGAGGAGGCTGAGGGGAGATTTAAATGAGGTGTATAATATTATGAGGGGCCTAGATAGAGTGGATAGGAAGGACCTGTTTCCCTTAGCAGAGAGGTCAATAACCAGGGGGCACAGATTTAAATTAATTAGTCGAAGGATTAGAGGGGAGTAGAGGGGAACTTTCTTCACCCAGAGGGTGGTGGGGGTCTGGAACTCACTGCCTGAAAGGGTGGTAGAGGCAGAAACCCTCATCACATTTAAAAAGTACTTGGATATGCTCTTGAAGTGCCGTAACCTACAGGGCTACGGACCAAGAGTTGGAAAGTGGGATTAGGCTGGATAGCTCTTTGTTGGCCAGCACGGACACGATGATTAAAAACAGGCAAATGTTGAAAGCAAGTTTTAGAGGGGATACAGCGAATGTAACCCTTACCCGTTTTTAAAAGCAGGGGTGGGTTTGTACAGACAAACTTGTAGGAAACAATGTCATACAGTCATAACGGCCCAGAAGAAGATCATTCGGCCCATCGAGTCTGTGCCGGCTCTCTGTAGAGCAATCCAGTCAGTCCCATTCCCCCGCTCTATCCCCGTAGCCCTGCAAGTTTATTTCCCTCAAGTGCCTATCCAGTCTCCCCTTGAAAACATTGAGTGTCTCCGCTTCCACCACTTCCGTCGGCAGCGAGTTCCAGGTCCTCACCACTCGCTGCGTAAAAAGAATTCCCTCACATCCCCCCCTGTATCTCTTGCCCAAAACCTTCAATCTGTGTCCCCTAGTCCTTGTACCATCAATTGGTGGGAATAGCCTTTCCCCGTCGAGCCTATCCAAACCCGTCATAATCTTGTTCTCGATCAAATCACCCCTAAACCTCCTTTGCTCTAATGAAAACAAATTCAGCTTCTCCAACCTGTCCTTGTAGCTAAGATCCCCCATCCCCGGAACCATTCTGGTAAATCTCCTCTGCACCCTCTCAAGGGCCTTCACATCCTTCCTAAGGTTTGTGTTTGAGTAATATATATATATCGCAAACAATCGGAACAGTTTTGCTGAAGATATTAAAACCCCTTCATAATCTTAAAGCCCTCCATCAGTTCACTCTCACAGCCTTCCTTTTCCGAGCAGACAGAAAGAAAGACTCACATTTCTACAGTGCCTTTCACGATCTGAGGTCGTCCCAAAGCGCTTCACAGCCAATGAAGTACTTTTTGACATGAGGTCACTGTTGTAAGAAAGGATGCAGCCAATTGGCGCACAGCAAGCTCCCGCAAACAGCAATGTGATAATGACCAGAGAATCTGTTTTAGTGATGTTGATTGAGGGATAAATATTAGCCCCAGGACACCGGGGAGAACTCCCCTGCTCTTCTTCCAATAGTGCCATGGAATCTTTTACATCCACCTGAGGGAGCAGATGGGGACTCGGTTTAATGTCTCATCGACAGTGCAGCGCTCCCTCAGTACTGCCCCTCCGACAGTGCAGCGCTCCCTCAGTACTGCCCCTCCGACAGTGCGGCGCTCCCTCAGTACTGCCCCTCTGACAGTGCAGCGCTCCCACAGTACTGCCCCTCCGACAGTGCGGCGCTCCCTCAGTACTGCCCCTCTGATAGTGCAGCGCTCCCTCAGTACTGCCCCCTCCGACAGTGCATCACTCCCTCAGTACTGCCCCTCCGACAGTGCAGCACTCCCTCAGTACTGCCCCTCTGATAGTGCAGCGCTTCCTCAGTACTGCCCACCCGACATTGCAGTGCTCCTACAGTACTGCCCCTCCGACAGTGCGGCGCTCCCTCAGTACTGCCCCTCCGACAGTGCAGCGCTCCCTCAGTACTGCCCCTCCGACAGTGCGGCGCTCCCTCAGTACTGCCCCTCCGACAGTGCGGCGTTCCTCAGTACTGCCCCTCTGACAGTGCAGCGCTTCCTCAGTACTGCCCCTCCGACTGTGCAGCGCTCCCTCAGTACAGACCCTTGGTCAGTGCAGCGCTCCCTCAGTACTGTACCTCCGACAGTGCAGCGCTCCCTCAGTACCACTCCTCCGACAGTGCAGCGCTCCCTCAGTACTGCCCCTCCGACTGTGCAGCACTCTCTCAGTACTGCCCCTCCTACCGTGCAGCGCTCACTCAGTACTGCCCCTCCGACAGTGCAGCTCCCTCAGTACTGCCCTATGACAGTGCGGCTCTCCCTCAGTACTGCCCCTCCGACAGTGCAGCGCTCCCTCAGTACTGCACTGGAGTGTAAGCCTAGATTTTAGTGCACAAGTCTCTGGAGTGGGACTTGTACCCACAACCTTCTGATTCAGAGGCGTGAGTGGTACCCAACTGAGGCACGGCTGGTAGAGAGGTGGGATACACCAGTAGCAAAGGCCAATTGTGCAATGGGTGTAGAATACGGTGGGCATCTCTGTGAATGACTAATCCATCTGTACCCTTCGCTGCAGGAGAGATAGCTGGGCCTAGACTCTGAGCTAGAACCTTGGCCCTTCCAGACCCAAGGTTCAGCTGGTGGAATGGGCGGCCACATGACATGAAATTCAACACAGAGAAGCGTGAGGTGATACATTTTGGTGGGAAGAATGAGGAGAGACAATTCAGGTGAAATGGTACAATATTAAAGGGGGTGCAAGAAGAGAGAGACCTGGGGGTGTTGGTGCACAAATCTTTGAAGGAGGCAGGACAGGTTAACAGAGCGGTGAATAAAGCATATGGGATCCTGGGTTTATAAATAGAGGCATAGAGTACAAAAGACAGCAAGTTATGCTAAACCTTTATAAAAAACTAATTCAGCCCCAGCAAGTTGGGGAAGTGGAAACCCATTGTGCGCTTGATCAGAAACCTTGTGATCCTGCTCATGGTGTGATATGGAGATCAGAAATGTCCACAGTGCTCCAAGGGTATTTTGGAGACCAGAACTGTTCACAGTAACTCCAAGTGTGATATGGAGACCAGAACTGTACACAGTAACTCCAAGTGTGATATGGAGACCAGAACTGTGCACAGTACTTCAAGTGTGGTGTGGAGAACAGGACCATAAACAGTGCTCCGAGTGAGATATGGAGACCAGAACTGTGCAAATTGCTCCAAGTGTGATATGGAGACCAGAACTGTGCACAGAGCTCCAAAGGAGAACAGAACCGTGCACAGTACACCAAGTCTGATATGGAGACCAGAACTGTGCACAGTACTCAGTGTCAGTTGCGAAGAGGATGTGAAGGGGCTTCAAGGGGATCTCGACAGGCTCAGTGAGTGGGCGAGAACATGGGAGGTGGAATATAATGTGGATAAATGTGAAGTTATCCACTTCGGTAGAAGAAACAGAAAGGCAGAGTATTTCCTAAATGGTGAAAGATTGGGGATTGCAGATGCTCAAAGGGACCTGGGTGTCCTTGTACTTGAGTCACTGAAAGTGAATGTGCAGGTGCAGCAAGCCATTAGGAAGGCAAATGGTATGCTGGCCTTCATTGCAAGAGTATTTGAGTACAGGAGTAAATAAGTCTTTCTCCAATTATATAGGGCCTTGGTGAGACCACACCTGGAGTACTATGCACAGTTTTGGTCTCCTTACCTAAGGAGGGATATACTTGCCATAGAGGGAGTGCAACGGAGGTTCACGAGATTGATTCCTGGGATGGTGGGACTGTCGTATGAGAAGAGATTGAGTAAACTAGGACTGTATTCTCTTGAATTCAGAAGTATGAGAGGGGATCTCATTGAAGCATACAAAATTATTACAGGGCTTGACGGGGTGGATGCTGGGAGAATGTTTCCCTTGGCTGGGGAGTCTAGAACCAGGGGCCACAGCCTCAAGATAAAGGGTAGGCCATTCAGGACTGAGATGAGAAGAAATTTCTTCACACAGAGGGTGGTGAATCTTTGGAATTCTCTACCCCAGAGGGCTGTGGGGGCTCAGTCATTGGGTATATTCAAAACAGAAGTCGATAGATTCCTGACTAGTAAGGGCATCAAGGGATATGGCGCTAAGGCCGCTGAATGGAGTTGAGGCAGAAGATCAGCCATGACCTCATTGAATGGCGGAGCAGGCTCGAAGGGCTGAATGGCCTACTCCTGCTCCTATTTCTTAGGTTCTTATGTTCTTACTCCAAGTGTGATATGGAGACCAGAACTGTGCACAGTGCTCCAAGTGTGGTGTGGAGACCAGAACTGTGCACAATACTCCAAGTGTGATATGGAGAGCAGCACTGTGCACCGTACGCCAAGCACTTTGAGGTGTCCACTGGCCATGAAAGGCGCTATATAAATGCACGTCTACCTTTTTTTTCTTATACTTTGTTGCATTCCTCCTCATTATCGACACCCACCAATTTGTTGTCATCTGCAAATTTCAAAATTGTGCTTTTGATTCCAAAGTCTAAATCGTTAATATAAATTGCAAACAACAGCTGTCCCAGCACTGATCCTTGTGGAACACCACTATCCACCTTCTGCCACTCTGAATAGCTGCCCTTTACCCCCTGCTCTCTGCTTTCTGTCTTGAAGCCAGCTAGCTCTCCAATCTGCTACTTGTCCCTTGACTCCGCATTCTCTGACCTCATTCATTCCTCTATTATGTGGTACCTGACTGAAGGCCTTTTGAAAATCTAGGTAAATTACATCTACTGCATTGCCCTTGGCTACTCTCTCTGTTATCGCTTCAAAAAATTAAATAAAGTTGGTCAAGCAAGACTTTCGGTTGACTTTCCCTATTTCCAGCAGTTTCTGTTTTTATTGCAGATTTCCAGCGTCCGCAGTATTTTTCTTTTGTTTTGGTGAAGAATTTTATTCTGAATTCGCTATTGGATTTATTCATTACCCATTACAATACCACACCTAGCATTGTTTGCATAGATAGTCTTTATCTCCCTACATATATTTGCAAAGCATCCGACTGCGTTCAAAGGGCACACCACAATTCAACTACAGCGAAAGCCACTCCTGTTAATTAGTGAACAAAAATGAAAATGGAGATTGTTTAATCTGGGAAAAGAGCACATGATCGGATTGTAAAGATATATAGATAACAGGTGCTGAACTTTCAGGAATCAAGTACAGAAGCCGATTGACAGATAATAGACGGGCATCGGATCGGCTTGATCCCTGTGCCTTTTCTCGAGAAGGTCAGCACTGAGACAACGTTCAGATTCTTGAAAGAAAGATTTTTGAGGAGGACACAAGGAGGGTAGCGCGTTTGATGTAGTCTGCATGGACTTTAGAAAGGCTTTTGATAAGGTCCCACACGGCAAACTGGTCAGAAAAGTAAAAGCCCAGGGGATCCAAGGGAAAGTGGCGAGTTGGAGCCAGAATGGGATCAGTGGCAGGAAGCAAAGGGTAATGGTCGACGGGTGTATTTGTGACTGGAAGGCTGTTTCCAGTGGGGTTCCACAGGGCTCCGTACGAGGTTCCTTGCTTTTCGTGGCATATATCGATGTTTTAGACTTCAATGTAGGGGGGCATGATTAAGAAGTTTACAGATGATGCAAAAATCGGCCGTGTGGTTGATAGGAAGAAAGCTGTAGACTGCAGGAAGATATCAATGGACTGGTCAGGTGGGCAGAACAGTGGCAAATGGAATTCAATCCGGAGAAGTGTGAAGTAATGCATTTGGGGAGGGCTAACAAGGCAAGGGAATATGGTAGGACACTGAGACGTGTAGAGGAACAGTGGGACCTTGGAGTACAGGTCCACAGATCCCTGAGGCAGCAGGAAAAGGTAGTTAAGGTGGTTAAGAAGGCATACAAGATACTTTCCTTTATTAGCCGAGGCATAGAATATAAGAGCAGGGAGGTTATGCTTGAACTGTATAAAACACTAGTTAGGCCGCAGCTGGAATACTGTGTGCAGTTCTGGTCACCACATTACAGGAATAATGTATTCGCACGAGAGAGGGTACAGAGGAGATTTACGAGGATGTCGCCAGAACTGGAGAATTTTAGCTATGAGGAAAGATTGGATAGGCTGGGGTTGTTTTCTTTGGAACAGAGGAGGCTGAGGGGAGATTTAATTGAGGTGTATAAAATTATGAGGGGCCTAGATAGAGTGGATAGGAAGGAACGGTTTCCCTTAGCAGAGAGGTCAATAACCAGGGGGCAAAGGTTTAAAGTAATTGGTCGAAGGATTAGAGGGGAGTTGAGGAGAACTTTCTTCACCCAGAGGGTGGTGGGGGTCTGGAACTCACTGCCTGAAAGGGTGGTAGAGGCAGAAACCCTCACCACATTTAAAAAGTACTTGGATATGCACTTGAAGTGCCGTAACCTACAGGGCAACGGACCAAGAGTTGGAAAGTGGGATTAGGCTGGATAGCTCTTTGTTGGCCAGCGCGGACACGATGATTAAAAACAGGCAAATGTTGAAAGCAAGTTTTAGAGGGGATACAGCGAATGTAACCCTTACCCGTTTTTAAAAGCAGGGGTGGGTTTGTATAGACAAACTTGAAGGAAACAATGTCATAGTCATAACGGCCCAGAAGGAGGCTATTCGGCCCATCGAGTCTGTGCCGGCTCTCTGTAGAGCAATCCAGTCAGTCCCATTCTCCCGCTCTATCCCCGTAGCCCTGCAAGTTTATTTCCCTCAAGTGCCTATCCAGTCTACCCTTGAAAACATTGAGTGTCTCCGCTTCCACCACTTCCGTCGGCAGCGAGTTCCAGGTCCTCACCACTCGCTGCGTAAATAAGTTTTTCCTCACATCCCCCGCTGTATCTCTTGCCCAAAACCTTCAATCTGTGTCCCCTAGTCCTTGTACCATCAATTGGTGGGAATAGCCTTTCCCCGTCGAGCCTATCCAAACCCGTCATAATCTTGTTCTCGATCAAATCACCCCTCAACCTCCTTTGCTCTAATGAAAACAAATCCAGCTTCTCCAACCTGTCCTTGTAGCTAAGATCCCCCATCTCCGGAACCATTCTGGTAAATCTCCTCTGCACCCTCTCAAGGACCTTCACATCCTTCCTACGGTTTGTGTTTGAGTAATATATATATATCGAAAACAATCGGAACAGTTTTGCTGAAGATATTAAAACCCCTTCATAATCTTAAAGCTCTCTATCAGGTCACTTTGCAGCCTTCCTTTTCCGAGCAGACAGAAAGAAAGACTCACATTTCTACAGTGCCTTTCACGATCTCAGGACGTCCCAAAGCGCTTCACAGCCAATGAAGTACTTTTTGACATGAGGTTACTGTTGTCGGAAAGGCAGCAGCCAATTTGTGCAGAGCAAGCTCCCACAAACAGCAATGTGATAATGACCAGAGAATCAGTTTTAGTGATGTTGATTGAGGGATAAATATTGGCCCCAGGACACCGGGGAGAACTCCACTGCTCTTCTTCCAATAGTGCCATGGGATCTTTTATGTCCACCTGAGGGAGTAGACGGGGACTCGGTTTAATGTCTCATCTGAAAGACGGCACCTCCGACAGTGCAGGGCTCCCTCAGTACTGAATGTCTGATAGTGCAGCGCTCCCTCAGTACTGCCCCTCCGACAGTGCAGCACTCCCTCAGTGCTGCCCCTCCGACAGTGCAGCGCTCCCTCAGTACTGCCCCTCCGACAGTGCAGCGCTCCCTCAGTACTGCCCCTCTGACAGTGCAGCGCTCCCTCAGGACTGCCCCTCCGACAGTGCGGCGCTACCTCAGTACTGCCCCTCCGACAGTGCGGCGCTACATCAGTACTGCCCCTCCAACAGTGCAGCGCTCCCTCAGTACTGCCCCTCCGACAGTGCAGCGCTCCCTCAGTACTGCCCCTCCGACAGTGCAGCGCTCCCTCTGTACTGCCCCTCCGACAGTGCAGCGCTCCCTCAGTACTGCCCCTCCGACAGTGCAGCGCTCCCTCAGTACTGCCCCTCCGACAGTGCGGAGCTCCCTCAGTACTGCCCCTCCGACAGTGTAGCGCTCCCTCAGTACTGCCCCTCCGACAGTGCAGAGCTCCCTCAGTACTGCCCACTCCGAAAGTGCAGCGCTCCTCAGTACTGCCCCTCCGACAGTGCAGCGCTCCCTCAGTACTGCCCCTCCGACAGTGCAGCGCTCCCTCAGTACTGCCCCCCGACAGTGCAGCGCTCCTTCAGTACTGCCCCTCCGACAGTGCAGCGCTCCCTCAGTACTGTCCCTCCGACAGTGCAGCGCTCCCTCAGTACTGCCCCTCCGACAGTGCAGCACTCCCTCAGTACTGCCCCTCCGACAGTGCAGGACTCCCTCAGTACTGACCCTTCGAACTGTGCATAGAACTCCAAGTGCGGTCTAACCGAAGTTCAGTATTTTTGCATGTTGAGAGTGAGAAGATGTTTAAAGTGGAGAGGATGATGAGATAGAGCGCATTTATTCATTGCCCTCAGACCATTCAGATGTGTGAGGCTCGAGATTGAAAAGTTTATAATAGGAGGAGGTGGTTTCACTTTGTCACGTGGATTATATTAATTCAGTTGAGCAACTAATTTCTTGCAGAGTGTACCTGATTATGAAGACAAGTTGGTTTATTGCCGAAATCCTTGAGTTGAAGTAAAGATGGAGTGGCTGTTTCACATTCTGTTCCTGACGTCCTGTGAGTACCACAACGCTGACTTCAATTCCCCAAACCCTTTGTCCTCTCCTGCTACATATCTTCCTGATCAATGACTTTCTTTCCTACCTGTCAGTCGTGGCTCAGTGGGTCTCAGTCTCTCTCTCTCTCTCGCCTCTGAGTCAGAAGGTCGTGGGTTCCAGATTCTCCACTCCAGTGACTCGAGCCCCATAATCCCAGGCTGACACTCCCTGGTTGCCCAGGACTGAGGGAGTGCTGCACTGACGAAGTGGCAGTACTGAGGGAGTGCTGCACTGTCGCAGGGGCAGTACTGAGGGAGCACTGCACTGTCGGAGGGGCAGTACTGAGGGAGCACTGCACTGTCGGAGGGGCAGTACTGAGGGAGCGCAGCACTGTCGGAGGGGCAGCACTGAGGGAGCGCTGCACTGTCGGAGGGTCAGTACTGAGGGAGCGCTGCACTGTCGGAGGGTCAGTACTGAGGGAGCGCTGCACTGTCGGAGGGTCAGCACTGAGGGAGCGCTGCACTGTCGGAGGGACAGTACCGAGGGAGCGCCGCACTGTCGGAGAGGCAGTTCTGAGGGAGTGCTACACTGTCGGAGGGGCATTACAGAGGGAGCGCTGCACTGTCGGGGGGGTAGTACTGAGGGGGCGCTGCACTATCGGAGGGGCAGTACTGAGGGAGCGCTACACTGTCGGAGGGACAGTACTGAGGGAGCGCTGCACTGTCGGAGGGTCAGTACTGAGGGAGTGCTGCACTGTCGGAGGGGCAGTACTGAGGGAGCGCCGCACTGTCAGAGGGTCAGTACTGAGGGAGCGCCGCACTGTCGTAGGGTCAGTACTGAGGGAGCGCTGCACTGTCGGAGGGGCAGTACTGAGGGAGCGCCGCACTGTCGGAGGTTCAGTACTGTGGGAGCACCGCACTGTCGGAGGGTCAGTACTGAGGGAGCGCTGCACTGTCGGAGGGTCAGTACTGAGGGAGCGCTGCACTGTCGGAGGGTCAGTACTGAGGGAGCGCTGCACTGTCGGAGAGTCAGCACTGAGGGAGCGCTGCACTGTCAGAGGGACAGTACTGAGGGAGCGCTGCACTGTCGGAGGGGCTGTACTGAGGGAGCGCCGCACTGTCGGAGGGGCAGTACTGAGGGAGCGCTGCACTCTCGGAGGGTCAGTACTGAAGGAGCGCTGCACTGTTGGAGGGTCAGTACTGAGGGAGCGCTGCATGCTCGGAGGGGCAGTACTGAGGGAGCGCCGCACTGTCGGAGGGACAGTACTGAGGGAGCGCTGCAGTGTCGGAGGGGCAGTACTGAGGGAGCGCCGCACTGTCGGAGGGACAGTACTGAGGGAGCGCTGCACTGCCGGAGGGGCAGTACTGAGGGAGCGCCGCACTTTCGGAGGGGCAGTACTGAAGGGGCGCTGCACTGTCGGAGGGGCAGTACTGAGAGAGCGCTGCACTGTCGGAGGGGCAGTACTGAGGGAGCGCTGCACTATCGGAGGGGCAGTACTGAGCGAGTGCTGCACTGTCGGAGGTGCAGTACTGAGGGAGTGCTGCACTGTCGGAGGGGCAGTACTGAGGGAGTGCTGCACTGTCGGAGGGGCAGTAC
The DNA here is from genome assembly GCA_030390025.1 of Squalus acanthias. Classification (NCBI taxonomy): domain Eukaryota; kingdom Metazoa; phylum Chordata; class Chondrichthyes; order Squaliformes; family Squalidae; genus Squalus; species Squalus acanthias. The sequence continues at coordinate 16,208 of JASTWF010001288.1, read as the reverse complement.
TGAGGGAGTGCTGCACTGTCGGAGGGGCAGTACTGAGGGAGTGCTGCACTGTCGGAGGGGCAGTATTGAGGGAGTGCTGCACTGTCGGAGGGACAGTACTGAGGGAACGCAGCACTGTCGGAGGGGCTGTATTGAGGGAGTGCTGCACTGTCGGAGGGGCAGTACTGAGGGAGTGCTGCACTGTCGGAGGGGCAGTACTGAGGGAGCGCTGCACTGTCGGAGGGGCAGTACTGAGGGAGCGCCGCACTGTCAGAGGGTCAGTACTGAGGGAGCGCCGCACTGTCGTAGGGTCAGTACTGAGGGAGCGCTGCACTGTCATGGGGCAGTACTGAGGGAGCGCCGCACTGTCGGAGGTTCAGTACTGTGGGAGCACCGCACTGTCGGAGGGTCAGTACTGAGGGAGCGCCGCACTAATGGAGGGTCAGTAAAGAGGGAGCGCTGCACTGTCGGAGGGTCAGTACTGAGGGAGCGCTGCACTGTCGGAGGGTCAGTACTGAGGGAGCGCAGTACTGTCGGAGGGGCAGTACTGAGGGAGCGCCGCACTGTCGGAGGGGCAGTACTGAGGGGGCGCTGCACCGTCGGAGGGGCAGTACTGAGGGAGCGCTGCACTGTCGGAGGGGCAGTACTGAGGGAGCGCAGCACTGTCGGAGGGGCAGTACTGAGGGAGCGCCGCGCTGTCGGAGGGGCAGTACTGAGGGAGCGCTGCACTGTCGGAGGGGCAGCACTGAGGGAGCGCCGCACTGTCAGAGGGGCAGTACTGAGAGAGCGCTGCACTTTCGGAGGGGCGGTACTGAAGGGGCGCTGCACTGTCGGAGGGGCAGTACTGAGAGAGCGCTGCACTGTCGGAGGGGCAGTACTGAGGGAGCACTGCACTGTCGGAGGGGCAGTACTGAGAGAGCGCTGCACTGTCGGAAGGGCAGTACTGTGGGAGCGCTGCACTGTCGGAGGGGCAGTACTGAGAGAGCGCTGCACTGTCGGAGGGGCAGTACTGAGGGAGCGCTGCACTATCGGAGGGGCAGTACTGAGGGAGTGCTGCACTGTCGGAGGGGCAGTACTGAGGGAGTGCTGCACTGTCGGAGGGGCAGTACTGAGGGAGTGCTGCACTGTCGGAGGGGCAGTACTGAGGGAGTGCTGCACTGTCGGAGGGGCAGTACTGAGGGAGTGCTGCACTGTCGGAGGGGCAGTACTGAAGGAGTGCTGCACTGTCGGAGGGACAGTACTGAGGGAACGCAGCACTGTCGGAGGGGCTGTATTGAGGGAGTGCTGCACTGTCGGAGGGGCAGTACTGAGGGAGTGCTGCACTGTCGGAGGGGCAGTACTGAGGGAGCGCTGCATTGTCGGAGGGGCAGTACTGAGGGAGTGTTGCACTGTCGGAGGGGCAGTACTGAGGGAGCGCTGCACTGTCGGAGGGGCAGTACTGAGGGAGTGCTGCACTGTCGGAGGGGCAGTACTGAGGGAGCGCTGCACTGTCGGAGGGGCAGTACTAAAGGAGCGCTGCACTGTCGGAGGGGCAGTACTGAGGGAGCGCTGCACTGTCGGAGGGGCAGTACTGAGGGAGCGCTGCACTGTCGGAGGGGCAGTACTGAGGGAGAGCTGCACTGTCGGAGGGGCAGTACTGAGGGAGCGCTGCACTGTCGGAGGGGCAGTACTGAGGGAGCGCTGCACTGTCGGAGGGGCAGTAATGAGGGAGTGCTGCAGTGTCGGAGGGGCAGTACTGAGGGAGCGCTGCACTGTCGGAGGTGCAGTACTGAGGGAGCGAGGCACTGTCGGAGAGGCAGTACTGAGGGAGCGCTGCACTGTCGGAGGGGCAGTAATGAGGGAGCGCCGCACTGTCGGAGGGGTACCACTGAGGGAGCGCTGCACTGTCGGAGGGTCAGTACTGATGGAGCGCTGCACTGTCGAAGGGTCAGCACGGAGGGAGCGCCGCACCGTCGGAGGGGCAGCACTGAGGGAGCGCTGCACTGTCGGAGGGTCAGTACTGAGGGAGCGCTGCACTGTCGGAGGGTCAGTACTGAGGGAGCGCTGCACGCTCGGAGGGGCAGTACTGACGGAGCGCTGCACTGTCGGACGGGCAGTACTGAGGGAGCGCTGCACTGTCGGAGGGACAGTACTGAGGGAGCGCAGCACTGTCGGAGGGGCAGTACTGAGGGAGCGCTGCACTGTCGGAGGGGCAGTACTGAGGGAGCGCCGCACTGTCGGAGGGGCAGTACTGAGAGAGCGCTGCACTTTCGGAGGGGCAGTACTGAGGGGGCGCTGCACTGTCGGAGGGGCAGTACTGAGGGAGCGCTGCACTGTCGGAGGGTCAGTACTGAGGGAGCGCTGCACTGTCGGAGGGGCAGTACTGAGGGAGCGCTGCACTGTCGGAGGGGCAGTACTGAGGGAGCTCTGCACTGTCGGAGGGGCAGTAGTGAGAGAGCGCTGCACTGTCAGAGGAGCAGTACTGAGGGAGCGCTGCACTGTCGGAGGGGCAGTACTGAGGGAGTGCTGCACTGTCGGAGGGGCAGTACTGAGGGAGCGCTGCACTGTCGGAGGGGCAGTACTGAGGGAGCGCTGCACTGTCGGAGGGGCAGTAATGAGGGAGTGCTGCAGTGTCGGAGGGGCAGTACTGCGGGAGCGCTGCACTGTCGGAGGTGCAGTACTGAGGGAGCGAGGCACTGTCGGAGAGGCAGTACTAAGGGAGCGCTGCACTGTCGGAGGGTCAGTACTGAGGGAGCGCCGCACTGTCGGAGGGGCAGCACTGAGGGAGCGCTGCACTGTCGGAGGGTCAGTACTGAGGGAGCGCTGCACTGTCGAAGGGTCAGCACTGAGGGAGCGCCGCACTGTCGGAGGGGCAGCACTGAGGGAGCGCTGCACTGTCGGAGGGTCAGTACTGAGGGAGCGCTGCACTGTCGGAGGGTCAGTACTGAGGGAGCGCTGCACGCTCGGAGGGGCAGTACTGAGGGAGCGCTGCACTGTCGGAGGGGCAGTACTGAGGGAGCGCTGCACTGTCGGAGGGACAGTACTGAGGGAGCGCATCACTGTCGGAGGGGCAGTACTGAGGGAGCGCTGCACTGTCGGAGCGGCAGTACTGAGGGAGCGCCGAACTGTCGGAGGGGCAGTACTGAGAGAGCGCTGCACTTTCGGAGGGGCAGTACTGAGGGGGTGCTGCACTGTCGGAGGGGCAGTACTGAGGGAGCGCTGCACTGTCGGAGGGGCAGTACTGAGGGAGCGCTGCACTGTCGGAGGGGCAGTACTGAGGGAGCGCTGCACTGTCGGAGGGGCAGTACTGAGGGAGCTCTGCACTGTCGGAGGGGCAGTAGTGAGAGAGCGCTGCACTGTCGGAGGGGCAGTACTGAAGTAGCGCTGCACTTTCGGAGGGGCAGTACTGTGAGAGCGCTGCACTGTCGGAGGGGCAGTACTGAAGTAGCGCTGCACTGTCGGAGGGGCAGTACTGAGAGAGCGCTGCACTGTCGGAGGGGCAGTACTGAGGGAGCGCTGCACTGTCGGAGGGGCAGTACTGAGGGAGCGCTGCACTGTCGGAGGGGCAGTACTGAGGGAGCTCTGCACTGTCGGAGGGGCAGTACTGAGAGAGCGCTGCACTGTTGGAGGGGCAGTACTGAAGGAGCGCTGCACTGTCGGAGGGGCAGTACTGAGGGAGCGCTGCACTGTCGAAGGGTCAGCACTGAGGGAGCTCCGCACTGTCGGAGGGGCAGTACTGAGGGAGCGCTGCACTGTTGGAGGGGCAGTACTGAAGGAGCGCTGCACTGTCGGAGGGGCAGTACTGAGAGAGCGCTGCACTGTCGGAGGGGCAGTACTGAGGGAGCGCTGCACTGTCGGAGGGGCAGTACTGAGGGAGCGCTGCACTGTCGGAGGGGCAGTACTGAGGGAGCGCTGCACTGTCGGAGGGGCAGTACTGAGGGAGCGCTGCACTGTCGGAGGGGCAGTACTGAGAGAGCGCTGCACTGTCGAAGGGGTAGTACTGAGGGTGTGCTGCACTGTTGGAAGGGTAGTACTGAGGGAGTGCTGCACTGTCGAAGGGGCAGCACTGAGGGAGCGCTGCACTGTCGAAGGGGCAGTACTGAGGGAGCGCTGCACTGTCGGAGGGGCAGTACTGAGGGAGCGCTGCACTGTCGGAGGGGCAGTACTGAGGGAGCGCTGCACTGTCGGAGGGATTGTACTGAGGGAGCGCTGCACTGTCGGATGAGACATTAAACCGAGGCCCCGTCTACCCTCTCAGGTAGACCTAAAAGATCCCCCGGTCACTATTGTAAAATAGCAGACTGGTGTTCTCCCCGGTATCCTGTGGCCCAATATTTATCCCTCGACCAACATCACTTAAAAATAAAACAGATTATCTGGTCCTTTATCACATTGCTGTTTGTGGGAGCTTGCTGTGCGCAAATTGGCCACCGCGTTTCCCACATTACAACAGCGACCACACTTCATAAGCACTTCATTGGCTTTGAAATGCTTTGGGACATGCTGAGGTGGTGAAAGGCCGGTATAAATTGGATTCCTGTCTTTCTGATTGGCAGGTGTGAGTCTGGTCAGTTTACCAGTGAATGGCGAGGGTACAGACTGTCAGATTCAAGCTGCAAGCACAAAGATGAACATGGAAGGAAATTCTGCCGCCTATAACTTCTCGCGGAGCGAGGCGTCCGATGACTTGGCGAATAACTCCCTGAAGACAGAGCTGAAGATGGGCCAAGATTTTGAGGAGATCTGGAAAAATGCCACCGCCATTTGGAGAGGCAAGAATCTGACAGTGCCTGATGGACTCCGAGAGGAGCATGTCATCGCCCTGACCGCCTACACCATTAACAGGAAGATTGATGGAGATTTGTATAAAAGCTTGAACGATGGGGTTCGAAGCTATGGCGGTGACCTCAACACATACAATGCCTGCTTTAACCTGAAGAGCTTTCACTACCTTCTATCTGTCGCCCTGCAAGTGTTGAGAAACAGATCCATTGGGCGGCTGGTGTATCGGGGAATAGAGAGTCAGGTCTCTGGGAAGCCGGGCACAGAGATGAGGTTTGGAATATTTGTCTCCACTTCCTTCAATAAGAAGGTGGCTGAGGAGTTTGATAAGTTTGGGAACGGCACTGTCTTTGAAATAACGACATCGTACGGTGTCGACCTCCATAATTTCACGGTCAACGTGACGCAAGAGGAGGTCTTGATCCCGCCTTATGAGACGTTCAAAATCACAGAGTCCTCAGGAGATAACATTAGATACACCCTCGTCTCGACAGGCTACAAGGGAGTGGAGGTGGAGCTGAAGCCATCCGAGTCTGATCACAAGAATGTTTATTCCATCAAAAACCTCTGTTGCATTCTGACCGCTTTGGGAATCCCATTCGTAGTATACAAACACATTACTGCCTCTCTGACAGTGCAGCGCTCCCTCAGTACTGCCCCTCCGACAGTGCAGCTCTCCCTCAGTACTGCCAATCTGACAGTGCGGCGCTCCCTCAGCACTACCCCTTCGACAGTGCGGCGCTCCCTCAGTACTGCCCCTCCGACAGTGTAGCCCACCCTCAGCACTGTCCCTTCGACAGTGCAGCGCTCCCTCAGCACTACCCCTTCGACAGTGCAGCGCTCCCTCAGTACTACCCCTTCGACAGTGTAGCCCACCCTCAGCACTGCCCCTTCGACAGTGCAGCGCTCCCTCAGCACTACCCCTTCGACAGTGCAGCTCTCCCTCAGTACTGCCCCTTCGACAGTGCAGCGCTCCCTCAGTACTGCCCCTCCGACAGTGCAGCACTCCCTCAGTACTACCCCTTCGACAGTGCAGCACTCCCTCAGTACTACCCCTTCGACAGTGCAGCACTCCCTCAGTACTGCCCCTCTGACACTGCAGCGCTCCCTCAGTACTGCCCCTTCGACAGTGCAGCGCTCCCTCAGTACTGTCCCTCCGACAGTGCAGAACTCCCTCAGTCCTGTCCCTCCGACAGTGCAGCGCTCCCTCAGTACTGTCCCTCCAACAGTGCGGCGCTCCCTCAGTACTACCCCTTCGACAGTGCAGCGTTCCCTCAGTACTGCCCCTTTGACAATGCAGCGTTCCCTCAGTACTGCCCCTCCGACAGTGCAGCGTTCCCTCAGTACTGCCCCTTCGACAGTGCAGCGTTCCCTCAGTACTGCCCCTCCGACAGTGCGGCGCTCCCTCAGTACTACCCCTCCGACAGTGCAGCGTTCCCTCAGCACTGACCCTCCGACAGTGCAGCACTCCCTCAGTACTGCGACTCCGACAGTGCAGCGCTCCCTCAGTACTGCCCCTCTGACAGTGCTGCGCTCCCTCAGTACTGCCCCTCCAACAGTGCAGCGCACCCTCAGTACTGACCCTCCGACAGTGCAGCACTCCCTCAGTATTGCCCCTCCGACAGTGCAGCGCTCCCTCAGTACTGCCCCTTCGACAGTGCAGCAGTCCCAGCACTGCCCCTTCGACAGTGCAGCGCTCCCTCAGTGCTGCCCCTTCGAAAGTTCAGCACTCCCTCAGTATTGCCCCTCCGACATTGCGGCGCTCCCTCAGTACTGCCCCTCCGACAGTGCGGCGCTCCCTCAGTACTGCCCCTCCGACACTGCAGCGCTCCCTCAGTACTGCCCCTCCGACAGTGCGGCGCCCCCTCAGTACTGAACCTCCGACAGTGCGGCGCTCCCTCAGTACTACCCCTCCGACAGTGCAGCGCTCCCTCAGTACTGCCCCTCCGACAGTGCAGCACTCCCTCAGTACTGCCCCTCCGACAGTGCAGCACTCCCTCAGTACTGCCCCTCCGACAGTGCAGCGCTCCCTCAGTACTGCCCCTTCGACAGTGCAGCGCTCCCTCAGTGCTGCCCCTTCGACAGTGCAGCACTCCCTCAGTGCTGCCCCTTCGACAGTGCAGCGCTCCCTCAGTACTACCCCTTCATCAGTGCAGCGCTCCCTCTATACTGCCCCTTCGACAGTGCAGCACTCCCTCAGTACTGCCACTCCGAAGTGCAGCGCTCCCACAGTACTGCCCCTCCGACAGTGCAGCTCTCACTCATTACTGACACTCCCACAGTGCAATGCTCCCTCAGTACTGCCTCTTCAAAAGTGCAACGCTCCCTCAGTACTACCCCTTCGACAGTGCAGCACTCCCTCAGTACTGCCCCTTCGACAGTGCAGCGCTCCCTCAGTACTGCCCTTCCGACAGTGCAGCACTCCCTCAATACTGCCCCTTCGACAGTGCAGCGCTCCCTCAGTACTGCCCCTTCGACAGTGCAGCGCTCCCTCAGTGCTGCCTCTTCGACAGTGCAGCACTCCCTCAGTACTACCCCTCCGACAGTGCAGCACACCCTCAGTACTACCCCTTCGACAGTGCAGCGCTCCCTCAGTACTGCCCCTCAGACAATGCAGCGCTCCCTCAGTACTACCCCTTCGACAGTGCAGCGTTCCCTCAGTACTGCCACTCCGACAGTGCAGCGCTCCCTCAGTACAGCCCCTTCGACAGTGCAGCGCTCCCTCAGTACTACCCCTTCGACAGTGCAGCACTCCCTCAGCACTGCCACTTCGACAGTGCAGCACTCCCTCAGTACTACCCCTTCGACACTGCAGCGCTCCCTCAGTGCTGCCCCTTCGACAGTGCAACACTCCCTCAGCACTGCCACTTCGACAGTGCAGCACTCCCTCAGTACTACCCCTTCGACACTGCAGCGCTCCCTCAGTACTGAACCTCCGACAGTGCGGCGCTCCCTCAGTACTACCCCTCCGACAGTGCAGCGCTCCCTCAGTACTGCCCCTCCGACAGTGCAGCGCTCCCTCAGTACTGCCCCTCCGACAGTGCAGCACTCCCTCAGTACTGCCCCTCCGACAGTGCAGCGCTCCCTCAGTACTGCCCCTTCGACAGTGCAGCGCTCCCTCAGTGCTGCCCCTTCGACAGTGCAGCACTCCCTCAGTGCTGCCCCTTCGACAGAGCAGCGCTCCCTCAGTACTACCCCTTCATCAGTGCAGCGCTCCCTCTGTACTGCCCCTTCGACAGTGCAGCGCTCCCTCAGTACTGCCGCTCCGACAGTGCAGCTCTCCCTCATTACTGATCCTCCCACAGTGCAATGCTCCCTCAGTACTGCCTCTTCAAAAGTGCAGCACTCCCTCAGTACTACCCCTTCATCAGTGCAGCGCTCCCTCTGTACTGCCCCTTCGACAGTGCAGCACTCCCTCAGTACTGCCCCCTCCGACAGTGCAGCACTCCCTCAGTACTGCCCCTTCGACAGTGCAGCGCTCCCTCAGTACTGCCCTTCCGACAGTGCAGCACTCCCTCAATACTGCCCCTTCGACAGTGCAGCGCTCCCTCAGTACTGCCCCTTCGACAGTGCAGCGCTCCCTCAGTGCTGCCCCTTCGACAGTGCAGCACTCCCTCAGTGCTGCCCCTTCGACAGTGCAGCGCTCCCTCAGTACTACCCCTTCATCAGTGCAGCGCTCCCTCTATACTGCCCCTTCGACAGTGCAGCGCTCCCTCAGTACTGCCACTCCGAAGTGCAGCGCTCCCACAGTACTGCCCCTCCGACAGTGCAGCTCTCACTCATTACTGACACTCCCACAGTGCAATGCTCCCTCAGTACTGCCTCTTCAAAAGTGCAACGCTCCCTCAGTACTACCCCTTCGACAGTGCAGCACTCCCTCAGTACTGCCCCTTCGACAGTGCAGCGCTCCCTCAGTACTGCCCTTCCGACAGTGCAGCACTCCCTCAATACTGCCCCTTCGACAGTGCAGCGCTCCCTCAGTACTGCCCCTTCGACAGTGCAGCGCTCCCTCAGTGCTGCCTCTTCGACAGTGCAGCACTCCCTCAGTACTACCCCTCCGACAGTGCAGCACACCCTCAGTACTACCCCTTCGACAGTGCAGCGCTCCCTCAGTACTGCCCCTCAGACAATGCAGCGCTCCCTCAGTACTACCCCTTCGACAGTGCAGCGTTCCCTCAGTACTGCCACTCCGACAGTGCAGCGCTCCCTCAGTACAGCCCCTTCGACAGTGCAGCGCTCCCTCAGTACTACCCCTTCGACAGTGCAGCACTCCCTCAGCACTGCCACTTCGACAGTGCAGCACTCCCTCAGTACTACCCCTTCGACACTGCAGCGCTCCCTCAGTACTGAACCTCCGACAGTGCGGCGCTCCCTCAGTACTACCCCTCCGACAGTGCAGCGCTCCCTCAGTACTGCCCCTCCGACAGTGCAGCGCTCCCTCAGTACTGCCCCTCCGACAGTGCAGCACTCCCTCAGTACTGCCCCTCCGACAGTGCAGCGCTCCCTCAGTACTGCCCCTTCGACAGTGCAGCGCTCCCTCAGTGCTGCCCCTTCGACAGTGCAGCACTCCCTCAGTGCTGCCCCTTCGACAGTGCAGCGCTCCCTCAGTACTACCCCTTCATCAGTGCAGCGCTCCCTCTGTACTGCCCCTTCGACAGTGCAGCGCTCCCTCAGTACTGCCGCTCCGACAGTGCAGCTCTCCCTCATTACTGATCCTCCCACAGTGCAATGCTCCCTCAGTACTGCCTCTTCAAAAGTGCAGCGCTCCCTCAGTACTACCCCTTCGACAGTGCAGCACTCCCTCAGTACTGCCCCCTCCGACAGTGCAGCACTCCCTCAGTACTGCCCCTTCGACAGTGCAGCGCTCCCTCAGTACTGCCCTTCCGACAGTGCAGCACTCCCTCAATACTGCCCCTTCGACAGTGCAGCGCTCCCTCAGTACTGCCCCTTCGACAGTGCAGCGCTCCCTCAGTGCTGCCCCTTCGACAGTGCAGCACTCCCTCAGTACTACCCTTCCAACAGTGCAGCACACCCTCAGTACTACCCCTTCATCAGTGCAGCGCTCCCTCTATACTGCCCCTTCGACAGTGCAGCGCTCCCTCAGTACTGCCACTCCGAAGTGCAGCGCTCCCACAGTACTGCCCCTCCGACAGTGCAGCTCTCCCTCATTACTGACACTCCCACAGTGCAATGCTCCCTCAGTACTGCCTCTTCAAAAGTGCAACGCTCCCTCAGTACTACCCCTTCGACAGTGCAGCACTCCCTCAGTACTGCCCCTTCGACAGTGCAGCGCTCCCTCAGTACTGCCCTTCCGACAGTGCAGCACTCCCTCAATACTGCCCCTTCGACAGTGCAGCGCTCCCTCAGTACTGCCCCTTCGACAGTGCAGCGCTCCCTCAGTGCTGCCCCTTCGACAGTGCAGCACTCCCTCAGTACTACCCCTCCGACAGTGCAGCACACCCTCAGTACTACCCCTTCGACAGTGCAGCGCTCCCTCAGTACTGCCCCTCAGACAATGCAGCGCTCCCTCAGTACTACCCCTTCGACAGTGCAGCGTTCCCTCAGTACTGCCACTCCGACAGTGCAGCGCTCCCTCAGTACAGCCCCTTCGACAGTGCAGCGCTCCCTCAGTACTACCCCTTCGACAGTGCAGCACTCCCTCAGCACTGCCACTTCGACAGTGCAGCACTCCCTCAGTACTACCCCTTCGACACTGCAGCGCTCCCTCAGTGCTGCCCCTTCGACAGTGCAACACTCCCTCAGCACTGCCACTTCGACAGTGCAGCACTCCCTCAGTACTACCCCTTCGACGCTGCAGCGCTCCCTCAGTACTGAACCTCCGACAGTGCGGCGCTCCCTCAGTACTACCCCTCCGACAGTGCAGCGCTCCCTCAGTACTGCCCCTCCGACAGTGCAGCGCTCCCTCAGTACTGCCCCTCCGACAGTGCAGCACTCCCTCAGTACTGCCCCTCCGACAGTGCAGCGCTCCCTCAGTACTGCCCCTTCGACAGTGCAGCGCTCCCTCAGTGCTGCCCCTTCGACAGTGCAGCACTCCCTCAGTGCTGCCCCTTCGACAGTGCAGCGCTCCCTCAGTACTACCCCTTCATCAGTGCAGCGCTCCCTCTGTACTGCCCCTTCGACAGTGCAGCGCTCCCTCAGTACTGCCGCTCCGACAGTGCAGCTCTCCCTCATTACTGATCCTCCCACAGTGCAATGCTCCCTCAGTACTGCCTCTTCAAAAGTGCAGCGCTCCCTCAGTACTACCCCTTCGACAGTGCAGCACTCCCTCAGTACTGCCCCCTCCGACAGTGCAGCACTCCCTCAGTACTGCCCCTTCGACAGTGCAGCGCTCCCTCAGTACTGCCCTTCCGACAGTGCAGCACTCCCTCAATACTGCCCCTTCGACAGTGCAGCGCTCCCTCAGTACTGCCCCTTCGACAGTGCAGCGCTCCCTCAGTGCTGCCCCTTCGACAGTGCAGCACTCCCTCAGTACTACCCTTCCAACAGTGCAGCACACCCTCAGTACTACCCCTTCGACAGTGCAGCGCTCCCTCAGTGCTGCCCCTCCGACAGTGCAGCGCTCCCTCAGTACAGCCCCTTCGACAGTGCAGCGCTCCCTCAGTACTACCCCTTCGACAGTGCAGCACTCCCTCAGCACTGCCACTTCGACAGTGCAGCACTCCCTCAGTACTACCCCTTCGACACTGCAGCGCTCCCTCAGTGCCGCCCCTTCGACAGTGCAGCGCTCCCTCAGTACTACCCCTTCATCAGTGCAGCGCTCCCTCTATACTGCCCCTTCGACAGTGCAGCGCTCCCTCAGTACTGCCCCTCCGACAGTGCAGCTCTCCCTCATTACTGACCCTCCCACAGTGCAATGCTCCCTCAGTACTGCCTCTTCAAAAGTGCAGCGCTCCCTCAGTACTACCCCTTCGACAGTGCAGCACTCCCTCAGTACTGCCCTTCCGACAGTGCAGCACTCCCTCAATACTGCCCCTTCGACAGTGCAGCGCTCCCTCAGTACTGCCCCTTCGACAGTGCAGCGCTCCCTCAGTGCTGCCCCTTCGACAGTGCAGCACTCCCTCAGTACTACCCCTCCGACAGTGCAGCACACCCTCAGTACTACCCCTTCGACAGTGCAGCGCTCCCTCAGTACTGCCCCTCAGACAATGCAGCGCTCCCTCAGTACTACCCCTTCGACAGTGCAGCGTTCCCTCAGTACTGCCACTCCGACAGTGCAGCGCTCCCTCAGTACAGCCCCTTCGACAGTGCAGCGCTCCCTCAGTACTACCCCTTCGACAGTGCAGCACTCCCTCAGCACTGCCACTTCGACAGTGCAGCACTCCCTCAGTACTACCCCTTCGACACTGCAGCGCTCCCTCAGTACTGGACCTCCGACAGTGCGGCGCTCCCTCAGTACTACCCCTCCGACAGTGCAGCGCTCCCTCAGTACTGCCCCTCCGACAGTGCAGCGCTCCCTCAGTACTGCCCCTCCGACAGTGCAGCACTCCCTCAGTACTGCCCCTCCGACAGTGCAGCGCTCCCTCAGTACTGCCCCTCCGACAGTGCAGCACTCCCTCAGTACTGCCCCTTCGACAGTGCAGCGCTCCCTCAGTGCTGCCCCTTCGACAGTGCAGCACTCCCTCAGTGCTGCCCCTTCGACAGTGCAGCGCTCCCTCAGTACTACCCCTTCATCAGTGCAGCGCTCCCTCTGTACTGCCCCTTCGACAGTGCAGCGCTCCCTCAGTACTGCCACTCCGAAGTGCAGCGCTCCCACAGTACTGCCGCTCCGACAGTGCAGCTCTCCCTCATTACTGATCCTCCCACAGTGCAATGCTCCCTCAGTACTGCCTCTTCAAAAGTGCAGCGCTCCCTCAGTACTACCCCTTCGACAGTGCAGCACTCCCTCAGTACTGCCCCCTCCGACAGTGCAGCACTCCCTCAGTGCTGCCCCTTCGACAGTGCAGCGCTCCCTCAGTACTACCCCTTCATCAGTGCAGCGCTCCCTCTGTACTGCCCCTTCGACAGTGCAGCGCTCCCTCAGTACTGCCACTCCGAAGTGCAGCGCTCCCACAGTACTGCCGCTCCGACAGTGCAGCTCTCCCTCATTACTGATCCTCCCACAGTGCAATGCTCCCTCAGTACTGCCTCTTCAAAAGTGCAGCGCTCCCTCAGTACTACCCCTTCGACAGTGCAGCACTCCCTCAGTACTGCCCCCTCCGACAGTGCAGCACTCCCTCAGTACTGCCCCTTCGACAGTGCAGCGCTCCCTCAGTACTGCCCTTCCGACAGTGCAGCACTCCCTCAATACTGCCCCTTCGACAGTGCAGCGCTCCCTCAGTACTGCCCCTTCGACAGTGCAGCGCTCCCTCAGTGCTGCCCCTTCGACAGTGCAGCACTCCCTCAGTACTACCCCTCCGACAGTGCAGCACACCCTCAGTACTACCCCTTCGACAGTGCAGCGCTCCCTCAGTGCTGCCCCTCCGACAGTGCAGCGCTCCCTCAGTACAGCCCATTCGACAGTGCAGCGCTCCCTCAGTACTACCCCTTCGACAGTGCAGCACTCCCTCAGCACTGCCACTTCGACAGTGCAGCACTCCCTCAGTACTACCCCTTCGACACTGCAGCGCTCCCTCAGTGCTGCCCCTTCGACAGTGCAGCACTCCCTCAGTACTACCCCTTCGACAGTGCAGCGTTCCCTCAGTGCTGCCCCTCCGACAGTGCAGCACTCCCTCAGTACTACCCCTTCGACAGTGCAGCGCTCCCTGAGTGCTGCCCCTTCGACAGTGCAGCACTCCCTCAGTACTGCCCCTCCGACAGTGCAGCGCTCCCTCTATACTGCCCCTTCGACAGTGCAGTGTTCCCTCAGTACTGCCCCTCCGACAGTGCGGCGCTCCCTCAGTACTACCCCTCCGACAGTGCAGCACTCCCTCAGTACTACCCCTCCGACATTGCAGCGTTCCCTCAGCACTGACCCTCCGACACTGCAGCGCTCCCTAACTGCTGCCCCTCCGACAGTGCAGTGCTCCCTCAGTACTGCCACTCCAACAGTTCGGCGCTCCCTCAGTACTGCCCCTCCGACAGTGCAGCAGAACCTCAGTCCTGCCCCTCCGACAGTGCAGCGCTCCCTCAGTACTGATCCTCCGACAGGGCGGCGCTCCCTCATTACTGCCCCTCCGACAGGGCGGCGCTCCCTCATTACTGCCCCTCCGACAGTGCAGCGCTCCCTCAGTACTGCCCCTTGCACAGTGCCGCACTCCCTCAGTAATGCCCTTCCGACAGGGCAGCGCTCCCTCAGTACTGCCCCTCCGACAGTGCAGCACTCCCTCAGTACTGTACCTCCAACAGTGTGGCGCTCCCTCAGTGCTGCACCTCCAACAGTGCAGCGCTCCCTCAGTACTGTCCCTCCGACAGTGCGACGCTCCCTCAGTACTGCCCCTCCGACAGTGCAATGCTCCCTCAGTACTGCCCCTCCGACAGTGCAGCGCTCCCTCAGTACTGCCCCTCCGACTGTGCAGCGCTCCCTCAGTACTGCCCTCTGACAGTGCAGCGCTCCCTCAGTACTGCCCTCTGACAGTGCAGCGCAAGAGGTTATTGCTGTCCATGTGCTCTTCCAAAGAAACGACAACACACTGACCTCCTCCATTATGAATCCGTCCATTATCATTTCACAATTTGTTCCCAATTTCGATCTACACACGGTAGCAGCATTTTTATTACGTGTACAGCAGCTTACACAGGTAGTCTTTTTTTTATTCATTTATTGGATCAGGCCGTCGCTGGCAAGGCCAGCATTTATTGCCCATCCCCAGTTGCCCTTGAGAAGGTGGTGGTGAGCCGCCTTCTTGAACCGCTGCAGTCCGTGTGGAGAAGGTACTCCCACAGTGCTGTCAGGGAGGGAGTGCCAGGATTTTGATCCAGCGACGATGAAGGATCGGAGATATACTTCTAAGTCAGGATGGTGTGTGACTTGGAGGGGAACTTGGAGGTGGTGGTGTTCCCATGCGCCTGCTGCCCTTGTCCTTCTAGGTGGAAGAGGTCGCGGGTTTGGGAGGTGCTGCCGAAGAAGCCTTGGCGAGTTGCTGCAGTGCATCTTGTAGATGGTACACACTGCAGCCACGGTATGCCGGTGGTGGAGGGAGTGAATGTTTAAGGTGGTGGATGGGGTGCCAATCAAGCGGGCTGCTTTGTCCTGGATGGTGCTGTTGGAGCTGCACTCATCCAGGCAAGTGGAGAGTATTCCATCACACTCCTGACTTGTGCCTTGTAGATGGTGGAAAGGCTTTGGGGAGTCAGGAGGTGAGACACTCGCCGCAGAATACCCAGCCTCTGACCTGCTCTTGTTGCCACAGTATTAATGTGGCTGGTCCAGTTAAGTTTCTTGTCAATGGTGACCGCCAGGATGTTGATGGTGGGGGATTCGGCGATGGTAATGCCATTGAATGTGTAAGATTCTCAAAACTCACAGATCCCCCAAAGCTAGAAGAAAACCCTGAGGAAAATGACTTTAGACTCTTTCCAACAAGCTTCAGGATGATAAAATACGTCTTGGGCCTAACAGAGGAGGATTCAAGGTCGGAAACCAAGACTTGGCATTTTTAAAAGGCATGTTGGGCCTGTAAAGGGAGAAAAGGCTGCAACAGGGAATGGGTTCAACCTCTGTAAAGACAGTTTGAGTATTGGAGTAAATCAAATTGTCTGGGGAACTGTGTGACCTCACTCAGCCCCTATCAGACATTAACATCCTAACAATCGACCCACGGAGGAGCAGTCCCCACCCAAAACACAGGACCCATCCAAAACATGCATAATGCAAATCACCTCGCCAACCTACATAGAAATCTCGGGCTCAGACAGGAGACTTGAAACCTGAGTATAGCTATGACAATTAACTAGGAGCTCAACAGCTCATTGAATAATCAGTACAGCATCCTGAAACCATTTTACACATTTCTAATCAAGTTACCATTAACGAGCCCGCCCAAATCAAACAATAAACCGGGACTGATTTGGGGCACAGATTAGAAGGCCCCTCAAAGTATAATTGAAGGCCTGTTTTCTCAAGAAGTCAGTTCTCTCTAGAAGCAACACACAAGAAGAAACCGGAGCATCGAGACGGGGCAGCATTCTACCGTACACCCAAGTTCAACAGCTTCAGTGACCCAGGACATCATCGGACACATCGCGGCAACAAGAGCCTTACAAAACTACCAACAAAATATTGCCACCAACCAACCTGGTAATATCGAGCCACCGCGACCAAAGAAAAACAACTCAGGAGAAATCCAAAGATTCGAAAGTTTTCCACTCTACAATCTATTCCTGACTTACCCCCGGGTAAGATTTTTACTTAACAGACTCCAAACCCTATCTCTACAGAAGGAAAGTGGGTACTCGCCCCATAAATCCAAAACGCACCCCACCGCATCAGCGGACTCGCGAAGACTGACCAGCAGTCGAAGTCCTCTACC